>OY015311.1:60998035-61598035 GCA_955612985.1 Cheilosia scutellata
CCATAAGAAACTGCGCTTGCAGTCATAGCTGTAAAGGACTGTAATACTTTAGTATTGCATTCGTTGAAGTCGCAGTCATTTGATTGCTTATTACTATTTCAGCAGAATACTTCACTTAAGTTATTTGACTTCAAAATCTAAGTCCCAGTATTTTTGATTACATTACTTAAGAGTTAAGACTTCAAAAAATACTGGGATTTCGATTTTGAAGTCAAATAACTTAAGTGAAGTCTGAAGGTTTCAGAATTTGAATATTTAATCAATTTACTGCAATACTCAAAAGATTGCGATTTTTTACAGCTTTACTTGCTGTTCGCAAAAAAATGCAAGAACTACACCCTTAGTGACTGGGAAAATGTAGTATGGTCAGACGACACCAAAATCAATCGGATGGGTTCCGACGGCAGAGAATGGGTTTGGAAAAAGCCTAAGGAGCCTCTATCAAAACGTTTGGTTAAAGAAACGGTAAAGTTCGGGGGCGGTAATATAATGATATGGGGATGCATGCACTCTTCTGGGGTTGGGGTGTGCACTGAAGTAGAGGGCCGAATGACAGCACAATCTTACGTTCAAATATTGAATGAAAGCCTTGTCTTGGAAAATGGGGAAAATAACTTTCGGACATTGTCTTTCAACAAGACAATGATCCGAAACATACAGCAAGACTCACTCGCGATTGGTTTCAACACAAAGGGATAAATGTTTTAGACTGGCCACCCTAATCCCCGGATCTGAACCCCATTGAACACCTTTGGAGGCTTCTTAAACGCAGAGTTTCATCTTGGGATCATTCCGCCAGATCTATGAGTGAAGTATGGCATAGAGTCGAGACTGAGTGCAAAATATTAGCACTGAAGAGTGCCAAAAACTTATTCATAGCATGCCCAGCAGAATAAAAGATGTTTTAGCTGCGAAAGGAGGGCATACAAAATATTAATTCACGTCAATTTCACAATAAAGTCTAAACTCACAAAACTGATCTAATTCGGATTTTTTCATTTTGTTTAATTTTGGTACGTTAATTTGTTTATTTGATTAAACCTTAAGAATTACCTTAAGTTATTGCTTTATCTGTGAATTAATAAAAATAAATATATGGAATTAAGTGATAGTTTTCATTTTAATATGACAAAAATTGAAACATTGAAACTCATTCGATTGAATTTATGAGTTACTGCATATCTCTTATCTGGAGCAGGAATATAATTGGACCGAGAACGCTTCCTAGCGAAACACCGTCGTAAATTTCTGAGAATTTATTCTCATGTTTAACACGAAAATGTTTTTTTAACACCTGTTTTCAAGGAAGGATTTCAGTATTTTGTACAATTTTTCAGGTAGGATTATCTACCGTTAGTTTATACATTAGGTCTTCGTGCCATGCGTTGTCAATACGTCGAGAAAAACGCTAGAGCAAATCTTTTTCCCTTCCAGAGCTTTTTCAATTTCATTTGGTATTCGATACTCCTGATCGATTGTGGAATGTTGGACCTGAAAGCCGGGTTGATGAACCGGGATCAATCGTTTTTCTTCAATTACTGGCTGTATTCGTTTTGATCGAAGTTTATCGAAGAGCTTAGATATTATCAGCAGAAGCGATATGGGTCTTATGAATTCTTATCGATTGCGCATTTCCCCGGTTCCGGAACCATAATAACTTCAGCGACTTTCTATTGCCTTGGAACATATAAAAGTCTCAATAAGGCATTTACAATGTAGAGAAGCCTTGTTATTTTTCGGCTTTTATTGTCATACGAAGCGGTGCAGGGAAATAATTCACAGGGACTAAGTCCACTGAGCCACGTCCCTTTGTCCAATTTTGACCAATCTTCACAGGTGCATTCCTGGCCCAATAAGATTATCTGTAAATTTGAACTCAATCGGTTCGGTGATTTTTGAGATATAAGATTTGATTGCGTTTTTGTATGAGCGGTGCCACGCCCCTTTGTCCTATTTCATATGCGCACTCTTTGGCTAATACCTAAGATTATCTGTAAATTTGAATCAATCAATCGAATCGGTGGTTTTCAAGTTTTAAGCGGCCGAATACAAATCACGATCCATTTATATATATAAAGGTAAGAACAATAATAAATAGTTTATTTTTACCAAAACTGAATTTATTTGAATAGAATCGACAGCCTTTAAAAATTATATTGGGATCTAATAAAAATCGAATGGGAATATTTTATTTTTTACAGCAATTCGCTGGTTTCTTTTACAAAACCACCCAAAACTCACTGTGGAAACCTTCCATTAGGCTGCAGTTTTAAACTTTAGTCTATACCAAAACCCTTTTTTGTATGAAATTCAGGCATTTTTTGTCGAGAAGCGATTCTAGCTCTTATTAGCCCATCCCTATTTTGGAATCCAAATACTTTGCTTGAAGCTTCGGTTACCAGCTTAACACAACGTTCCACATTTTGCATATGACATGGGAACCGTGGAAAAGCAATAATACCACAATCACCGCTCTTGAGAATGTCCAAAATGTTTTCATCGCTAAGGAATTTCGTTACAGGATTATGTTATTTGTATGCCCTACCAGTTGATTAAATCTACATAATCATTGGCTTTAAAGTTGAGCCACTGTCACTGTAAACCTCCGGATAGTCATTTTCCTTTTTTCAGCTGGAGCTTTCATCACCTGCCGAAGTGCGAGCTTACGGATAGATTTTCTTGGGTCTGTCATCATAGCTAAAAGCAAATATTCCGGATGGCCATACAATAAATTTCGTTGGATGACAGTATCAATGATCTTTTTTAATTTCGAGTCCAGATAACATATTGTTTTAATAATATTTAAAAAATTTTTAAAACTTACTGGTTTTAGTCAATATTTGCGATACAGAACTTCATAATTGTTAAAAAACCTCGCTCTTTTATAGGAACTTTTTTTTGTTTGATCACTCGAACATGCATTAAATAGTTTTCAAAAACTGTTCCAACTGTAATTTAAAGCCGTTCTAAAACGTGTTTCGTTTTTCGTTAATTTTGTTGTTTTTAAGATGTTACTTATACATATTTCTAATGATATTGCCGAGTTTTACTCACAACAGAGGAGTAGGAAATAGGAGGAAGGGAAGCATTCTTCCACGCCTCGATCAAGTTATGAGCCACTTTTTCGGACACTTCAAAAACAGAGGGTTCTTTTTTTTTTGTATTTTTAATATTACAAATATGTAGCATTTAAGAACTCCTTTATAACTTGTTTGAAAATTGGCCAAAAGCATTCTTTAAATGGCTCTGGTCCTCCAAAAATCAAATCATGTACCTTTTGCCTAGAACATAGTAGCCATCTTACAATAAAATTTTGTATTTTATTGTAGTGTAAAGTATTTTTTATTTTTGAGCGAATATCGATGTAACCTGACTCTTGCATTCAAAAATGCAAATGAAATAGCGAGTATTTAAAAGAATTTCTTTTAGGTCACAAACAAAATTTAATGTTAATATTAATATTAAAATGATTATTTAATATTTTTATTAATTTTTCTTAAATTTACAATTTTTCGAATTATCAATTCGAAAATGGAATTCGGTTGAAATCTGACAAATCCAATTTTATTTCTGTTTTAACGTTTTTTAAGAACTTCAAAGTTCAAGTGCTCTGTGAACCCTCTAAAAGTATTTCAATCGATCTGAATTTTTTTCCGTTATTGGAATACTAAAAAGCACCCATCCTTCATATGTATATCTCTACATATAAAATTGTAGATTTTTTTGTTTGTTCCACTATCACGTAAGAACTACTAACCCGATTGGTATGGACCTTTTTGGAAAAGGTGGGCCTTGACAATGGGCACCATGTAGCCTTTATTTCATTGCAATCCAATTACTCATTCATGAGTTATGTGGCCTATTTTCGAGTAGGCCGTACGATGCATAGCGGTAGTAAGAATGAGAGAAACAATTCTCCGATTTTTTTTTGCTTCGAGGTATTCTTCCGAACAGCTTTTCGGAATTCCGTTCCGACAAATGGTGCCATGAAATAGCCTTATTTCACTTGGCGTTATTTCATGGCACCTCGACAAAAATGTAACGCACACTGGCGTTTTGCGTTTCAGTGCGATCAAGTGCGTTTTTACTGATATTTTTGACAGTTTCATACGAATCTCCTTCCGATATGCTCCGACAGGGTTTGTTTGCGGAATTTGTTTGCAGTGACTTACTTACTTACTTACTTAGATGGTGCTACAGTCCGGGGTGGACCTGGGCCTCAACCAACAAGCGTCTCGAGCCAGCACGTTCTTTGACCAGCTGTCTCGAGTTTCCTCTACTGCGCCGTCCCTCGGGTGTGGATTGGAAGATCTTCCGGGCCGGAGTATTCACGTCCATTCGGTCTACATGACCCAGCCACCGCAGTCGTTGGACCTTCACTCTTCTGGCTAGGTCGAAGTCGCTTTACAGCTCGTACACTTGGCCGTTGTATCTCCTCCATTCACCGTTTATGCAGACGGGACCTAAAATTACTCGAAGAATTTTCCTCTCGAAGCAACCAAGAGTAGCCTCATCCGCTTTTCATAGAGTCCATGCCTCTGCACCATAAAGTAGGACTGGGATGATTAGGGTCTTATAAAGGGTCACTTTAGTTGTTCGAAAGAGAGCTTTGCTACTCAATTGCTTTATTAGCCCAAAGAAACAGCGAATGGCAAAAGTTATTCGTCGTTTAATCTCAGCGCTGCTGTCATTGTCTGAGTTCATAGCGGAGCCTAGGCCTAGGTAGACAAAGTTCTTTACCACCTCAAAGTTATATCTGTCTATAGTGACATTCTGTCCAAGACGTCGGAGTTGTGTGTACTTTCTTGATGACAGCATATACTTTGTCTTTTCCTCATTGACAGCCAAACCCATCTTCGCCGCTTCCGTCTCAATGACCACGAACGCGCCAGTGACATCACGCTGCGTCGGCGTAGGCGAGTAGGTGGACGGACTTTTGGAAGATATTGCCTCTGGTGTTAGCGTTTGAGTTTTGCACTATTCTTTCAAGAACGATGTTGAAGAAGTCACATGACAGCGCATCGCCTTGTCTAAATCCTTTTTTGACATCGAAGGTCTCTGTGAGTTCTTTACCAACCTTGATGGAGCAGCATGCATTCTCCGTTGTCATCCTGCACAAACGGAAGAGTTTGGCAGGGATGCCAAATCTAAACATTGATCTGTATAGCTCGTCTCTATAAATGCTGTCATAGACGGCCTTAAAATCGGTGAAAAGATGGTGGGTCTGGGTATCGATTTGGAATTCCTGGGTTTTTTCCAAGATCTGCCGCAGTGTTTCCTGGCCTTAATCCACACAGATAAGGACCAATCAGATTGTTAACGAAAGGCTTCAGGCGTTCACACAACACGGCAGATAAGATCTTGTAGGCGATGTTAGGCAAACTAATCCCTCTGTAGTTGGTGCAGTTCATAGGGTCTCCTTTCTTGAGGATCGGGCAAACTATTCTGAGGTTCCATTCATCATCATTCATAACCAAGTCATCGCCTGCCGCTTTATATAGCTCGCGGTTAGGCCATCTGCTGCAGCGGCTTTGTTGGACTTAAGTTTAGATATGGCTATCTTCACTTCGTCCAGGTCGGGTGGACGGAATTGTTGGTCTTCATCGTCTAGGTTGAATGGTTCATTCTGCCTCACAGCGGGATGCAGAAGTAGTTCTTCAATACCCTCAGCATCGACTGCGAAAAAAAAAAAGAATTGAGTCTCCGACATAGTACGTGTTGACACTCAAAGTGTAATCTTAAATGGACCAAATATAAGTTTGTTTGTTTGCTAAACGCGAGCGTGGCAAGGCGAGCCCGGTGCTCAGCTAGTGGAGAAATAAAAGAAAAAAACTGTTAATTCCACCCTAATGTATAGATAGACATACCTATTATTTCTCTAACTGCTGTTATGTCTATAGTTTACATGGAATGAACACATGTTCAAACTAGAGGAATCTTGCTCCATGATTCGTCATCAACATTATGATCATTTCTTCTCCGATTCGTAGTGTCGATTTCATTATTCCTATGTAGGTTCCTTTTCCTTGCAAACAATGTTAGCCCAAATATCCTAGCGTTTCCAGACTAAACAAATTCGGCAAGAAATTTCAGCTGACGCTAGCCGTAAAAGGACATAAGGGAATTTATAAAAATATACATAGTTGCCCAGAGTCTATCCTGCGAGAGTAAACCAAGCACTTGATTTATTGCAATACTACTTCTATTTACCGCACCACAACATCTGATAGCTTACTGTTGTCGCCCTAAAAGTGTAGTTTCTCACGATCAACAGTAGCAGGTATACATACAACCTAACATACAATATAACAAATTTTACTGAAACCGAAATCACTCATTTCCAAAGTATTTCTTTTGACTATTTTATTAGTAGTAGTTATTTTAGCGGTCTTGTAATTCATGCACAATTGTTTCTACTTGGGGGGGGGACTTACGTCCCTTCAGCAATTATTCAGCATTTTGTATGTCGAGCCAATTTAATTACACTCTTCGTTTGTTTGGCACATTTTCCAACTCGATTTCATTCACAAAGTCTCTCCCCTCTTTTTGTCTTATTTGAACAATTTAATAACATTCTGGTTGCTAAAAGCAATGACATTGTTTCATCCGACCTTCATCTAAATGGTTTCGTAGTCCACATACATATGTATGTAATATAATATCCTCGCAACCCCCACCCTGTTTTTCTAAATACCTACGTATATAATATATACACCACACATATTTGCTGCTCTGTATGCTCCCCTATATCAGAAAGCCATTATGATAAAGTGCAATGTTTTCCCATTTCCATTCACATATCTTTTTGTTAGAGGGGAACAGGGAGGGTGTATGCCGTAAGGCTTGGTTTTATTTTTTAGATAATTTGCATTTAACGAACATAGAAGAAGAAAATGATAAAAATACAATTTCACTCGTTTGCAATACACAGAGAGGCATTAGAAGCAAAAGTATATTTTGAGTATGTTCCTACCTAGCCTATACTCAAGTCCATGTCAATAATAAATATCCTGCAAACGATTTCAGAAGCGAATAAATTCTCTCACACATTTTTATAATATGTAACTGGTGTGTCTGTTATACTCATGGATGTTATCTTCGTCGCATTGTCATTCTCGATGTCATGTCAACATCGTTGGCACTATTTTGTACTGTGTCGCATATCTGTAAATGAATATGTTCGGGGTTCCATAAGCGCACATGAGAAGGATGTAAACGCATTCGAATCGATTTGAAAAAAAAAAAAAAAAAAAAAAAAAAAAAAAAAAAAAAAAAACGGAACACATTTTTCTGACAGATTTTTGTCTGTGTCAGCAGCAAAAAATAATATGAAAAGATACTTCTCACCACCCAACTACGACAAAAATGTAATTCATAGCCAAATAAAGATGCAAGTTCCTGTCATTTTGAGTTCACACAACTGTTTAGTGCAAATGTGTTTTTTACATGGGTATAAAAAGGGTCCATAATTAACGCATAATGTATTTTTGATAGAAAATACAGATTTTTAATTAGAAAGTTTTTATTTGATTCTATTCATTTCTTGAACATAGAAGAAACGTAACGTGTCTCACACGGTTTTGTCGCAAGATCTGGTGGCAAATTCTGATATTACATGATTAGGAAATGACTCATGCAGTAATTGAATTGTGTCTCTGGCTGTATGACATGTGGCACCATCTTGTTGAAACCACATGTTGGTCACATCCATATCTTGTAATTTAGGCACTAAACACTGGGGTACCATGTCACGATAACGACCACCATAATTGTTACTGCCTGACCAGCAGGATTTTCGAAGACGAATGGTCCGATAATGCCTCCAGCCCAAAATTCGCACCAAACAGTCACGCGATGTGGATGCATTTGTTTCTCAACAATTACTCGTGGATTTTCTGAACCCGAAATGCGAATATTTTGAGGTTAAAGAAGCCATCAAGATAAAAATAGGCTTCATCACTGACAATAATTTTGTTTGAAAAATCAGCTTCCACTTGTTTGTGTTCCAAAATCCATTCAACAAACTTTCTTTGCGCTGCATGGTCAGTAGTTCTTGAGTCAATTGATCTTTGTAAGCATGAAGTTTCAAGTCTTTCGTGAGAATTCATTGTAGAGAGCTGCTCGAAATGCCCAATTATTGACTACGGTGCCTAATGGACTCTGGACTGTCAGAGTGTTTAAGGTCACTAATTGATCCAGTCTTCCTAAATTTTTCAATTGTTCTCTTCACAGTTGATGGTTTTAAAGGCAAGATTTTACTTTACTGCCCATTCGAAAATAACGTTTTTTTTTTGCACAGTCCGATTGATTTCAGTGCCCTAAACACAAATCTGAAAAAAAAGTTGGCGGTCTCTCATCGTTTGGGCGTGGCACGCCACCAAAGTTCAAAAAATACCATACAAAATAGTACCAAAATTACAAGAACAGATTGTCCAATTTTTGTAAAATTATTTTTTTTATATTCCCCAAAAGTGCAGTTAACTTATAAAAAAAGTTTCATCAAAATCGGATCATAAAGACCGAAGATATAAGGTAATTAAAAAGAGCTAAATTTATACCACGAAATGTTTGCTCTTTTGTACTGACATTTCACTTACTTTCAAGGGCACGGGCTAATATTTTGTATTTGAACCTTCTTTTTACTGACTTATCACATTTTATTTCTTACAAAAACCCCATGAACAGTAAGATACGTATGGGGGGGCATGCTGCCCCCTGCAACCCCCCTGCTTGTGGTCACTGTAGGATTTGGAGTGGGTGCAAGGCTGGGTCTATGCAAAGTTTTTATTATGTTGTTTGCTTAATTTTACCGCCAAAAATAATGCGTTTTTTTATTATTTTATATCTCCGGTATTTATGGTCCGATTTTGATGAAACTTTTTTTTTTTAACTTTTTTATAAGTTAACTGCACATTTAGGGAATATAAAAAAAATTAATTTTACAAAAATTGGACACTCCATTCCTGAAATTTTGGTACTATTTTATATGGTATTTTTTTAACTTTGGGGGCGTGCCACGCCCAAACGGTAAGAGACCGCCAACTTTTTTTGCATATTTGAGCTCAGCGCATTAAAGTCAATCGGAATAAACAAAAAAAAGTATTTTTTTTCGAATGGGCAGTAAAGTAAAATCTAGCCGTTTTAAATAACTATGACGACCATATTTTGGGGTGCGTAAACTTAGCACCCCATAGTTTGAAAAGTATATATTTTTTTAGAGTTCTGGATAGCTCCACAAAAGTTCTAGAGTTCCTGATAACAATTTTGAAAAGTTTTGTTCAATTAGTATTTTTTTTAATGTGGGGTGCTAAGTTCACGATGCACCCCATTTGTAAAATTTTTGGATTTTTCTTTTTTTTTTTGTGTATATTAACATAGTTCTGGAGTTCCTGATGGTTAAAAAAAAAAACAAATTGTAGCAAAAATTTTTTTTTTTTTTTTCAAAATAAGCCTGCAACCCATTTTCATAAAAGTACATTTTTTTTTCATGCATTACACCAAGAGTTCTGGAGTTCCCTAAACAAGAATTTTTTTTCGGAACAAGAAGAAAAAAGCTATGGAACTGCGAAAATTGCCAAAAATTGTGAAAATATTTTTTCGAAGTTCCGAAGAGTTCTGCTTAGTGTTCTGGAAAGTGCTCAAGAAACTCAACAAAAAATCATTACAAAATCTTGCTCTTACCACTAATCTTTCAATCTAAAATATTGAAATAAATATTTTTTCTTTGCTCTGATTTCGCTAAAAAATAATGCAATTCGGTATTGGGACTAGTAGCTAGCAATAAAAATAATTTGGCTCCTTAATTGCTAATGTTTATGATAACTTGTCATACTGCTTTTGCAATGTTTGGGGTTTTAGAAGATTTATGAAGTATCTCGTTATAAACTCTTCACTTTTTGACAATACTAGTAGTAAGATAGCCTTATGCATAGCGAATTATTATGATTATTCGAAGCAGAAAAATTCGATCAGTGTAAAGCCTAAACTACATTCAACACAAAGTAAAGTACTTGCACGAAAATGTTTTTTCCCTTTCCACACCATTTCAAATCTGTATTTTTCTCTCAACTTTTCACAAAGTGTGTTACTTGAAAGTTAGCTATACCTCTAACTTTCAAGTGGCACACTTTTTGAAAGCGCCATAAAAACTACTACATGCACATAAAAAGTTTGCGCTAATTACTGAGATCGCCATTAGAGGCCTCTGATGGGACTAGAAACAAAAATGCGACATTCTAGTCCCATCAGAGGCCTCTAATGGTGATCTCAGTAATTAGCGCAAACTTTTTTTGTGCATGTAGTAGTTTTTATGGCGCTTTCAAAAAGTGTGCCACTTGAAAGTTAAGGCTTAACTACATTCGGAAAAAAGTCAAAAAGTGAAAAAGTGCAAGCTCACACACAAACGCAGTTGCCCCCTTCTTGTAAGAAATTTATTTAAAAAGCTTGCTCTGACACGAAAGTAAGCCAAATTAAAATACTGCAATTTTGTGCAATAATGGTTCTTTTCCATGGTATTTTCTGCAATAATGGTTCTTTTCCATGGTGTTTTCTGCAATAATTGTTCTTTTCCATGGTAAACCGGAAACAAAAATGCGACATTCTAGTCGCATCAGAGGCCTCTAATGGTGATCTCAGTAGGTAATTAGCGCAAACTTTTTATGTGCATGTAGTAGTTTTTGTGGCGCTTTCAAAAAGTGTGCCACTTGAAAGTTAGAGGTATAGCTAACTTTCAAGTAACACACTTTGTGAAAAGTTGAGAGAAAAATACAGATTTGCAATGGTGTGGAAAGGGAAAAAACATTTTCGTGCAATTACTTTACTTTGTGTTGAATGTAGTTAAGCCTTAATCGTTTTTTTTCTTAAGTTTTCCTTAAACACATAAGAGTTGTAGTGCGAACTATGGTTTTAAAACCTTTAAATGCTCATTCTGGCGGAACAATAATTTACAAATTTTCAATTAGCTGTAACTTTTTTGTGTTTGTGTTTAGAAAATGATTTCATAAGGATGTTTTGTTGAGTTTCTTGAGCACTTTCCAGAACTATAATTATTTTGCAACTTTTTCTTCTAACTTTTTTGGATTTGGATTTTGACGATTTTGTTATATGAGAGTATTGTAGAGTTTTTGGAGCACTTTTCGGAACTGTATCCAGAACTCATGACAACTCATTGGAACTAAATTTTGAAATCTTTAATGTTGTCTAACTTTTTTGTGTTTAGAAGAATATTTTATAATGATTTTTTGTTGAGTTTCTTGAGCACTTTCCAGAACTCTTCGAAACTCCGAAAAAATATTTTCGCAATTTTTGACAATATTCACTTTTTTGTTTTTGTTCCGAAAAAATGATTGTTTAGGTAACTCCAGAACTCTTGAAGTAGTTCATGAATTTTGTAAAAAAAAATTACTTTTATGAAAATGAAGTGCTGACTTATTTTGGAAAAAAAAAATTGTTTGCTATAATTTGGTTTTTTTTTAAACTATCAGGAACTCCAGAACTATGTTAATTGCATACACAAAAAAAAAATGAAAATCCATATTAAAAAAAATAAAAAAAGAATACTAAATGAACATAACTTTTCAAAATTTTTATCAGGAACTCTAGAACTCTTGTCCAGCTATCCAGAACTCTAAAAAAATTATTTTATTTTTTTAACTTTGGGGTGCTAAGTTCACGCACCCCATAGAGTGCAGCCAAGAGTCCGTTCTTTCAAATTATTTTTAAATCAAGTTATTTCTATTAACAGTTTTTAAAAAAAATGTTTTCAAACTTGAAATTTAAGGAAAACAAAAAAAAAGTTGTATGCTGATTTTTTCAATATTGAGAATATAGATACTTAATTTGTTTGTAGTTTTTACTGCCTAAATCAATTCTTAATCGAAAACTGAAAACTAGATTGATTTATGTCTTCTAATTTTTGAGAAAATGGAAAATTACTTTTATATGTCACAACGCTTAGAGTACAAATTGTTACCCTTGCACCTTGAAATGGGTATGCAACCCACCTGCTTGGGGTCAATGTTGGATTTTGGGACGAGTGCAAAGCTGAGTACCTATATGCAAACTTTCTTTAAATTATATTAGTTTCCCAATGTCAACAAGACTCTTCAGTAACAGTCTCTGGCCTAAAAGTTCACATTATATATAAATTTTGCTGATTTGCACTATACACAATTTAGAAGAGATTCCTAGCTAAGAAAAATGCTATAGTACTTTGTTGTTAGTGTTGCCATTGATTTTTAATATTTTTTTTTTAATTTCCCTTCCCGCCTAAACGAAGCGAGATAGAACCCCGCCTCCCATAGTAAAGCTTATAGTTAACCCCTCTACAAAAAACCGTTATCAATTTTTGGCACCTAAGTCGTAGGTACTCGGCTTTAAATTACCATCCAAGGGTACTGTACAGTGTCGCTGTCAAGGACTCTTTATATTCGATTTTGGTACTTATGGCCATCTATGAATTTTTGTTAATTTTTTGTATAACTCAAATTAAAAGTGTCTAACTTATTTACCTATTATGTCTTTTTATCTCTGCTTTCAGGTGAGTTCCAAAATTCTGCACCCTCCTTAAAAAGGACACGTATTCCATTCTCACAGTAAGTTAATACATTGCGTTTTAATTTTGATTTGCATTCGGGTTCCATATCTTAGTCGGTACACGCGCCCAATAAAACACTACACTTTGAAGGTATTCCTACTGCCTATGTATGTACTTGTAAACTGTACAAAAGACGCTCGGATAAATAAAAGCTAATGTACCTTTGCGGTAAAGTGTCCTAATTTAACCATTTGGTAAATGTTACAATGTAGCACACACCATTATTCAACGGGTAAAGTAAAAATGCACTATGTTGACATGTTGGAGAGTTTAATACTATGACAACAAAAATTTAAATGTATGCGGTACGCATTTCTAAGAATGAACGCAGGGTTAATGTAAATTTCCTGTTCAAATCATGACATCCAATTGCCCCCAAGAGATCTTCCGTAATTTTTGTTGGCGTCTCGTGCGGGGACAGTTTTTGTTTTTTTTAATACGAAACGTATGAATTTCCTTTTTAATTTTGTAATAAAGACATGGAGTGTATGATTATAGTGCAGTATGACGTTACGAACAATTTTAGAAATTGGATTACTATATAGGGGCTGAAATGTATACTTTTTATGGAATATCAATTTCAATTCACATCGATCATGATGCGACTATAAAAAAGAAGGGGCTGATCAAAATGAATAACTAAAAAAAAAATATTAATGTATTTATTTGGATTGAGGTACCTTCCAAGAAACAAAAGAAGGTTTTGAATCTATCCTTTCAAAAGCTATTACTGAACTTCCTGCTTGCATATTCATCCAAAATACGAAAAAGCAAAGAACAAGTTTTCCTTATAGGTAGTCGGTAGATACAATATATTTTTTTCTTTACTGTGAGAAAGATGTTGCTTTCGGGCAACAAGGTATTCATAAATTAGTCATTTATATTAATGTAGGTAGTAATTAAATAAAAATCGATGGAAGAGGAAAAAAGTGGGCCTCGTAGGTATGTCAGTGTGCGAAAGCTAAACGGCTAGGCGGATTCGTTTCAATCTTTTTTTATGCTTTGTGATTGTGGGTAACAGTTTGGGGAGTTTTTTTTAATTTTCATTTAACGGTATGTACTTTCCATATAACGGGACTATAAAAGTCATTTTCTCAAAACTTTTTTTTGACGATTTAGTCAAAATTCATTTAAGTTCACACACATTTCATGAAGTTTAGTTAATAAAATTTCCATATTAAGAAAAATATTACAAACGCTATTTTTAGACACTCGCGGGCGTTCGTGTCCACTGTTTGTTGTCTGTATTAGCCAAATGGAGCTCGTGTGGCATTTAGAGATGGGTCAATACTAATATTTTGTGATATTACCTACCTAATACTAATATTATATTAGTTAAAAAATATAGGGTGATTCATTAAGAGGTTTTTTTTAATTACAAATGAAACACAAAAAATGGAATTGGATGGTGGAATTTTTATTATGGGCTGGAAGAACTATCTCTGACATTTACTTTTTAAAGATAATTTCATTCAAATATTGTCCGCGACTACGCCGTAAATGGTCCATTCAAATCAATTGAAGATTTCTTAGACATTTTTTAATCCATTGACATCGTAGCCATCCTTTGATGGACTTTGTTACTTTATGTCTTCATAGAAAGAAGACGAATCATATTTTGGGATATATACTATTTCGAAACGTCACCAGAAACACCTTGCGGATATTAATAATATTATATTAGCTAATATTCAATATGTATATCACTGATACTAATACCGTACATAATATATATTCTGATATCGTTTGTATCTTTCTACATACCTATCGTTCAGTGATATTTAATATTGATACCAACCGAAGATGGATAATGAGAAATTAATGTCGAATTTCGGAAACCACGTTATCTGTGGGACATGCAAACAAAATAATATGGCAAGAAAAACAAAATTGGTCTTCCTTTTCGTATATTTGACTGTATTTTATTCGGTACTAGCTATACTCGCCCGGCTTTCCTCGTGCCCAGAAATAGTACTGCTTAGGTATATCCTTATCTATCAGGACAATGCATATCAATGTTTCAAATTTTACTAACTTTGTGTTTGAGCGGTGTGGATTTCGGGGTCGATAAAGAGTGAGTTGTACCTCTTTCATAGGTTAAAAAAATGTGGCCGATATGAGAAAACAGTAAATAAACTTAGATTCAAAATATAAATTCAATTCATGGAGTATTATCCATAAATAAATTATGAAAAAATAAAGGGGATTAATAATGTGGCGACATCCAGTTTTTCGGGCATCGTCATTCACTTAGAACACTTTTTCTCTGATCACTGTCGAATAGCATTTGCAATGTTTTTTCTTTGTATGGTCATGCCACTTTTTCCGGTTATCCGGGCAACTTTTCTGATATTTTCCCGTAAAAGCCTTTCTGAAAATATTGCCAACATTTGAAAAAAATCAAATTGATCCACCCGTTTTCAAGTTATGACGTCAGCAACAAAATATCGAATGATTTTTATACCTGAGAAGAACTTTCAATATTTCAACTTTTAGAACTTTAAATCTTATGAGTGTCCATCATTTCTAGAATTTTTTGTTTGTGTTTGACTTCATTGACAAAACCCTTTATTCACTCTCTTTGTCGTATGTCCTTCTTCAGGTCCCAGGCTATCTCTTCCAAAATTACAGACAGTCAGACAGAGTTACTTTCGGATAAAAATTATTAGTGTGGTTATATTGGAATGTTTGAAAAGTTATTCGGTAATATTGAAAAAAAAAAAAACCATTCTTCATCGTTTTTAAGCATTTTATGCAGGTGGTAATATTCACCTAATTCAGACCGTAATTTGTTTATGGTATAGATAAATGTTTGTTTTAAATGCATATCTCAACCGCACACTTTCGGTTAATAAAATTCATTCGTCTAAAAATTGCGACATATTGTGCATGTACGATCAGCGACTTTCTGACCGTTTGGTGAAGAAATTTACTTTGTCGACTTCGTAGGAAAATCCACACCAATCAAGGGACTTGTGGGTTCAAGGCTTTTTCCGGATTCCTTTGGTGAAATGGCGATTTGTCACGACCGAAGAGACTGCGTGAAGTCAACGAAAAAAGCGTGATATGCGACGGAGCGAATAAAACTGCAGCCGTGAAAGACAAAACAAGACTAATTTCGACTATACAAGCAAGAAGAAAGTTAGCTTTTATTTTCTCTATATATAGTGATTTTTTGGTATAAAAACTTAACGAAAACATATTCAATAAATATGGCTATAATGGTACATTAAAGCGCTAAATTCAAAATTTTTAGTACCTACATTTCAATAATTCAATTTTGGCTTTATATAATTCAAAAATATTTAGATGATGATGAAGTTGTAGATAATATGGATGAAGTGCTCCAACAGTGCACTTCTCTAAAATCAAATAGTAACTGAAGCCTTAACTAGCTCAATTTTAATCGAACACCTTACAAGCTTAAGCTAGCGCTTGTTGCTATATAACCGCCGCCTAAAAGTTTAAAATTGTCTGCAAAATATTCAAATCATAGCAAAACGACTCCTAATTAGCTATCGTGCAAACGTGTTGGCGAATAGCAAATGTTGTCGAAACAATGTCGTCTAAATAGACGATAGCGATTTCCAGTACTACGTGATGCAAGGCTATCTGGATTCTGAATCAGAATTAGTGTCTGAATCGTATTTAGCCATGTCCATCCGTCTGTTGAAAACATGATAGCGTCCAAACGAATCGACCTAGGCGAATTAAATTTTGTGACCGGTTCTTTTTACCGTCGTAAAAACTTGACTTGTTTTTAATATTGTTCAGTATGCCTCTGGAGATAATATGAAGAAATGAGTACATATATAGATAGTTATTAACATGTTATAATTCATTCAGAGACCACACAAGCTTCCATCCAACCAAGAATCCTTTTTTACGCAGCCATTTATGATGTGGCCTTTTGTTCTCAAACATGTATCAAAATAGACAAATGTGTGACTCCCTACCTCTATCCTTCTTGTAATCATCTTCACATTCCCTATCCTCTTTCACGCATTCAGACATAATGCCCCTTCCCTATATATGTGACCCTAAACGTCTGTTGTAGGCTGATGACCGATACACCACTCGTTCCTTTCAATTTATATTCAGTGACAGTTCCATATATTTATTACCACGTTCTTTAAACAAAGTTTACTCGCAACGTACGTACAGAAGTATAATTAACATAATGCATAATACCTATGTATATAACAAATGTATACGTGCATCAAATAGTCAAATGAACATAGATTTATCTTATCTATCCATAAGTGAAATCGAATTCAGAAACATGTAGGTACCTATCTTGTATATTTAAAGTCACTCATTTGTATTTTGAGATGAAAATCGCTTTACTGCCGATTAGTACTGTTCGTTAAATGTCTATTATTCAATAATTAATATACTCGAGTGTCGGGTGGGAGCATAAACATTCAGTACAGAAGCAGTTCAACATAAACATTTTATATACATATTTGTAGTTATCTCTATTGATGGCGCCGCCGCCGTTGGAAGAAATATAGTATGTATATCGGATTGAGGTAGAACGTTCAATGGCAAGTAGGCGACATTTGATTGAAATATAAGATTGGAGGAGAGCAGCGATGCATACACTATGTATGTATTTCGGTGTATGCAAAATAGAATGCATACATAAATTGACCAACTGTACAGTTTTTCGCTGTATACTCAGTGGCGTAGCGTGGGTGTCAGCCGCCCGGAGCGGAAGAAAAATTTGCCGCCCTCTATTTAGATATTTCAAATTAAAATACTATAATATAAAGCAATTCCGTGAAGCATGTGCTCTCTATCTCTCATATAAGCAGTTTCAAATATACATACATTTATATTTGTTCCTTCACTCACGGACTTCCATCAAGGGACTTACGCGTAATGTAACCTTATTTGCAGGTGTCCCGATACAATATTGACTTCTTTATCTTTATATGATAGAAGTCATTCTCGACAAAATAAAATACGGTGAATCCCTGCAAGTCAGTACGGACGGGTTGTCAATCCTTACATGAGCAAGCTGCAGTGGCGTGGCGTCCATATAACCCGATTCCTACCGGGTTACCTTTTAAAAGTTTCAGTTCAGCTACACAACAATTTTTACTTAAAAACGAGCAACATAAAACCCACGGGATAAACTTAATAATATGTATCTATTCATCTGCGCAAGCTACATACCCCGACCCCACCAACTTAATTGAGCATTATACACACGTAAACACACACCCTTCGCCATCATTATCATTAGTATTAGAGAACTGCCCACACTCTCTGAGCATAGCCCAAAGCTAAAATAACCCGAAATATGTCGGGTTATAAAATCTCTCAGTGGATAGAAGAACTAATTTGTCTCCTTTCTCTTTTGTACACTTGCGATTATTTGAGTTTGTTCATCTCTGTTCAACGCCGCTGCGCTGTGGTGTAATTGAGTATATCTGGAAAATAACACGCTTACCGCCGACATATTTGGTGAATTTGAATTGTGTGTGTATCTCCTATCGCTGCGCTGTCGCTGTGTAGTCATAGTCAGTTCCTTTTTTACCTAACGATTTTCTGAGGGGAGTATCCTCTGTTCAACGGCCGCTTTCTTATGCAATAAAATAACACGCTTTTCTCAGAGTTATTTGGTGAATTTTGTAAGTATCTTTTAAAAAATAAACAAACTGATGTGTTTATAAAGTTTATAAACAAGTCGCTAAGTGAGAAATCAAGTGTTTTGAGTCTTGGCTGGCTATGATCTTCGTACCTAGGTACCTAAATACGTTTGAAGAAATGTTTCAAAGATTAAGTAGATGATTTTGCTGGACCTCCACAAAACTCCCGAATGCTCGATTTAAACACACATTTCAAGAACCTTTATGTAGAAATAAAAGACAATGTTATAAGACAAGATATAAATCACGTTTACACGCAATTATTTTTTGGATTTATTGAACAAATCGAAATATGAAAGTTGTGCACTATTGAATCAAGATGAAAAAATATCTTCATTAATTTAGTTTCTTCCTGGAGTTTTCGATTTTATGGCTTTGAACAATTAACTAAGGTTTTGTAGGTTTCGTATGCCTACCACATCTTCCCTTTGACATTTTGATATTTTTCGACTTCGACTTACCATTTAAAATTATTCACGCCACGCCACTGGCAAGCTGTCACTATTATTCCCCTGTCCTACTCTTCTGGACTCTTTCCGAGTAGATGGAAAACTGCATTTGTCCAGCCTGTTCCTTCTTCACCCACCAACTACCGACCCATAGCACTTACGTCCCTTATTTCCAAGGTCATAGAAACGCTGATAAATCATCAGCTTATGAAATATCTTGAATCACGACAACTTCTTAATGACAGGCAGTACGGTTTTCGTGGCAGCAGGTCCACTGGTGATTAGATGACATATCACACGGAAAAGTGGAACCAATCTCTCCACCACTCTGGTGAAACGAAGATTGTTGCGCTTGATATTTCAAAAGCATTTTACATAGTTTGGCAACAAGCTCTTTTATAGAAAATACGTGCCTGTGGGATCGACGCGTCTCTTCAATGGATTATAAACTACCTTTCAGGCCGTTCAATTCAAGTTGTATTGAAGGGTTTCAAATCTGCAATTCACCGGAAACACCAGCATTTTCCCAATGCTCTGCTTTGTCTCCGACACTCTTTCTCAAATTTATTAGTGATCTCTTGTCTGTCACTTCTAATTCAATACATTATTTCTCTGATGATAGCACCCTCTTTGGCCGTGGAACTGGATCAGGTACGTATGCTAAACACATTAAATTCCAACCTTAGCAGCATTCTAAAATGGGGTACAACCAATAGAGTGGAATTTAATGATTACAAAACCGAATGATGCCTCCTATCGTTAAAGCGAAACCTGAACCCTCAGCCAATATCCATGAATAACAATTGCATTGACGAAACCGAAAGACTTTTCATACTTGGTATATGTGTGTCTCCGTTGTTGGAATGACCACATATGTATATGAATTCGCCAAAAATGCAGCGAAAAGTATAGGTTTCTTAAATCGATGTAAGAAGTACTTCACACCCTCTAATTTAGCTTCAATTCCCAAGGCCTTTATTCGGCCTAAACTTTTGTACAATATCCAGTCAAGTTCACCAAAAGCTACATTACACCTATTGGATAGAATCCAACAGCGCGCGATAAAACTTATAGGTGATAGAAATAATATAGCGGAGTCAATTGACCCGCTCGAACACCGCAGAAATGTTTCTTGCCTTTCCTTGTTCTATCGCTATTTTCACCACCAATGCTCTGATGAAATAGCTAACTGCATGGGATTCTATTATAAGTCGAATAACACGCATATGGAATGTATTGCCTCGCGCGGTCTATCCTTTTCATTTCAACACAAAATTGCTTAAAACCAGTGTGCACCAGAACCTTCTCTCTATCCTTCCTATTAACCCTTCAACTTGTGCTGTGTATTAGCATGATAAGGGAACGAAAACCCCTTGAAGCATTGAGCACTAGTTAATTATAACAAAAAAAATATACATATTTAGAAGATATTATAATTATTGTGAAATTTTGGGGCAACATTTGATGTAAAGGACGCGTTTAACACAGCAAATTGGTGGACCATAATGGAAGCGCTTAGATCTATTTATATAAATATCCCACAAACAAAGGACAGAAATTAAAGCGAAAAATGACAGGTAGACGACTGACACCTGACACCTGAATCAGACCTCGCTGCGCTTGAATCTCTTTTAAAGAGAATTAAGGACGACTTCGGTCATACCTACAGAGCAAAATTACGACAAATGCTGAAATAATTCTCCAAAGAAGTTCCGAACAATGTAGAAGAAGAAGAAGAGCCAGAGGACGAAGCAGAAAAAGAGGTTTTCATGGATACCGAGGAAAGCCAAGGATCTACCACGGAAACATCAGAAGACGAAGAGGACATCAACACACCACCAGACAATGACGAAGTAAATCTTGCCAACAACACCGAGGATGATGTCTCCGACAATTCAAGCCGTAGTTCGTCGCCCATTCCTGAACAAAAGCGATCCAAAAAGTCAGCCAACTCATCGACCAAGAAGTCGAAAAGGGATCAACCAGTTAAAAGGATATCCGTTGTAACAACAGCATCAGAAGTCCAGCAACCGACACCAGTACCAACACCAGTACTAACACCGGCAATACACCAAACGGCAACAACGAGAATACCGACAACAACTCAAGCACAAACATCAATACAAGCACCAAAGAAGAAGAAAAACGGAATGCCACCAATTATCTGCTTTTCCGGTAACATCGCCAAAATCAGTAGATTTTCCAAAGGATTAAAAATAGAGTTAAAAAAATAATAAATAGGTGGCGCAACAGGCGGTAGACACCCAAGGCCTAGCTTCTCGCAACCATTCGTTTTGTGTGAGTTTTCTATTTTTGGGACGAATGGAAGGGACGTACAATTTTATGCCGAGTCCGAACGGCTGAATTGAGAAGATTTTTCAGCACAGTCATACTCTCGGATGTTTGTCAGACATTCGCGAGAGGTGGCGCAGTAGAAAAAAACCTTAAGATGTAATTTGAGTTTTTCCGGGGATCGAACCTGGGATCCCTCGCACAGAAGTCCAGCACACTATCCACTGCTCTACAGCGCCCACAAAAAATAGAGTTTACCCTCAAGAATATCAACACAACGAAGACAGTCATAAGTGCTGCTAATCGCGAAGGTTTTGATACCATCAAGAACTTCCTCAAGACACTTCTCGTACAGCACTGATGAAATTGAGGAGGAACTCAAAGCCGAAGGGATAACAGTTATAAAGGTTTCGCTCTTCAAGTCATCAAGAGCACAAGAAAATGCGTTTAACTGCTTTGTTGTAGAAAGCAACAAAGCCTTTGACGTTGACGAAGTCTCGAGGGGTCTCATCCCGTAACTTTTCAGACGACCATCGTCTCGACGATTGAACAAAGCGACGTCGTTTTTAGTTTGCTTCATGTAACATCACAACCCCGTTGTTCAATCGAATCGTTCATCGTTTTCAGTATGAGCGGGACTGTAAACAAACTGTGACAACTGAAAACTAATAAAAAGGGTATATAATTTGTGAGTGTTGTTGTCTTTTATGTGGAAATGTATGTATAGGTAAAAAGGTAAATAAAAAAAGGAGAATAAAAAAAAATTGTTTTAATTGAAGATTTCTTGGACGTTTTTTAATCCATTGACATCGTAGCCATCCTTTGATGGAATTTGTTACTTTATGGCTTGATAGAAAGAAGACGAACCATATTTTGGGATATATACTATCTTTATTTCGAAATGTCACCAGAAAGCCGACGAAAAGAACGGCTTTCCACCTCTTCGTGAAGTTCAACAACCCAGATATTGCACTTATCAGTGAAACGATGCTGACCAGCCGCAACAATATGGATCTTAAAGACTACCATTTCTTTAAGACTGAGGGCAAACGAGGGACAGGCATTTTCGTCAAAAAGACCATCAACAAGGAAAGGATTACACAATTCCCCATTCGTTGATTTACTTCATTCGAAGCTACTGGAATAGTCATCCGAATGTCTCCATCCGAAACTCTGGCGGTCATCAGCATTTACAACAAGTGCAACGCTAACACTCCGGATATCCAACACGATCTGCAAATTTTGAGCGGACTCTTAACCCAACACACATTCGAGATGATCGGCGGAGACTTCAACGCAATGCACCAAATGTGGGGCGATACAGTTGATGGCACCGAAGGCATAGCAATGGTTAACTGGATGTAAGACAATTACGACAACTACGCCCTCGTTGTTATATCCCAACCAAATCCGACCTTCCGCAGAACCCAATCTTTCCTGCACTTCTTCATGGTGACCTCTAACCTGGTAAACATCCTCCCAGAGATCCAGAACTACGAGTGCAAGACTCTTACCAGCGACTCGGACCATGAAGAAGTGCAGCTGATTATTAGGCTTCATCAACCGATCTTTACGAACGAGCAACCAGGAGGTGACTAAGTAAACTTAAGGGAATTGGATGTGGAGCTATTTCACAGAGAAGTCGAAAACAATATCACCCTACCCCTAGCGACAAAAAATCCCTCCAATGATGAGATAGACACAGCCGTTGAAGACCTTCAGAGTGCAGTAAACCGAGCACTCGAGCAACGACGTTCAGATGCAAAAGAGGCTGCAAGACATTAAGCCCGGCCCTGATACCTTTAAACAAATTAACAGAATAATCGGAAGAGGTCCAAAAATGCCAGATACAATAAACACCAATCCTGGAACCGCCACCACCTCTGATGAGAAGGCATAAGCGTTAGCGATATTCTTCGTAGGCAACTTCAATCCATCGCCTTCTAATGACCCTGTATTCCTCTCAGAAGTCCATACCACAGTCAGTCAGAAGCATCGAAGAATCGACGACCGCAACTACGGAATTCACCGACACAAATCCAGCTGACAACCCCGTGGATGATGACACCTTGTCAATACCAGAGGAAATCGCTGACATAATTCAGAACAGTCACTCTAAGAAGTCTACTGGACCGGACAAAATATCCAATTTCGTCCTGAAAAAGCTGCCGCAGTCAATTATGATCTTGCTAGCTATAGTGATGAACAACTGCATTAACAACTGCTACTTTCTTAGGAAATGGAAGATCTCTAAAATAATAGCCATTCCGAAGAAAGGCGACCGCAACAACATCAGAAGATATAGGCCGATATCGCTTCTTTGTAGTATGAGCGAAATACTCGAGGAACTCATCCTGCGGAGAGTGAAAGATGTTTGTAACCAACTCAACATCATACCGGACATTCAATTTGGATTTCGGGAAAAGCATTCTACGTTGCACCCGTTAATGAAGTTCCACCATGATGTCACGAAGGCTCTCAACAACCACCAAGTCACAGTCGCATGCTTTTTAATTGTGGAGAAGGCGTTCGATTCTGTGTGGATCCAAGGACTTATTCATAAACTTAAACTGCTTTAGCTTTCTTCATTCCAGCACCTTTTTTGTACAAATAGAAGACAGCCATTCACAAACAAAAAGTATCAGAGCCGGTGTAGCCCAAGGGTTAAAATTGGGTCCACTACTTTTCAACATATTCATATCCGACCAGCCTCAGCTCGAGAATACAACCAACAGCTGCCTTTTCGCCGACGATTCCGCCACATATAGCAGCTCAATGTCCCCAGCCATAGCAGCACGAAGAGTTGAAGCCCACGTCAGGAAACTTTTCGAGTACTACCAAAAATTGGGCATACGGATCAACACAGCCAAATCTGAACTGTTCTGTATCAGAAGACCCATTAGAGGAAGAAGTAGAGGACGGTCAGCCACCAATTGTTGTAATGTAACGTTGAGACTACCTGATGGATCAGCGCTATCAACCATAAACGACATGCATTTGCGTTTCATCGAGTCTACCCCCTGATGAAGAAGCAGGACGGACTCAGTAAAAAAACCAAGCTGCTACTCTACAAACAACTTATATATATACACCATCGAGGATAATACCAAGATGAACAACCTTCTCTACCGCCACAAGGACATCGACACGCGGATTTGAACACCCTGAGGTCAGCCCTGACACCGATGCATACTATACGAGTATACGAGTATGAGTCTGAGAAAACAATCACAATTTATGTAAATAGAATTAAAAACAAATTAATTTAAACCGTTGCCGTTGGGCCCCTGTTCTGTTGTTGAGCCAACACATAAAATATTAATAACCACTTTGTAAACTAGCCTTAAGTCAAATTGTATAAAAGTTCAATAAAAATTAATGTAATGTAATTACGAGAGAGTTCTCTAATACAAAACTGAGGAAGCGAGCAAAGAGTATAGAATTACTCCTAGCGTTCCACTAGGCTCCATATTTGGACCTGTCCTTTTGATTATATCATGAGATTTGCAAGTCCCTGGCAGCGTCAAAAATCATAGGATTCGCTGACGATATAGCAATATTGGTGCGATAGCTAAATATATAAATGAGCTGGAGCAATCGAGGCCGTTGCATCTGCCAAACAATTTCTAGAATCGAGTTGCCTCGAACTAACAGAACACAAGATGGTAGCCTTGCTTATTAGTAGCCGTCGAACAACATAGAACTACAAAGTGAAAGTTGGTAGGTATACTGTACAATGTACAGTGTTGATTCGAAAAGGTGTTATTTGATGCACCTCGGCGTAATTATAGACGATTGCCAAAACTTTGGAAACCACATGGAATATATCGGAAAAAGTATATTCGGCGCTTTCAAAGTATATTCGGCGCCTAATTTTGGAGGACCAAAAAGTAGCAAAAGATTGCTATTGGCTAGAGTTGTTAGTTCTACTATGTTCTAGTATAAACCCCAATCAATTGACTTCACTTATACCATACGTTATACATACCCGATTTCACACTGCGAACTTAAATGTCGATCGAAGGATAAACTCAGGATTAACACAAATTTGGTTTCCACAGTGCAGGCTTAATGATAAACTTCACTTAAATAGTGGCTTAGTTAGTGGCCATTGACTTCCGTGCCTTAAGTATCAATCAAGAGAATACATAATTGCCATAAGTGCAATCTTTATCATTATATACAGGGTGCCCCAGTTAAGCGGTATATGCCTTTAAGAGGAGATTCCTGAAGTTACACGGAACAAAAAATTGTATGGCGGGGGGTCTATTCTCACCATATTTCCCGTTATAGCCCATCAAAGTGCTACCAAAATGGAGGTGCTACCACTTCAAAACTATTATAGGTACAAAATGGTTTGCACATTTTGAAAAGACAATTTAGTAGTTCATACAATTCTTAAGCATTTCGGATATATCTGTTCAGCTACAAAAAAGTTCTGTCTCCTTAAACTCAAAATTTTTAAAATTTGTTCTTACAATTTTTTAATTAAAATGTTTTTTTCTCAAAATGTTTACTTAATAATTTTTTTATTTTTTTTAAGAAATTGTTAGAAGAAGAAGCTGTAGTAAAAGCCATTTTTTCAGGCCGCTCAGTTCTCCTAGTTATAATTAAATACCCTATTTAATGTCGGCATTTATGCTTAGGTGTAGTGTGTAGATAACACACTACACCTAAGCATAAATGCCGACATTATGCCTACTTTCTATGTAAATCCAAATCGTCTACATTCTATAAAGACAAATTATTGTAGCTTTGAATATGCTAAATCAATTAGCCACAATTTCTAATTCAGCTTAAATTATCCTGTCCAGTATTTATTGTTCACTTATTTATACAAACATGAGTTCCCAAGCTCGAATCGAGACTATACATAATTAAAAATTATACGGTTAATACATTGCAACTGCCAGCGAAATTATATCAATTAATTTACAAAAATTAGCCTTTCTCTGTTGTAGAGAAAAGCAGGACCAACATCTGTGGATTTTTTAATTTATTTTATGTATCTTGTTATTTTTGTTCATTTATAATATTTCATTAGGAATTGCAACAGAAATACACAGCAAACAGTTTGCTTTTATAAAAAAAATAATTTACTAGTAGCATTGCTGCAACAAATTCCCCTTCGTATTCGTCGTTGTTTTAATAGTGCCTGGGCCGAGTTTTTAATTGATGTCAATTATTTTGTAATTCCATTGTGTGTTTTTCTGTACATATTTTATTTAACTTTTCTTCGAGTGTTTGCTGCCTCAATCACTCATTCAATTGGCCACGATGAAGGCTACAATACACCCAAGCAGAATAGTATAATCAATGTGCCATCGTCCCCATAGCCGGGCGTTGAATCGTTTTCGTTTCCATTTTTCAAAATTTTTATTCATTTTAATTAACAGTAATATGCTCTGTTGGTATACTATGAGCCGTTTTCTGTATATGAATAAACTGTTTGATGGATTGTGTAAGCACAATCATATGGCGAATGCATAAAATCCATCTGTACAGTAATCCATCATTATTATTATTAGGGACTTGACATTATAACCACCTATCAAATTCACTCATCTCAGTATTTTTGTATACAAAAATATACCTACAATACTGAGAAGAAGCGAAGGGCGACCTGATCGATGACTAATAAAATATGAAAGGAAACATTTTTGTAACCGATGAAAGGAAATATTATGTACAGTACATATATCTGAGTATCGGGGGGATTGGGTGAATTTTAATTTTGTCAGCAAAAAAATATCCGCCTGCATACAAAAAAAAATTTGATCGATTGGGTGCTAAAATAGACTAGACTGTTATTTTTTTCTAGCAGAGATAAAAGGATTACGGTTTTGGTAAGTACCATCACGTGCAACCTCCCCTGAGTGGGTAGGTTTAGAATAATGACAGAACATCAAGAGAATTTGAAGAATACCCGTCACGTTTTCTCGATTAGGCCTTCATTCATTGTTAGGGCCACTTGCACCAAGCTCATTTGACAGCAGTATTTGTTATTTTATTCACTGTTTAGCTCTATTCCGTTGATTAGGTGGGTTGCAGGTCTACACTTATTTATCTATCCATGGATAAATTCATAAAATATTTATTCAGTCTCGAAAGGCTGGATAGTCGTGCCCAAACGTCAAATAGTAAAACAAAGTTTTTTATAATCGAGGAATACTCGATACCTACTCTGGGAGATGGGGATTTTACTCGAAGATTTCTATTAACAAAATATACTACTTTGCGCTTGCTGGAAGACATTGAAGTTAATAAATTGGAGTTTCATTGTTGCTCCATCGGTTTGTTTTTATTTTTTTTCTATGACGTTGTTGTATGTATGTTTTAACTATGGAAAGCAACAATACATTTTCAGAGGTGCGTCGTAAAATTTGGATCCCTAGAGCGCCTATTGGAATATGTATTATGTATTTGTTAACTTCATCCATTTCATGTGCCTTTCTGCGCAGTCTAGGTTGATCTGCTCAGCAGCATGCAGCTGAACTTGGCATCAATGACCGTTCGATAAGGCGTATTTTACATCTGGAGCTGTATTTCCACCTACAAATTGGCCATTATGCAACAGTTGCAACCTGGGGATTACGCACAATGCCTTCGGTCCCCTTATTTATCCATGTGCGATTATTTCACGTATTTACGAGAAAAAGACCAGAACGCTGGAAGAATTGAAAGAAGCGATTCGCGTGGAAGCCGCTTAAATCGACCAACGCATTTTGGAAAGAATAGATGGCAAATTCAAAGAACGCCTGCAAAAGTGCACCGCTGATCGTGGCCACCACATGACAGATGTGATTTTCCACACTTGATTGTTTCAAATGCTATGGAAAAGACGAACCAGAAACTTTCCAAAGGTTTTTTTTGTGGAAAAATTAATGATTTTAGGATTAATTGAAATCCACTTACAACACTGCCACTTAAAAAGTTCGCTTGTGAAATATTTTTTTCTTAAGACCAATGAAAAAAGCCGAGAAAGCAAAATATGAACGTAGGCAAATTATTTGGTCATTTTAGTACAAGTCAAAGAAATATGCATTATAGTTGCCAGTCAGAACAAAAAAAAAATACCCATTATTTGATCATAATAGTATAAGTCTACTTATACTCTTTTAACCTCCCACAATTATGTCTCATAAAGTTATATTACTTTGAACACTGTCCTTTATAGAGATTTGTGTATGCAATAGACTTATACTGCTTTTTCCAAACATGCCATATCAATTTTACAGTCGAATGGCGTACTTATCTCATTTTTACCAAATTTTGACTTATACTCCTTCTACCGCCCACCTTAGATATGTACATATAGTTCAAAGCAGAATACAGATTATATTCACGATTAGAATGAGGAATTCTCTAGAATAGTGAAATATGTATTCATAAATAGTAGTCTGAAAATTAAAGCAAACGACAACGTAAAGACAAAAAATCTAAAAAAAAAAACGGTTGTCAAATACGCCTGCCGGACGAAAAGCACATAGATAACCCGGAGGGGAGCAGCGAAGTTGTATGAGCAGGACCTGCGACATCTGATAAGAGAGTTTAAATCCCTTAATCACATGAAGCGGGCACTTAGGTACCTACTGTTTAATAAAATAATTACTACAGTCGCCTGTTTCACTACTTGATCAGCCTTGGAGTTTTTGCTGCTGGAAATTGCAGTTTGGAAACTTTGGCTTTGGGATTTTTGTCTTATAAAAGCAAAATAAACACTAAACACTTTATAATCATGATTCGAATTTAATAGAATATAAAAAAACACTTACAAATCTCGAAACCCAAATCAAGAAATATAACTTGTTACGAGCTAACAATTTTCTATTCATCAGTTAGAATTTTGCAACAATTTAACAGACAATTTTAACAATTGTTGTTTTGTGGTACAGAAACCGAGAATTCATCAAATTTCCCACTTGTTAGAAAGTGTGTTAACAAGTGTTAAGACGATAGTTAACTTATGTTTTGGTGGTACAGAAAATATTGTTAATTGTTAAAATTTGCCTGTTTAACTAGACTTGTTGTTTTGTGGTACAGGCCCCTGGTGTGCCTATAGAGGTGCAGCTGAAAGGGTATCTTTTCTTGCGGAAAATTTTTTCGCAACGCAAGAAATAAATTTTCCTCCACCATCTGCATGTGCATCAACGAAGCGAATGAAAAAATCGTTACTGTGCAGAAGGATCGTGTGCCTTTCGTCAATCCTCGTCATCGTCTCGTGTCGTGCGTCGTTCATCAAGAACCGGTTATGCGGAAAGCAGAATATTCTGTTGGTATATGTGCGTGTGGGCGCAGTAGCGCAGTGGTTAGTGTGCTGGACTACTGTGCGAGGGATCCCAGGTTCGATCCCCGGAAAAACACAAATTACATCTTAAGGTTTTTTCTACTGCGCCACCTCTCGCGAACGTCTGACAAACATCGGAGAGTATGACTGTCCTGAAAAAGCTTCTCAATTCAGCCGTTCGGACTCGGCATAAAATTGTAGGTCCCTTCCATTCGTTCCAAAAATAGAAACTTACACAAAACGAATGGTTGCGAGAAGCTTGGCCTCCAATTGCTAATTGGAGAGTATCCAGCAGAGCGTCGCTATCAGACCACTGCTGGATTCTCTATGAATTACAAATGGCTTGTCAAGGTAGGAAACAGTTCAAGAATCCCAAAAGAGCGAACTGGGAAAAATTTAGCGAGGAAGTGCAGAAACACAGCAACCTCTGTCCGGAAAGAGATCTCACCTCAGTGGAAGAGATCGACGATGCAGTCGAAGCTTTAACAGGGGTGCTCTCTAGATCTTTTGACAAATCATGTCCAAAAAGTAGAACACGAGGGAAGAAGCGCCCCCCCTGGTGGAGCCCCAAGATCGCGGAGCTTCTGCGTAGCTCAAGGTCTAGGTGGAACCTCGCCAAAGAGGGACATATTGAATGGTCAACCTACAGGGAGAGCGTTAAAATCCTGAAAAAAGAGATCAGATTCGCAAAGAAAAACTCATGGAGAACCTTTTGCGAGTCAATTGAATCTACAACAGAAGCGTCTAGGTTAAGAAAAGTCCTCTCAAAGGCCCCGACACCGATGTCTTCGCTAAGAAGAGCAGACGGCAGCTGGACTGAATCACACAAAGAGACGCTGGAAATACTAACGGAAACCCACTTCCCGGGATGCACCGAGGTGTCGGACGGCTACGGCGTAACAACGCCAGGCACAAGGGAGGGAATGAAGTTAGTAACAATCCAAGAGATAATAAATGACAAAAAAATAGCCTGGGCAATAAACACATTTGCCCCGCTGAAAGCACCCGGAATAGATAATATTCGACCCATAATGCTGCAGAAGTCAGAGGAAGCTATAATTCCATGGCTAAGTCGCATCTACACGTGCTGTCTGAGGCTATGTTATGTTCCAAAGGCATGGCGAGAGGTGAGAGTGATATTCATCCCAAAAGCAGGGAAGGCTAGTCACACCACATCCAAGGACTATAGACCAATAAGTCTGTCATCCTTCATGTTGAAAACACTGGAACGACTAATCGATCTATATGTAAGGCAAGTGATCGGCGATAGCTATCTATCAAAATCACAACATGCGTACATGAAGAGCAGATCTGTAGACACGGCGATACACAAGGTAGTATCAGTAGTGGAAGAATCCTTACAACATAAGGATTATACGCTGAGCGCGTTCCTAGACATCGAGGGGGCATTCAATAACATAGAAGCTAACGCAATCCTGCGTAGCTTGAGGAAAGCCCACCTAAATAGCAGCCTATGTAACTGGATTGGACTCATGCTAGGTACACGACGGATAAAGTCACAGCTAGGAGACGTGAGCATTGAACGTAAGGTGAGTAGGGGAACACCACAAGGTGGGGTTCTCTCACCGCTCATCTGGCTCCTCGTAGTAGACGAACTGCTGAAAATACTGGAAAAGGAAGGCTTCATTGTGAGCGCATACGCAGACGATGTAGTAATTCTAGTCCCAGGTAAGTTCACTCCAGTTCTCAGTGAGCGCCTCAGTTACGCACTCTTATTAGTTAGCAACTGGGTAGCGGGACGCGGACTAGGGGTGAACCCATCAAAGACAGAGATCCTGTTGTTTACAAGGAGGAGAGTAATTCCCCCATTTAATCCACCAAGGATGGGTGGGGTGAACCTAACTATATCGAAAACAGCAAGATACCTGGGCATAATCCTGGATTCCAAGCTAAGCTGGAAGGAAAACATAGAGGATCGCATCAAAAAAGCATACGTGGCACTATATGCCTGTAGAAGAGCATTCGGCAACACATGGGGTTTCAGGCCGCACGTGGTACACTGGCTGTATACCGCAATAGTGCGGCCCATCCTAACATATGGTACAATCGTGTGGTGGAAGGCCACAGAGAAAAAATACCATCTCGCAAGCCTCACTAAAGTCCAAAGGGCGGCATGCATTGGGATAACGGGTTCACTACGAACAACACCCACCGCAGCAATGGAGGTGATGCTAAACCTCACCCCTCTGGATATTTACTGTAGCAGTAGAGCGGTCAAAACCGCAATCAGACTAAGAGAGTCTGGAATATGGGTATCCAAATCCTATGGGCACGCGTCCATCGAAGGAGCGCGGCGAAGGAGAAGATAACTACAGACTATCTACCACCCACACTCGCTTTTGAAAGGAGATTCACAACCAGAATTCCGGACAGAAGTGAATGGGAGCATAATGCAGTTACAGAAGAAGGGGAGATAGCCCTCTATACCGATGGTTCTAAGATGGATGTTGGTACGGGCGCGGGCATCTTCAGCGAACCACTAAACCTGCGAGAATCATTCCGAATCAGCGATGACTGTAGTGTGTTTCAAGCGGAAATTGCTGCTATAACCTTAGCGGCAAAGGACCTAATGAGAAGACACATCGCCGACAAACAAGTCACTATATACTCTGACAGCCAAGCGGCCATAAAAGCCATGGAGTCAGTCGTGGTGAAGTCGAGGGCAGTAAGTCATTGCAAGAAATACCTGGACGAACTGTCGCAAGCCAACACGGTGACCCTATGCTGGGTACCGGGGCATATGGACATTCCGGGAAATGAAGAGGCGGACGAAACTGCAAGGAACGGGTCGAGGATGCATGCATCAATGGCCCTAAAATCTGTAAAAACTCCGCTAAGCACGCTTGCTAGGAAGATTGACATTGAATCCTTGAGTAGAACAAATCTACGCTGGACCAATCTCAATACCTGCAGGCATGCAAAAGAATTATGGCCAGAAGTGAGCAAAAAGAGATCCAAATTCATGATCGGACTTAGCCGCAAAGATATCCGCATACTCACGGGGGTCATTACTGGACACTGTGCGATAGGGGTACACGCGGAAAGGCTGGGCATACTGCATAATGACTTTTGCAGAAGCTGCAGAGACGTTGAAGAAATAGAATCTGTTCGTCATCTGCTTTGCGAATGCCCAGCCCTTAAAAACAGTAGACAGAGGATTCTCAACAGCTTGTTCTTCGATGAACTAGAGGACCTGGTGGATGTCGATCTAAAGGAACTCCTGAGATTCATACTCAAATCGGGGTGGTTCCAGTAGTTCGACAAACTCCACATAACTTCGGTGCTCCTAGGACAAGCTGGAAATCTGGATACAAGAGCTTGTGAATACCTGTGATTGATACCAAATCTAGGTGACTCAATAAAAGCGGTATATTCTTTGTCTCCAACAGGTATGTAATGGAAGGTTCCCGTGACTGGACACAATGGACCCAACTGATGGTCTACGTGAAGCTGTGGCAGCCGCCACTAGAGCACCCAACTACCTACCTACCTACCTAGGCCTTGGGTGTCTACCGCCTGTTGCGCCGCCTATTTATTTTATTTTATATGTGCGTGTACCTGGCTATAGGCATAAAGAGGTATTGTCCTGGTAGTATCCTGTGCTGTGGATGACTATGTCGCTGTTTGTATTGTAATGTTACTTCTCCTTTTATCAAATTCTCTGAGCGCAAGATTAAAAAGTTCTTGATAAAGAAAAGCAATAGCAAAAGCTGTGAGAGCGGGCAGCAATGTTGGAACCCGCTATACAAAAATTTTCAGTAGAAACATTTGTATGAGATGCGTCTTCTTGGTAATTATATATTCTTTGGTATTAGTCACTGGCAACACAGTGTTATAGCTAAGATCGAATGACAACTGGAAAGTGGGCGCGTTCATTTCACTGAAATTAGGGCAGAGACAGAATTTTTATAAAATAATACTATTACATACCTATTTTAATTCGCATTCTTAGTTTTTTATTTTTGAGCAGTATAATTTGCTTTTGAGAAGTACGCAGTATTGGATGAAAAAATCGCAGTAGGTATAATACTGCTATTGCAGTACTTTCGGCAGCCCTGGTTGTGAGATGCGACCACGATAACTACACAGACCCACCCCGACGAGACGACACACGAACATATAGAGCGACATTAATTGCGTTAAAACAAAGCCATTCCGAATTGATCGAGTATTTGAGTAATGAACCAGTCTTCTACTTGATTCGGATTTCGTAACATAAGTGCTAAATTTGTAAAGTTATAAGCGAAGAATATATTTTTTTTTGGTTCAATATAAATTCGAAATTTTTTTATATGGAAAAAGAACCCAGGATCATTAAATCCTGCATATATAAGATATAAGATAATCTGAAATGGATTTTATTAGAATAGCTCTGAATTCTCTAAAAAAGTAATACAAAAGTATTTAAAAACATAGGAAGACGTATTGGAAATAGTAAAATATGCAATTCAAAAGCGTTCCTTATAAATATCATAATAAACTTAGTGCAAACTAGAAAGGTTGGAGGTGCCTTCCTAACCCATATTTTGAAGTTGAACATATTTAATTACAAATAGAATCGAAACCAACCTAAATTCCTTACTCCACAATAGAAACAAAAAAAAAAACTGTCCCACGTGCGTCCACATGGTATAGCTACCCTGGCAGTGCTTCCGTTGGGTCCCAAGTCGCCTGCAGCACAGACTAAATGCACTCAGAAAATGAAAATATTCCATTCATAACAGGGACAATTGATTCCACCATCCACCAGGCACTAGCCTCGGTAGTCGTCCTCTCTCTCGTAAATGCATAGGTATATTTATATCTACATTTGCAAGCATTTCAACTCAAGTCGCTCCACCCCGTTTGGCTATTACCGACTCTGCATCGCTATGTCCTTTTAAAGAAAAATGTTCAATTTCGAATTTTCCTTTCGTTCCCTTGCGGGGTATACAAAAATTCAATGCGCTTCGAAACCTGCAGAAATGTGTCAATTCGAAGACTTTAGAACTGAAAATGAACATTCAAGAAAATTAACATCGTATTCCAATTGCGCTCCGCTAAATTTCGGATTGGTTTTGCTCGATCAGGCGGAAGAAGTGAATGACACTGGTACCGCGACGATGGCGATGAAAGTGTTCATTGTATTCCACTTTGAAAACTGAAATCTTTAGATGCTTCTGCATTTCTGCAATATAGATTATGTATACAGTATATGCATACTGAATAGGCAGTGGAATGCTTCTGCAATATATGCACTCGAATGCAGAATATGCGGGGGTTAGGAGTGGCTACAGCTTCCATTTTATTATGTTTGTAGTATTTTGCACCTCCATCGAACTTTCGATAAATGAAAATCAATTTGAGTGGAACAAATTAACTATGCTCTTTTGCGGGCACGGGCGGAGAGCAAGTGGGTATCGTCATGTGACATTCAATAAAATTCTGTCTCTTGAATGTATTTAATGGGAGAAGGCCAACCCAGTGGGCAGAACAAGGATATTGCGGATGGAATCTAATAAAAATCAGTCTTTCTATTCGGTCGCCTTGTTTTTGTACAGTGCGGCTCACTTGATTAGACGCACAAGAGTTACGTTTAGATCTTTTTTTTTTTTGTATTATGTGGGCCAAAAAGAAAAGAACCTATTTGTCAGAAAGGTACATTAATATCTACAGTATAAATTTCAAATTTGATAAGAGACCCATAACGGTAGTTTTACTCATTTTATCATATACCATGCAAAAATATATGCATTTCTTCGGTGATAAAATGACTAAAACTACCGTTATGGGTCAAGTTTGAAATTATGTTTGTTTTACATAGGTATATTGTATTAATGTACCTTTCTGCCAAGTAAGTTTTTTCTCTCTTTGACCAACATAAAAAAAAAATAAAAATCTTAAACGTAACTCTGGCGCGTCTAATCAAGTGGACCGCACTGTAATTCAGTTCTGTTTATCACACAACTAACTGCCATACGTGCCACTAGAGCCATGTGGGCCAGTAGGCAACTGTATGGCAGAACTTGGGGTCTAACCCCCAAAATGATACACTGGCTGTATATCATGATGGTAAGGCCCATTATCACATACGCGGCAATTGTCTGGTGGCCGAAAGTTCTTGAACGAACAACGGCAAATAGGCTACAAAAGCTACAGCGTATTGCCTATCTAGGCATCACGGGCTGCCCTACTACAGCATTAGAAGCTATTATAGGGCTCTCACCCTTACACATATTTATTAGGAAAGTGGCAGCTAGATGTGCTATTAAGCTGCAGCTAGAATACAAGTTTAAACCAGCTGACCATGTGGGACACCTGGAAATACTTAACTCAATCCCAAACATGGATATGTTCTGCTCCATCCCCGACATTATGGTTAGGGAATATTGTTTTGGGAAACTATTTGAGGTAGAAATACTGGACCGCACGAAATGGGCCAATGGTGCTCCAACATTGAACCCTAAAAGTTTGGTCTGGTACACTGACGGATCGAAAATGGAATCTGGTGTTGGTGCTGGTGTCTTTGGACCCAATACCAAAGTCTCAATACCCATGGGAATGTGTCCCACTGTTTTTCAGGCTGAAGTCCATGCCATTGAGATCTGCGCCGTCCTAAACTCAAATAAGGGAATTAAAGGCGCCAAAATACAAATCTTTTCAGATAGTCAAGCGGCCTTACAAGCCCTATCATCCAATACGTTGGACTCAAAAACAGTAAAGTGCTGCTACGATGCCTTGCAACTCCTATCCAAACACAACAAGGTCAAACTTGGTTGGGTACCTGGACATCAGGGTATTGCAGGCAACGAATCGGCGGACCAACTAGCTAGGGCCGGATCTGAATCCGCGTTCTGTGGACCAGAACCTTATTGCAGAGTCAATTGGACTACTGCCTTAGGTATAATTAACGATTGGGAACATCAACTTCGTCTGTACCACTGGGAAAATGTTCCGGGATTAAGACAATCCAAAAGTTTAATTAAACCTTACTCCTACAAGGAAATCCTCAACCTAAACAAGGATACTATCAGAAGGCTGGTGGGCTTTCTCACAGGCCATTGGGGCTTGCGATATCATCTTAACAAAATGAATCTGTGCCCGGAGACAGAATGTAGATTCTGTCTTGAGGATGAGGAGGATGAGGAATCCTCCGAACACATTCTCTGTGATTGCCCGGCACTTCATTGGTTAAGAAAACGTATCTTCAACAAGGAAATACTTTTACCAGCAGAGCTTAGGAACTCCGCTACTAAGGATATTGTGGCCTTCACTAGGGAGGTCACACGTCTCTTAGAATAACCTTATCCCTTACGATACAATAGATCTTGTCAGGTCGCAGTGTCAGCCATATGGGCAGGGAAACTAAAAAAAAAAAAAAAAAAAAAAAAAAAAACTGCCATACTAATAGGGATCATCAATGCACCTACTTGTTGGAATGTCTACTGAGTCCACTGTTGTTTGGGCTGATGTTAAATGATCCACACGAAAACTTGGGAGGTGCACTTCTCCTAAATGGGTTTCTCATTACACTGTTAATATACAGTCATGTGAAAAATAATAGGGACACTTGCATAGAAATTGTTCAAAACACAACTCTGTTTCAATTAGAGTAAGTTAGGGTAATATGGAATACTGCTTTTTTATTGTGAAATTACACCCACATTTTTTGGACCAAAGTTCTCATAAGCGTTTTAAAATGACCTATGTCTATCCAGGTACCTAAGCCAAACTTTGCAGAACATTAACACTTACCAATTTTGAGCTATGGATTTTTATGTAAAAAATGCAGATATCTTAATTCCACAAAATGTGCGGGTTATATGGAATATTCCATATTACCGAGATTTAGTTGAATATGGAATATCCCATATTAGCCACATTCGATAATTGTTCCTTTTTCTAATTTATTTTAATTATTTATTTTTAATTATATGAATGTATTTTCACAATATTTACAAAGATATTGCGTTTTGAACCACTTTTTGTGCGAACACATGCTGGATTGAATGGTTAGAAACGGCACTTTAATTTTTTTTTGGGATGTCGATAAAGTAAAATCTCGTTATCATAACATAAGCCTATTTAAAAATAAAAATACTACTCCAAATTTAATGAAACTATTCTTGTTCTTTGTATTCTTACGAAATACCGAAATGTGTCGCTATATTTTTTCACATGAATATACATATATATGCTGACGATATTGTCATATTAGCTGAAGACATCTCCGTATTACAGGGCATGATAAGAAAGTTGGAAGAGTACTGCAAAACCTGGGATTTCATAGTCATATTCAAATTCCTGATTTTCAGTAAAGGCAAAAGGTCTAAAATCGAAAAATGGTGTCTTAATAATGCTGAAATAAAAATATTATCTTGGAATAATTATAATACCGGGACTTTCATTAATTCTTTAAGCAGCTCTAAAGAAGGAAAAGCAAAGGCAACAAATTGCTTTAATATCACCTGCAATATTGTATTGCCAATAAAATATAATCCTAAAATCTAAAAACAACATTTTTTTAAAAGTACATACTGAACTATACCGTCGCCGTCGTCAGGTCATGAAAATGGACTTTACGCCTATATAGCATAAGTAGCTAGTTCTGAAACCTTTCAATACCAATACATATTAGGCATATATGTATGTACATTACGTATCCACTAACTAACATGCTTAACATTTTGAATGACCTGTATCCAGTGGAGGGTACCAAAGCATCGGGCTGGACGATAATAACACTTTTACTTTGTATTTTAAAATAAACCAGCCTACGTTTTTACACGCATAACTCGAGAACCGATCGTTCAATTTTCACACGCTTGGTGGATTCGTCATGGCCCAAGAAAGGACATAGGCAAACCAATTTGGGCAAAGGGCGTGGCACCTCGCATACAAGAAAACATTCTAAATCGTATATCTCGAAAGCCACTTGTACTCAAATTTTGAGAAAATCTTTGGTACCTATAAGCACAAAGGCTTTTAAGGTCAAAATTGGACAAATTGGCGTGGCACCTCCCAATTCAAAAAAACATTGCAAACGCTGTTTCCCAATACTTCGAAAAGTAATCGGTCGATTAAGCTGAAACTTACACAATATATGTGTTATGAAGTGAAAATTGCGCGTGAATCAAAAGTTTTCAAGTTTTGCGATAGATGGCGCTGAACACCCAAATCATGAATCACGAATCGTTTGTTTTTCACGATTTTGTGCTTGATGGATTCGTACTGGCCCAAGGAAAGACAATATATAGGGAAGTCCCGAAAAATTTCCAGGAAAATTGGAATTACATTAACGAATTTGGGCAAAACGAAGTTCGCCGGGTCAGCTAGTAATATGTATAATAATCGAAAACATGGCTTACGAGAACTTGCAAATTGGCTGCTAAAGCAGCTAAAGAGCAATCTTGGAAGGAGTTAAACGTGGGGAATATTATTAAAGGAGTCAAATCCAAAGATGGTACACTTCTTTCCAAAGACATCTTGCGCAGATGGACCGAGCACTTTTCTGAATTGCTCAATTGCTCATTGAGGATGACAGATCCATCGCGTTAAGCAGGGCTGAAAATAGTCCCACGGTAGAGGAAGTCACTTTTGCTATCAATTCGCTACATCATCACGCTGCGTTCTGGCAATTATGTCGATGTCGTCGTCGTAGGCGAGTAGGTGGACGGACTTTTGGAAGATATTGCCTCTGGTGTTAGCGTTTGAGTTTTGCACTATTCTTTCAAGAACGATGTTGAAGAAGTCACATGGCAGCGCATCGCCTTGTCTAAATCCTTTTTTGACATCGAAGGTCTCGGTGACTTCTTTACCGACCTTGATGGAGCAGCGTGCATTCTCCACGGAAGAGTTTGGCAGGGATACCAAAACTAGACATTGATCTGTATAGCTCGTCTCTATAAATGCTGTCATAGACGGCCTTAAAATCGGTGAAATCGGTGGCTTTGTAGGCCAGTTGCTTCGCTGCATGTGCTTGCCGGCACTCTTCATCAAACCAAGGGTTTCGCGGTGGTGGTCGGGTGAAACCTAGCACATCAGTTGCGGCTTTTCTGACGGCTTCTTGGCATCGATGTCACTGGTCTTCAGCACTTGATGAAGGCTGCACAGGACTTCTCGAGAGGTTGAGGGAGACGCGATCGGCAAAAGTTCTGGCGGTTTGTTGCGTTTATAGCCGTTCAACGTTGAATCTCCTCACAGAATTTCCTCGTTGTTGTGGTGTCTGGGATATCCGCATACGTACCTTGGCTACAACAAGGTAGTGATCCGAGTCTATGTTGGCCGCTCGGAAAGTTCGGACATCTAGAATACAGGAGGAGTGCCTTGCGTCGGTCGCAACATGGTCAATTTGATTGACGGTTTGTTGATCTGCTGACCACCAGATCAACAAACCTTTGTAAATGTTGAGGTGAGGAAACCGTGTGCTAGCTATAGTAACATTACGTCCCGCAGCAAAGTCAATTAGCCTAAGTCCGTTTCCAGACGTTGTGTCGTGTAGGCTGTGCTTTCCGATTTTGGTACCAAAGATGCCCTCCTTTCCTATTTTGGCGTTAAAATCACCTAAGACGATCTTAACGTCGTACTTAGGATATTGCGCATATGTTTTGTCGAGGAGCTCATAGAAACATTCTTTAGTAGCATCATCTTTATCTTCTGTGGGGGCGTGAGTGCATATAAGGCTGATGTTGGCGAATTTAGCCTTGATGCGGATAGTTGTAAGGCGTTCACTATCGTGTCGAAAGCTCAAGACTTCTTGCCGAAGTCTGCCGCTTACAACAAATCCGCATCCAAAAATACGCTGCTTCTGTTCTCTGTAGATCACCGCAGTAGATGTCACAGGTTTTCATCCTTCTTCATGGCCAATGCCACCGCACCTCCTGGATGGCGGTGATATCTGCATTGTAGCAGTCTAGGGCCTCCGCTAACTGTTCGGCTGAACGCGGTCTGTTCAGGGTTCGAACATTCCACGTGCAGATCCGAAAGTCATTGTCCTTTTTTCGTTTTGCAGGGTCGTCAACAATAAATCCATCCGTATCCGAGCCTTTTGGTTGCTTCGTTACATACAATTTTTTCCGTGGTTGGGTAGTTAGCCCCACGCACAACTCCCAACCTGGAGGACCCTAGGACTAGGACGGATACTCCGTTGACAGTAACCCACTTCGGGGATATGAGTGCTGCCATTGGCCCATAAAGGGTTCATCCGCCACCATCTCTATTTCAGCACCCTGACTAGTGCTGAAAATCCTTACAGACCTTTGCTCCAAATATGTCAGAGTAGCTCACGCAAGGTATCTGCCATCTCGACTGTTGACAACTCTTTCTGAGGGGCTCATGTAAGACCTCTGAGACTCGTTCAGTCAGTCATTCCGACAGAGCATTATAGTGTTGCTATTTTCTTCGTGTTCAACACTCGCGCTTATAAGTTTAGCAAGTCAAGCCCAGGTGGGCGAGACCAGTACCCGGTGGTTACCACGCGGAGGTAAAATAAGCACAATTGATGTGTATGAAAAAGTTGCAACAGCTGGGCACCGACCGCCAAGTTGATGCCAATCACCGCCTACCCGATTCATACACACCCAACCAACCAAAATACCTCCAATGCGGAAGTCCGAAAAAAGCCAAACGTCGAAGTTTGCAGCCTGTCACAGATAAACGAATTCCATAAGATGTGCCTATATACATCTGAAAAAAAGTCTGATATTCTATTCGCCCTGGGGGTACTCGCATTTAAATTCCAAACACATTTTCGGTCATCAGTTTTCATTTGATCCACCCCTACCCACACAACGCCTAGGGTTTATTTGTCTCAAAAGGAATCTTCTCCACCCATATGATGCATATATTCTCCGTATTTTGTCTTAACTTTTCCACGCACAATTCGCTACAGATTTTAGTATTCTAGTCAGAAAAAAGCTGTACATATTAACGATTATTGTATGACTACAAAATACTACCACCCCCATTGACGCGATATGATGTTTTTTTTTTTTTGTACACTTTTGCTGTAGCAGTATGCGGTATTGTTGCTGAAAATGAAAATTAATGAATGTTTATACTGACAACCTAGGAGATACGAATAGAAGCAGAGAAGCCATTATGTTATGCATCACCAATCGCATGATGCATGACGGCTAAAAGGCGAATGTATTGACCATTCTAGCTGCATAATGTGTATCCTCGAACGTACGGTGGGACATCTTCTATTTCCTTTGTTTAAAGTTTTGATGTTATATAACTCGAAACATCCACACACCGCGCACATTTCTTGCCATAGACAATGAAATTATGATTCTTAAGGTGCTAGTACACGGCATGTTTTTTTTTGATGCGCCAATGGATGTGGTAATTTTCCAAAGATGCGGTAGCCCGTGCTACCGAATAATCGATGCCGGCAGTGCGCCTAAACGTACTAATCCACACCCTACACACTTCAACCACTCTCCCCGCGGGACTGCCGTTAGGTATTACTTCGCGGGGGTGGTTAGCATTCAAGCTAATCGTGTTGTGTCACCTGCTTCTGTTGTTTCTGCGGCCTCTGAGGCTTCTGCCGTGGCTTTTCTTAGCCTTTCTTTTTTCCGTAGCTCATTTTGTAGGATGGTTAGAAAATTACATAATTCCGCGCAATTCTCTTCAGACTGCAACATGCGGTCGATGATTAGTGACGTGCTTGGCAAAGTACTTCTCCATGCCATGAAGCGTGGGCAATAAAATACATCGTGCTCCGTGTCTTCATCTTCATTTATGCATTCGGGGCAAGATGGTGAGCTGACGTGCCCAAAACGGAGCAGATTCTTGTGATCATTGACATACTATACATGGACTGCTAGTGAAATGTCAGTTTCATACAAACCTGCTCTTATGGCATCAACAGTGGATCTCATTTTCCGAAAACCAAATTGGTATTCTGAAAGGGTACCTTTTTCGTCTGCCACTGCGAGTAATCTATTGTAGATTATCTTCTCGAGGATCTTTCCCATGGTGTCCAATAACGTCCCACCAAAAATATTTTCGTAAATATATGGTGGCATGACATAAGACCAAATCTCTAAATTTGGCCTTACGTCGTTTTGTGAAAGTGACATAAAGCCAAATCCTTTCAATTGGCATTATGACGCTTTGGTCAAGCCACTTTATGTCACTTTCAGCTTCATTTCCGATTTCAAATATCTGCACGGTAAGTAGACTATTTTAAATGGGAAGTCCTGGCACACTACATAATAGGAGAAATAAACTTGGGCATGCAAATAAATCTATTGGCATAGCAAAGAAACGATTGCGAAAATCAGGATCGATTTTTAAAGAACCTAAAGCGTAGCCAAAAAATTTTTTGAGCAAGGGAGGATCGATTTGGGGTGTGAAAATTAAAAATTCGCGCGAATAAAAAAATATACATTTTAAATCCTTGGGGCGTAGCACCGCCCATACAAAAAACATCTTCTATGGGGTGAAACTCGATGACGTTATAACTCGATAACCGGTGGGCCGATTTTCATGATTCTTTGTTTTGTTCGTATTACTGTATTTCAGGTTTACGCAGAAAAAAAATCCAGAAAATCGATTTATTCTCATTTTTCGCATTTTACGAAAGAACATTATTATCTAAGATCTATAAGAAATACAATTTCTATGCACGCGCAAAGCCGGGCGGGTGCACGTAACAATAACGTAAGAACTACTAACCCGATTGGGATGGTCTTTGGAAAAGGTAGCCCTTAACAATGGGCAACATAAAGGCTTTATTTGGTCAAAATTTGACAAAGGGGCGTAGCACCACCCATACAAAGAAAACATTCAAAATCTTATATCTCGAAAACCGGCGAATCGATTGGGTTGAAACTTACTCCTAGTTATTGGTCCAGGAGTGTTTCTGTGAAGATTGGTCAAAATTGGACAATTGGGCGTGGCACTGCCCATACAAAAAACATTCAAAATATTATATCTCCAAAAACGCCGCTGAATAGATTAAGTTAAAATTTACAGATAATCTTAGGTAGCCCAAGAGTGTTGCTGTGAATATTGGTCAAAATTGGACAAAGGGGCGTGACACCGCCCATACAAAAAAACATTCAGAATCTTATATCTAGAAAACCGCCGAATCGATTGAGTTAAAATTTACATCAGACAATCTGGACAGGTCCTATAAAAAATTAAATTTTTTTTGCTAATTTAGAGAGTATGGTCTTTACAACAAATTAACTAATTGATGCATTAGAAACGAGTGGTATACGCGGGTACAGAAGGATCTGCCAGACTACTGAATTTTTAAGGACGGCGTTGTAAGCTTTTATTTGACACTAGTTTTCTTTTGGTACTCTATTAGGTATACATATTACAAATAATTGAATTTGCTAGACACATACAGGACAGTCAAACGACATTATCATTGATCATGACCTAAAAAGTGGTCGGACGAATTGTTTCTGCATGTTAAGGTCTAACCGACCTGTGAATTCTTAAAGAGAACGATGTTACCTATCCTTTGACACCAATTTCATCTTTTAACCCCATGAGGTAGGAAAAAAATAAAAAAAAAACAGGACTTTCGAGTGGTCGGACAGGAGGTTGCTGCAGGATATACTTTGTCCGACCAAGCTTTATGTGTAATACTAATTGACCTCTATCTAATAACATAAAGTTTGCGCGTTAATCTTATGACATGGTAATAAGTAAACACAGAAAACTGTACCGGAAGTGGCCCGCTATTTCGAAACCCGGCAGGAAAATCACTGTCCGACCAGTGGTTTCATCATTGTCCCTTTCTTAACTTTGTCCTTTAACTGGATGAGGTAGGTCATCCTGCAGTCAGCTCCCCTACTATTATTGTTTCTCAGCTTCTGGATGGAGTATTCGGGGAAGAATTGCCTAAAACAGTTACACGATTTTTTGTATTGATTGAGATTTATGAATATAATGGCAAGTTGAATGAAGCAAAGTCAAAATAAAAAATAAAAAAAATAAATATGTATAGTGTACAACAGGAAATTTGTTTTTTTCTGCATAATTAAAGGCAATTAAATATAGCCTACTGCACGCTGAGGTACTTAAAGAATAATTTTAGTGAAGGTTTCATCAAAATCCATTCAGTAGCTTTTGAGAACACTGCGAACATAATTTTAGTGCTTACATCTTTATATAATAGTACATTAATTTTGCATAATTCTTTCTGTTCTAGATCTAGCGAATTGTGAAAGTCGGCCAAAGCTTGAAATCTTTCCTACAAATGAAGTTCAAAGAAAACCCGTTGGCAAGCCATTAATTCTGACGTGCCGACCGAGAGTGACGGATCCCAGCCTGGTCACTGATCTGCAATGGAAGGACAGTATGAACAATACTATTCTACCGAAACCGTAAGTACCTCTGCAAATATCTTTTGAATTCAGTGTAGTAGAAACAAGTTAGAAAAAAATATCTTAGTGATTGCTTCTTTTGGATAGCTACATCTACAAGCAAAATTACAAACTCTTGAAGATTCAGAGAAAATATTACCCGAATCCCTGTCCCAGATGCAAAAATAAGAAATATTTCTGAAAATATTAATTTTTATTAAAACTATATTTCATTATTATTATTATTATTTGGGTTAGGAACAAATACTATTATCCACTGTATGATTCCAAGGGACGTAGATTACCAACAGTGTAAGTGTTTTTGTTAATGCTGAAAGTAATTATCATAAATAATTACCTTAAATGTCATGCGATATGGAATGAATTTCATAACAATTTACCCCCAGCTGTATTATTTTTTTCATGTTCTTTGAATTATATGTATTTTTAGTTTACATTATTTAGTTACTTTTGATGGCGCATGAGTTCATTTTTAATTTGTATTTGATTTTTTTTTTTAATTCTACCATTTATTTTGTTTATTGTTTGCATTTATAGTCTATACAGTGTTTGTGGTTAGCTTCGCTCGCGTCCAAAGGCTTTAAAGTTTAAACTATCATATATTATTTTTGGACATCATTCTGTACCATTGGCACACACCTGTTTCCTCAAAAGTCTATCTGTCTATGCAATTATTAAACATGGATGGAATGTCCATGGATAAGTTGTCCTGTAGTTCAGGCGTTGATGAGCTTTATGGGTATGCAATTGCAATAAATGATTTGACTGTGAATGGGTTCATATGAGCCCTAAAAATAAATTGCCGACTCATTTTTAGATTGTTCTTTTATCTAAAAAATATATCTTCCCTACGGAAGTGGTAACAATAGCCCTAAGCTAGGGCTTATCCCAAGCGGCTGATTATTTGAATCGTGTGTCTTTTGTATGTAATGTTCAGTTAAACATTGTGTGAGCATTTATGCAGAGTTACATAGCTATAATTATAGACTAAGAGGTAGCAACATTATTTAACAAATTTAAAACTTTTGAGCTTAGTCCTTGATGCTTAATGAATACGCAAATATAAGTCTGGCAGCGCTGCAATTAGGACGATTTGCCTTAATATAAGTCAGAATTTGGTAACATTTTTGATACCTTATATGCCATTATAACAATACTACATCCTTATCTTGAAAGCTACAACTTAATTGCGGTATTATCCGGACTCCCAAGAAGTTCTTGATAAAAGAGTTACATATTTTCATATTTTTTGTTTGTGTGTATCCAAAAATCTAAAAAAATCGCTATAAAATCTTTGTCTTATCATCATTAACATTTCATACTATTAGGTTGCTTTTTAAAATTTTTGATCGAATTTTCTTCAAAAAATTTAAGTAGGTATAATGGCTTGAGCTCGTCTGACGCTGTATAAAATGGTAGCTGTCAAAATAGACGTTTGGGTTTAAACGAGCACTGTGAAACCGAAAAATTGTTGAACGAAACTTTAAAACAAAACGAGAGTTTAAACTGCCATTAAGGGTAGATATTCACTTAAACTGATAAATTTATGCAGCTCGTAAATGTATAAATTTCTACGGTGCTTTAAGTGAACACCCCTCGGAGATGTCATTGCGTAAATCGAGTAAATCGCCTGTCAATTCAATATTCAAGTTTCAAGAGATCTCGCGTCTCTGCTTCTGAACAACGATGTGTCGAGTGCAAGCAAATGCGTTTGAATTATTTTTTTTCGTTTTGCTGCAATTCACAAACATTTTCATTTCTAAAGGTGCTAGCACATGGCATGTAGCAAGCCACATACGTAAGTATCTCTGAGGTAATTTTTACGTCAGCGTATAGCACAGTGCACATATTAAAGGTAATATATTGCGCATTCTGCAATGGCGGCCTATGTGACTCTGACAATAAATATATAGAAATAATATGCTCGCGCATGAGTTTTCATGGCTGACAATGTGACCCCATTCGTATCTCTATGGAAAAGCATGCCTTTTTGACAGATGCGCAGAAGGAAACAAAAATGAGTGCTCGGAATATATTACCTTTAATATGTGTACTGTGAGCGTATGGTGCCGTGTACTAGCTCATTTTGTGACCCTCACATAAGGTAAACATACGTATGTGAACGATATGAGGCACTCGTGACACATTCACATATGTGGCTTTTCGACATTCCGTGTCGGTACTAGCCTAGCACTTACGATTTGTGACATACGCTACATATTGTCGAGTGGTTACCTGCACGGTTCGTATAAATGTAGCCATAAATGGTATACCCTCCACAGGACGGTATATGCACTTTGTCATTACATTTGTAACGCCAAGAAGGAATCACAGGAGACCCCATAAAATATACACTCCACGCCACTTGAATTGCACATCCCCTAAAGTCGGTTTTCTATCGCCCACTGGTCCCAAACCAAGTATGCTGGAGACTTAATTTTTTTCTTAAATTAAAGGTAATTTAATTGTTGTGATTTGACCAGAAGGAAGATTTTAAATTAAAGCTTTAAGTATTAACAAAAAATTATGAACTAATAACCAGCAAAATGTGGGGTATTAATTTTGCGCCACTTGAGTAGAACATGCATTTTGTTTGACCGTTGTATTTGGCACGTGGACTCATATTTTTCTTTGATCGAATTTTTTTTGATAATTTCGACTATTTAATTTACAAAAAATTAAGCCTTAACCGAGGCGGAAAAGGACAAATCAAAGCTTAAAGGACGCTCGCCTATTTATTGGCAAATTAGCTAAGAAAATCGGGAGGAGCCGAAAAGTTATATCAATATTTTTAAGTAATGAGTCTAACTATAAATAAAAACATAGAAGGTCCCATACATAGAGTGCTTACTAATGCGGAAAGGCGACTTATATTAAAAAAGGCGTCAAATTCTCACGACTCTTTCCCAAAAATCAGGAAAAAATGTGGTATCAAAACAAGTCTCACAACTATTCGTTGTATTATTTTGAATGCTAAGCATATAAAAAGACTAAGACTCAAGAAGAAGTCACCCCTTCGAAAAGCGCAAAGCCTCCGGTTTTGTCGTGCACATGTGACCTGGACTTAGTTGAAGCATTCTCAGACGAAAAGAGATTAATTTGGAAGCCCTGGATGGCCATAGCTACCATTTCCCAAACTTTCGCAAAGAGACTAATCATTTCGTATTATGGCATCTGCAAATTAAAATTTTTAACAACCACAATGAATGCATTATCTTATACTGATAAGGCTTCAACATATTTTCATAACCTTTTTGAACCGTGGATCTAAGAACATGATAAAGCGCCAATACATACAGCCCGGGTTGTTAAAACGTATTTATAGAGCCAAATTGTGCAGCTATTAACCTGACCTGCATACTCACCGGATTTGAATATCATCGAAAATGTTTGGCAATGGTTGACACGTCAAGTTTATGGATCGGGACAACAATATTCGACTGTATCTAAACTAGTCCAAGCCATCGAATCAGCTTGGAGCTCGATTTCGCTAAATTATTTGCCCAATTTGTATATGCATCCCTTCCAACTGGATGTGTGAATTTTTGGAGCAGAAAGGTGGCTCAAAAGACAATTGAAACATTTTTTTTTAAATCTGAAATACTCCGATTATCCTAAATTTAAGTAATGTTTGTGTTAAAAAGAAGCAGAATTCTCTAAAATGTTTTTTTTTTCGTTTAAGTGTTCTATTCAAGTGGCGCAAAATAATACCCCACATTTTGCTGGTTATTAGTTCATAATTTTTTGTTAATATTTAAAGCTTTAATTTTAAATCTTCCTTCTGGTCAAATCACAACAATTAAAATGGCCTTTAATAAAAAAAAAAAAAAAGTCTCTAGCATGCTTGGTTTGGGACCAGTGAAAACCGACCTTAGGGGGTGTGCTCCGCGGCGCGGAGTGTATATATTCTGAATCAGGATAAAATTCCGAATCGATTTAGCCATGGTGCGTCTGTCTGAAAACACGCAGCGTCTAAATGAATCGACCTAGGCGATTGAAATTGTATCCCATACAAAATAAATATTAGACCCATGCGTGTACATGTACACTATACTACGTATATGGCAACACATTTTGCATGACTTATATACAGTGGAGGGTATCAAAGCATCGGCCAGTTCGATGATAACATTTTCACTTGCTTTTAATTACCTTATCTCCGGTTTTTTTATCCGATTTTGATGAAACCATTTTTATCAGTTAACTACTCATTTAGTTAATATAAAAAAAATTATTTTGGAAAAATTTTACTCCATTTCTAAAATTGTTGGTACTATTTCATATGATGTTTTTGAAAAATGTTTGTGCAGATTTGAGCTCAGCGCATCAAAAAAAAATTAATTTTTTCGAATAGGCAGTAAAGTAAAATTTAGTTTGTTGCGTCGTATATAGTGCATATAGCCGTAGTTACCACAAATCTCCTAGGAAGAGGCCTTAGAGAATTCGTTGTAATTACTAGCTCGCTTGTCAACGGAAAGCTTTTTATAGCGCCGAAATGAAGCCTTTACATTATGTTTATCATATCAAATGTTTTTGAAATATTTAATGAAAGCTTTTAACGAATGCTTTTATGATATACATAATTTAGATTAATAGGGTGTCATACCCGAGTTTGGCAAAAGTTATTCAAGATAATAATATTAATTCAATTAAGTGTAAGATAATTAAGTTTAGAAGTTTATTAAAATGGTAATTATGAAAAAATAAGTACATGAAAAAATGATTAAGGTAAAAATACTTAACATATATAGTGACTGCTACAGGTTTTTTTTACTGTCACAAAATTTTGCATATAAGTAAAAATTTACTTCGTCTCATATTATTTAAGTCCAAAATAAGTAGTGTTCGCAATGAAACTTCATCTACTAATGATTGAACTCATATAAATGTAAGTTCTTCATTAATAATTCCATTAACTTTATTCTGTTTTAATTTATTTCTAACCATTTCTAAGTTTTCTATATACAAATTTGTGTGCAAAGAAAGTGGTTTTGTGATGCCTCATGAGAGTCACATCATAAAATTTATTTAACACCTGAATAATTTTTACCTTAACAATTCCACCCAACATAAATATTCTGTGTAGTTTGGCAAAAGAAACATTACCTTCATAATAAAAAAGAAGAAACCTCTTCATAGCCAAAAACCGTTTCTGGTCAGCAATTGTTACAACATACAATACTAATACAATTTTTTTTTTAAATAACCCATAGAGTTGGTCGCAATCAGCCCCCGATGTACACGGAAACATTACCAGGTGAAAGTTTAGCTCTGATGATATCAACCTTAACGCCACAGATGGAGGGCAAATACTACTGCACGGCGTCATATGCGAATACGGAAATTTTGGAAACTAGTGTTGTAATTAAAACTTACGGTGAGTTCTATAAAATTATATCTGTTTCATATTATATAAATTGTTTTATATATTAGTTTGTATGTACCCAGGCTATTGTTTTCAAGTTCGATGTTGAAAATTCATTATGAAACGCGCGTTTAATATTAAATGAAATTTGTTATTTCGTAATTATCTCGATAACGAAAGGGATAAATAATTCGAATGGTTTAATATCCGTTTATGGAATTTTCTAATATTTTTTCGGAACAATTTTATGGATGCAAAGTCTACCACGACTTGTATTTCCTTTTTTGGAAGGAGTAAGCGGTTTGTTTAAGTTTTAGGATTTTCTTTCCATAGATAACAAACTTTGTGCGGAGTTTTAGTCATGAAGAATATTTCTAAAGATGGAATATGTCGAATATTTGTGAAACTATCTATCGCTGCAAGGCATTGTGGACTTGGATCAGATTTGTGGTTTAAAAAACGAGAAAAATAACTGATGATGGAAAATCTTATGATATGATCATCAGTTGGGTTCATTGTGTCAGCAATCATGGATGAAATATGTATATGTATGAAAACAAATTTAAACTGTTGTTTTAACAGTACAAGAAACGCTCTTCTTAAAGTCCTGTTATATCTAAACACTGAGCCACAGCGCGCACGAAAAATATGGCTACATAAAATAAATTTGTAGGAGAACTCTAATTTTGAAATCTTGTTTAATTTCGAATTGTTTCTGATCTCCATACTCAGCAATTCGGGCACCTTGATTCCAGTTTTCTAAAACTGGTATTCATGAAGAATAGGGCCTTCTAGCGGAGGTTCGATCTTTTTTTCATCTCGAACATGGGGGCTGTTATATATTATATCTCTTATCCCTATAGTATATATAAAACAAAGTGGAAAAAACTGATGTTTCCCTCTGTAGCCCGTAAATTTCAACCAATTTAGTTGATTTTTATTTATAATGTCGGTAATTACGGTGGTCGGTCAATAGGCTAAACAAATTCAAAATCGGACAAAGGGGCGTGGCACCGCCCATACAAAAAAAAACATTCAAAATCATATATCTCGAAAACCACCAAATGGATTGAGCTCAAACTTACAGGCAATCTTAGGTATTGGCAGTTAAGTGCTCGTGTGAAGATTGGTCAAAATCGGACAAAGGGGCGTGGCACCTCCCATACAAAGAAAACATTCAAAATCGTATATTTCGAGAACCACCGAATCGATTGAGCTTAAACTTAGAGATAATCTTAGGTATTGGCAGTAAAGTGCTCCTGTGAAGATTGGTCAAAATCGGACAAAGGGGCGTGGCACCGCTCATACAAAAAAAAACATTCAAAATCGTATATCTCGAAAAACAACGAATAGATTGAGCTCAAACTTACAGATAATCTTAGGTATTGGCCCTGAAGTGTTCCTGTGAAGTCAATTGGTCAATTGGTCAATTGGTATATCTCGAAAACCAAAGAATCGATTGAGCTCAAACTTACAGATAATCTTAGGTATTGGTCGCAGAGTGCTCCTGTAAAGATTGGTGAAAGCTGGACAAAGGGGCGTGGCACCTCCCATACAAAAAAAAACATTCAAAATCGTATACCTCCTACACCTTTACAAAAATCATCTTCTATGGGGTGAAACTCGATGACGTTATATCTCGATAACCGCTGGGCCGATTTTCATGAGCCTTTTTTTGTTTTGTTCGTAGTGCTGTATTTCATGTTTAGGTTTAGGCAAAAAGAAAGTTCCAGCAAATCGAATTATTCTCATTTCTCGCATTTTACGAAAGAACATCTGTGCACGGGAAAAGCCGGGCGGGTATCTCTATATACAGTGAGCGTCAAAAGGGAGTGGACACCGATGATCTCTTAAGTTTTCTTTAATGTCTTGAAAAATGTCTAAAAAACCAACAATCTGTAAAAAGTTTAATAACAAAATAACAATATCAAAACATATTTCATTTCGATAACATAAAATAATTTATAGAAATTTCTAAAAAATGGTTTCTAAACTGCAAAGACAAATGAAAACAGCATTGGTGTTGACTCACTTTTGACACTCACTGTAATAAAACAAAGTGGAAAAAACTGTATGTTTCCCTCTGTCCGCCGTAATTTTCAACCGATTTAGTTGATTTTTTTTAAATGTCGGTAATCACGGTGATTGATAGCCAACAAAATTAAAAACCAGTAAGACAATTATCTTCGACTATGCCGAAGCTCAAATACCCGATACTATATTATTGTAAAATAAAAAAATATTTTAGTATTAAAAAATTATATATTTGTATGGGAGGTATGGGTAGTTTTTATTCGACCAAGCTCATTTTTTGTCAAAATTTTTTAAATATTATTAAAACAATATGTGCAAAGTTTAAACTTGCTATCGTTACTGTAGCTATTTAAATTTAATTTTTAACATCAAGAAGCTAAGTATAAAAGTATAAAAAATTTAAAATTTAAAAAAGCAAAAAAAGGCCTGGCGAAGCCGGCCGGGGTTCAGCTAGTATTATTATATATAATACATAATAGACCGCCGACTAAGACCGAAAACGGGAATTTGCTTACAGCTGCATGGCAAGAGTAGGATTTTTTATACAGGTCCAATAAATCAAAAAGGCGAAATTACGGAACACCCGAACTATTCTCTATGCTAGTTGGACCTGGCAGTGGTTAGTGCTAAATTTTTAAATAATTGTTGATATGTATTGCCAATGTAGGGTACTGCGAATATATTAATTTTAATACATGATATATAGCTGAATAAATAAATTCAGGACAACAAATGTATTCCGCGAATTGAAGCATTATCCGTTTTTTATTATCAGCGTGATCTGATCCGGATCAGATCATGAAAATAAAACAAACTAGATCATTGATTGAGTTGTGGCAATAGTTGTTTTTCACATATAAAATCCAATACCAATTATGACAAATTTCGAATTGCCACCAGCCATCTTGCAGCCACACGGTACAATGTGACGTCACAATGCGATGATTTCTCCATTGCACTTCCTCATATTTGAGTTTGACATTTCGCTTGTTGTGTCGGGGCATTCAATATTTTTTTTGGTAAACTATGTTCAAACGTTATGTTCAAATATGCATCATAATTAACCGTATTGTACTGCTAATATTTCCATTTATATTTCTGTGCTATATAGCGAAACAAAACATCTCGAAAGTCGGAGTAGTAACTTATTCGAATTTGAGAAAATGCTAATTGATTTTTTGTGTATTTATCTGTGTTTCATATTTTGGTCTGGCAACATTACTGTGTGGCTATAATTTACAGGGACACCAACATTAAGTGAATGAAATAAACAACGCCACGAAACAACAACGAGTAATAGTTGAATTAATTTTCAGATCATGTTTCGTGATCTCGATGAAAAGCAGGATCACATCTTGTTGCTGTAAGTGCATGTAAATCGATGATCTATATGGATCATAGTCATAGCTGATAATAAAAAACGGCTATTATTGACGTGAACTTTCAGGACAATCCACAAAACATCAAGTAGTACCCAATGGCAACTAGAAACTGATGGCTAAATTCGCTAATGCCTACAACAAAAAATAAAGTTTCATATAATGGAAATGTTCAAATGTCTGTCCTGATTAATTGGTGATCAACGCCAAGCCAAAACGTTAAGAGATAGGAAGCTGATATTTTGAAACCAATTTCCGTTTCCGGGCCAAAAGAGGATTAGAACTAGAAGCGATTTGGGGAAATTCGAAGTCCAAACGGATAGGGGATAGGGATTAAAGTTTGTATGGTAACACTCTTATTTTTCATCCGATTGACTTCAATCTCCGTAGAAAGTAGAGAAAATCGATTTCATTGATATTGGAAATTTTACTTGGGGCCCGAGTTATTACCGACGGGAAAGGGAGAAATTTGTATGGGAACATTTAGGTAACTACTTCTGTAACCGGTGCGAAGCCACCGATAAATTCTATTATCTATTATTAACACCAAAAAATAACAATTTGTAACATCCCAACACGGCACTTCATGCATTTTATTAATCATGAATTACGATTTCTTAAGCTTAAACCATTTGGATTATATAATTAACTAGCTGAACCCCGGCCGGCTTCGCCAGGCCTTTTTTTGCTTTTTTAAATTTTAAATTTTTTATACTTTTATACTTAGCTTTTTGATGTTAAAAATTAAATTTAAATAGCTACAGTAACGATAGCAAGTTTAAACTTTGCACATATTGTTTGAATAATATTTAAAAATATTTGACCAAAAATGAGCTTGGTCTAATAAAAACTACCCATACCTCCCATACAAATATATAATTTTTTAATACTAAAATATTTTTTTATTTTACAATAATATAGTATCGGGTATTTGAGCTTCGGCATAGTCGAAGATAATTGTCTTACTGGTTTTTAATTTTGTTGGCTATCAATCACCGTGATTACCGACATTTAAAAAAAATCAACTGAATCGGTTGAAAATTACGGCGGACAGAGGGAAACATACAGTTTTTTCCACTTTGTTTTATTACAGTGAGTGTCAAAAGTGAGTCAACAGTCAACACCAATGCTGTTTTCATTTGTCTTTGCAGTTTAGAAACCATTTTTTAGAAATTTCTATAAATTATTTTATGTTATCGAAATGAAATATGTTTTGATATTGTTATTTTGTTATTAAACTTTTTACAGATTGTTGGTTTTTTAGACATTAAAGAAAACTTAAGAGATCATCGGTGTCCACTCACTTTTGACGCTCACTGTATATAGAGATACCCGCCCGGCTTTTCCCGTGCACAGATGTTCTTTCGTAAAATGCGAAAAATGAGAATAATTCGATTAGCTGGAACTTTCTTTTTGCCTAAACCTAAACATGAAATACAGCACTACGAACAAAACAAAAAAAGGCTCATGAAAATCGGCCCAGCGGTTATCGAGATATAACGTCTTCGAGTTTCACCCCATAGAAGATGATTTTTGTAAAGGTATAGGAGGTATACGATTTTGAATGTTTTTTTTGTATGGGAGGTGCCACGCCCCTTTGTCCAGCTTTCACCAATCTTTACAGGAGCACTCTGCGACCAATACCTAAGATTATCTGTAAGTTTGAGCTCAATCGATTCTTTGGTTTTCGAGATATACCAATTGACCAATTGACCAATTGACTTCACAGGAACACTTCAGGGCCAATACCTAAGATTATCTGTAAGTTTGAGCTCAATCTATTCGTTGTTTTTCGATATATACGATTTTGAATGTTTTTTTTTTGTATGAGCGGTTCCACGCCCCTTTGTTGGATTTTGACCAATCTTCAGAGGAGCACTTAACTGCCAATACCTAAGATTATCTGTAAGTTTGAGCTCAATCTATTCGTTGTTTTTCGAGATATACGATTTTGAATGTTTTCTTTGTATGGGAGGTGCCACGCCCCTTTGTCCTATTTTGACCAATCTTCACAGGAGCACTTTACTGCCAATACCTAAGATTATCTCTAAGTTTAAGCTCTATCGATTCGGTGGTTCTCGAAATATACGATTTTGAATGTTTTTTTTTTGTATGGGCGGTGCCACGCCCCTTTGTCCGATTTTGAATTTGTTTAGCCTATTGACCGACCACCGTAATTACCGACATTATAAAAAAAAATCAACTAAATTGGTTGAAATTTACGGGCTACAGAGGGAAACATAGAGTTTTTTCCACTTTGTTTTATATATATAGAGATAAGATATAGAGATTAAGCTCTTTCGTAATTTTTATTCAATTTTGCAAATAAATTTCGATTAGTAGTAAACGTAAAGTTCCTAAAGCTTTCGATTGTAAATATTGTAAAAGTTCTTACAGCTAATTTTTCAAGTAAAAGCACATTCAGCTGATTATTTACATTTGGAATGCTCTACCAAATGTGTATAAAATACCATCCCCTATCATTCATGATTCACTCTTGTTCAATCAGGACACAAACCACATATAATAGACCGCAGACTTCTACCACAAAACGGATTTTGCCTACAAGCTGTTTGGTAGGCATAACATTATTTATGTATTGGGCCTGTATACATAAATCAAAGGCTAGCAATTACGGCATACTTAGCAAATCCTATGCCAGTTGCACCTGGCCAGAGTGGCAGGAAAAAATTTTTTTTAGCTGGAAAAAAAAAGTAAAAATCTGCCGGCATAATTTCTAGTATAATTTTCCGATCTGGCAGGAAATCTAGCTGAATTCTTAATATTTTTTTTAAATTCGCACCCAAAGTAAATTTATAATAGAGATGAACTCATCTACTCCACGAAAAAAATTGTTTTGCTTTTTTGGAGCACTTAAAATTAATCGGTGAACTCAATCTCGGTCTTAAAATGTTGCTTTTGAATTATAAAGTTAGTTCGTCTAAAACAAACTAAGCAATTAATCTCTAAATTTTCTAGTAAACGAATTTATACATTTTCCCGTACGTAAACATTTCTGTTCAACTTCTCAGTCAATTCCATAACATTTTCCACTGAATGATATGCTTTGGTTAAATGGTCCACTTTTGTTCTGTTTCTCGTTTTTACAGATGCAATTTACGGATAGCTATAAACGACGCCTTAGCGCGACGCGACGAGATGAATAAATTGTTCTTAACCACAAAATAAAAGATATCCACTGAAAAATATTGTGATAAATTACAGATTCCTTTTTATATTAGGCGTGTTTTGTTGAACATCTATCTCAATTCTCAGCAAAATAAACTAAAGTAGAATTTTCAGCACATAATTACATCAACTACATATAGTATCGAATCTACCAAGCAGAGTATAGTTTTTGCTATTGCATGCTAAAGGTTTACTTTGCTGAGATAGACGTTCAATAAAACACGCCTATTGTAAGACAAGTAGGTTTAGAAAAGATTTATAAAGAATGCAATTATGAAAATAATCGTGAAAGTGATACATACACTTGAAGAAGTTCTTAATGATCTCTAATTTTATTAAGGCGAAGAGTGAACACACGTATGTAATTTGATAAAAATGTCTGTTTTACAGAATTAACCATGAGTTTTTTGTAGTGAAGTAGATACCTACAATCCTACATGTATTTATTTTTCTTAGTTCTTTTATAAAATAAAATAAAATGAATTCCGAATGAATTTTACGATAATTTTAATTTAGCAGGCATTATAGCAGAATCTAAAAGCCAAAAAATGTTTAGCACTTTTTCTAGCAGGATTTTGTTTGAAAAATAAACTGCGTAATGCTAGATTCTAGCAGATTTAAGAAAATAATTATGGTCACTCTGCACCTGGCAGTGGTTTATGGTGAGATATCAAGTGTGGCGGGATGCGTTCTGCAAACGCAAAGACAGGGTAATTAAGAGGGGATTTTTTCGGGGGAATTCGGATAGGTGGAAGTTGGCGGTCTAATTACATAATTACGGGCGAGGGGTTCCGTAATAAAAAAAAATAATTTTACTAGCCCGGACACTTGGGCCAAATAAGAACTAGATTTAATATTTAATTTAACTCTTATTTATTTAATTTTTATTTCTTTTCTTTATTTAACTTAAGTTTTATGTAGCTGACCCCTTACGACTGGTGGGGGTAAATCAGTTTTACGTTTACGGCGTACAAAACAGACGAGAGAAGTTCAACCTAAGTTTAACTAAACGTTCGTTCAAATTCCACTGTCATACACTCAAGGTTTAAGTACTTGGTTTCAACTTGCTTGTGAGTTTAACTAAACCTGAGTTTAAACTCGCACTGTAAAACCGGCTATTAGAATTAGAATTCTAGTAGCTCTAACTGAATTCGGGTTTATAAGTACCCGGTATTTATACTTCCTAATCTGGCATTGGCCATGGGAATGGCTTGTAATATGATCTTCTAATAAATTTATTAGATTTGTCAATTAGGCAAATCTTAGCGGATGCATCTGTGTCAACAATGACTTCTAATGGATAAATATGAGGATGCAATTGCATCGTCATGAAATAGACTCCGGTTGGCTTAGGATATGATGCACACTTGCGGTGGGTATTCGAATAATGAGAAAACTCAAATTTTGAAAATGTTTAAATTTATTCAAATACCCACCGCCTACTTTTATTTAATATAAGAAAAATATATGAAAAGTAAGGAACGTTATGGAGTCAGTACTGGTAAATATATGTATGATTGTATTTGAATACAAATACACAGTAGATAAGGAAAGATAGATTAAGAATAAAGAAAACATTGTATAAGTAGGATATAAATATAACAAACGAACACGCAGTCGACTTTCGATTAATTACATCTACTGAGACCACAGTTCGGTGATTATAAACGTTATTAATCGTAATGTATTAGTCGGAAGGTAAAATTAATTAAATAAAATTTATCAAAAGGATCATAACATCCTATAAAAAATATTGTTTTTTTAATTTGAAAATATACCCACACAAGTAGGTATATTTAATTCGCAGCAATTATTCCAGCGTGAGAACGGAAGGTACAAAAATGAAAACATGAAATACAATGAGTAAATTTGATTAAAAGCTATTATCGGAATATGATATTATAAAATATATGTACAGTTACTACACGTGCTGGTATGTGGTGTTGTTAGGGGTTTCTGAGTATGTATCTCGTGCACAAGTGGAAGGGGACCTCAACCAACTTGGAGGGCGCAACTTGAGCCGGTTAGCCAAAGATCGGGGTAACTGGAAAGGCGTGTTCGTTGGCTGTAGCCCCATCTAAGTAAGTAAGTTAACCCCAATCGTACAACCACATCGAGTAACGCGAAAATTTCATTTTGGAATAAAAATACATATAGGTATGTAATTTGTATTTTAAACAAACGAATTTAGAAAACAATAATAAGCCGAAGGGGCATTAAACAAATTGTTCCAAAATTTAAAACCAATTCCGTAAACATAGGTAGGTAGATACCTAAGTAATTAATCTTTTAATTTGAATTTGAATATAATCTTATATTGATGAAGGTCAAGGTACATTGAAGGAGCATTGAAGTCATTATAGTTCGACAAACAATAAGAGTTAGTATGTAATGTACTACATTTTCATTAGCGACTAATATTAAGTTTCTATTAGGGATCACCTAAGGATATTTCTAATTTGGAATTAAAATTTGTTTCCTTAGATTTCAGAATTTGGCACGAGTACGATAACTTAGGCGCCAAAAAAAAAACGGTTTTTTGTAGAGCGGTTAAATATGTATAAGCATTTCTTACTATGGGAGGGGGAGGGGTCTAACTGGCTTCGTTTAAGCGGAAGGGGTAATTTAAATAAAAATGAAACATAAAATGAAAATAAAATATTAAATAACAATGGCAACACTTACAATAAAGGACTTTAGGATTTTTGAAAGCCAATTTTTTAAATTTAAATTTTTTTTTTTAAATCAAGTTATTTTTATTAACAGTTTTTGAATAAAAATGCTTTCAAAATTGAAATTTAAGGAAAAAAAATGTTGTATGCTGATTTTTTCAATATTGAGAATATAGATACCTGTAGTTTGTAGTTTTTACTGCTTAAATCAATTCTTAATCGAATACTGAAACCTAGATTGATTTATGTCTTCTAATTTTTGAGAAAATGGAAAATTTTGCACTACAGACAATTTAGAAGATATTCCTAGCTATGAAAAATGCTATAGTACTTTGTTGTAAGTGTTGCCATTGATTTTTAATATTTTATTTGCATTTTAAGTTTTTTTTTTTTTTAAATTACCCCTCCCTCCTAAACGGAGCAAGAAAGACCCCCCTTCCATAGCGAAAAATGCTTGTAAAACCCCTCTACATAAATCCATCATTAGTTTTCATCGCCAAAATTATTGCACTCACCCCAATTTTTGTCCTCACATTTCAAGTTTGAAATTGTTTTTTCAAAAACTATTAACAAAAATAACTTTATTTAAAAATAATATTCAAGAACAGATTCCAGGCTTTCAAAAATGATATAGTCTTTTAGTACCTATAAGTGTTGCCAATGTTTTTTAATAAATTTTTTTTTTTTTCATTTTAAGTATAATTTTTTTTAAATTTCTCCTCCCGCCTGCTTATATTTAACCCCTCTACAAAAAACCGTTATCAGTTTTTGGCCCCTAAGTTATCGTACTCTCCCCAAGAATTTGCTTGATTACCAAATTTTGTTTAACACTTGACCGGTTTATTTCTTCGTATTTCAAAACTTACAGCTTCGTTCGTTTTATTCACTTGTTTTTCAAAACCATAATCCACATAAAACAGAATTTGTCTCTTTTCTGATTTTGACTGTTAGTTACTGTGTAACTTTATTATTATTAAGTACGACTATTCTTTTCGATGTTATTATAACGAAACGGTACATAAATATATACATAAATTTAATTCACACACTAACTATTCTATTCGTTCCTTAACAAATCCCCAATAATGGCCGCTTACATGATTTATGTAGGTACATAACCTACCGCAGAGTAGAAGCACAATATCACCGCAGCATTGTGGCCATAGCCATTATATTATATTTGCACTCGTGAGATGATTATATGTCAAAATCTGAGTGGAAAATCGAATAGGTGCACTGTAGCTAACAGTCATATTATAGAGGCAATGATTTTAATGTTTATGATAGATTGTAAATTTATTTATAGAGATTATTATTTTTTAATCAAAAGTTTTATAAATATAAATGGTATAGCTATCTTTCATATTTTCCAAACTTATTCGTCTATAATAATATCATTCAACTCAGTACAGCAGTTCGTAATTAAACTTTGCAACTTATGCGTATGAAATTATCTTTAATGTACGGAAAAAGAAATCATTACATTTTTTTCTTTATCAGAAAACTAATATACAACAAAAATCTGTTCGCCCAACAATATTCCCAAACTTATCCCCATAGAGAGGGATGGAAAAACAGATTTCGAATCGAATAGCTCCTGCGTTATTAGTTTGCTGTTCCTGTTATTGGAAAAGTTTTTCCTTTAAGGTGGCATTACACTAGCATATAAATATGGAAATGTTGTCAGATAAATATGGCACACAAGTGTGATAGATATATTTATATGGCAAACAAATATATATGACGCCATATATATGGCAACGATTTTGGTGTCATGTATATGGCATAGTGTAATTCCAGAACATAGCTGTCATCATATACAGTATAATCTCGATAATTCGTATGAAATTATCTTTAATGTACGGAAAAAGAAATCATTACATTTTTTTCTTTATCAGAAAACTAATATACAACAAAAATCTGTTCGCCCAACAATATTCCCAAACTTATCCCCATAGAGAGGGATGGAAAAACAGATTTCGAATCGAATAGCTCCTGCGTTATTAGTTTGCTGTTCCTGTTATTGGAAAAGTTTTTCCTTTAAGGTGGCATTACACTAGCATATAAATATGGAAATGTTGTCAGATAAATATGGCACACAAGTGTGATAGATATATTTATATGGCAAACAAATATATATGACGCCATATATATGGCAACGATTTTGGTGTCATGTATATGGCATAGTGTAATTCCAGAACATAGCTGTCATCATATACAGTATAATCTCGATAATTCGTACCCCGTTAATTCGTAAACCCCGCTTATTCGAAATAAACTGCTGGTCCCTTGGAAAAATCCCGGTTATTCGTAAAAAACCAGAGCATTTCGGTCCCCTCGGTAATTCGCAATAATTTCCGTATGACTTTGCCATTAAACGTCTTATAATTCGTAAGTCTGTGTTTACAACCCCTTTTATTCGAAAAGAAACCTCCTTCCTCTCTTCAATACTCTGAAATACGTTTGTTAGTTACATGTTTATGTTTATTTGGAAAGACAGAATAAGAATTTGGTTCTTGGAAAAGCAAGATAGAGCGAGATGGAAAACTCTCACACTTGAGAAATGGGACCACTATTACAATTGGGTGCTGTTTCTGTTGAAATGTTAGTCATTTTCTCACATGTATTCACTAACTGACTGTTAAAACTTATTATCCTGGTAAATCGAATTTTTATTTTTTAAGTCTTCAATAATTCGTAATCCCGCTATTTCGAAAACCTCTATAATTCGTAATAAACTCTAGGTCCCTTGGCATTACGATTTATCGGGATTGTACTGTATATGTATATGAAAGTCTTTTGTCATTTTTGACATTAAAAAATCGCTTATTTTTATGTGGCATTTGGAGAAGATTTTACTTTACTGCCCATTCGAAAAAAACGGTTTTTTTACAGTCCGATTGATTTTAGTGCCCGAAGTACAAATCTGAAAAAAAAACTTGGAGCTCTCTTACCGTTTGGGCGTGGCCCCCAAAGTTCCAAAAATACCATATGAAATAGTACCAAAATTTCAAGAACGGAGTGCCCAATTTTTCTACAACAAATTTTTTTATTAATTAAATGTTCAGTTAGTATCTGATAAAAAAGTTTCATCAAAATCGGATCATAAATACAGAACATATTAAGTAATTAAAAAAGGAGTAAACTATAACTATTGAATTTTTGCATTTTTGGGTAGATATTTAAACAGTTTTTTTTTACTGACTTATCACATTTTTTGTTTACAAAAATCGCATAAACAGTAAGATAAGGAACCTTAGTATCATGTGCCCTATCCACAAGAAAGGAGATGTTCTGAACTGCGCCAACTACAGAGGAATAAGGCTCCTGAATGTCCCATATAAGATCTTGTCGGCCGTATTCCGTGAACGTCTAAAACCTTTAGTCAACAACCTGATCGGTGCGGTTTTAGGCCAGGAAAGTCAACCATAGACCAAATTTTTCACTCTCCGACAGATCTTTAAAAAAAAACAGGAATTTCAGATCGATACACACCATCGTTTTGTCGACTTTAAAGTCGCTTATGATACCTTATATAGGGACGAGCTATACAAAGCCATGTCACGTTTCGGCAGTCCTGCTAAACTCGTTCGTCTGTGCAGGATGATGATGAAGAAATCTCGCTGCTCCGTCATCACGAACCCAAACTTCTTTTCTTTTACACAAGCGTTCGTTCGGTTCAAATACACATGCGACAATAAAAGAACTAAGATGGCATCCATCATTTTAATGTACCTACATATTTTCTTTGGATTTATTTTAACTTTCACATGTAAAACACCTCCACTGAAAAAATCTATGGGAAAAACTCCCAAACAAAAATTAACAAAATATAAACTTCCAGTGTAATATGTTTCCAATATAATTTTTCGTATTTCTACTTGGTCATATTTTGTATGCCATTGTTTGCCATACTAGTGTGACAGGCAAATTTTGCTTTGTCATTGGTATATATGAACAAATTTTATCTGACAAAGCCCTTTGCCACATAAAATGGGCATAATGTAAATTTAAAAGTTTTATAATTTCTCCATATTTTTATTTATTGCAGTTTCTATTACTTGGACTAACGCGCCAGAAAACCAGTACCCAATCTTGGGCTCAGATTACACCGTAAAGTGTGAAGTCACAGCAGATCCAAATCCAACCGTCGATTGGATGCGAAATGGGGATCAGGTAACTTCTCTATGCTTCATCGTGCTAATAACTTTTAACTTTCTTTTAGATCCGAACGAATGAAAAGTATGTGGTAGAGACACACGGCTTGTTAATCCGAAATGTCCAGGAATCTGATGATGGCGTGTACACTTGTCGAGCGGCTGTGATTGAAACGGGAGAACTTGTTGAACGTGTAATTCGAGTTGAGGTATACATTAAGCCTGTGATAACGTACCTACCGACGTCTTTGGAAGCTGTAGAAGGCAAGCCATTTGCCACGAATTGCACTGCGACGGGTAAACCTATACCAGAAATTTCGTGGATCAAAGATTCGACGCAACAGAATGTAGCTACAGCTGATAGATTTAAAGTAGACGCACTGACAGGGTTGATGACAATTAATTCAGTATCACAAGATGATTACGATACATACACTTGCATTGCGCGAAATGCTGCTGGCGTTATTGATTCTAAAAGCAAACTCAATGTTCTTGTTAGACCAACAATCTCAGATTTTTACAATATCACAGGAGTAGCGATGAAGGAAGTGGCTATCACATGCAGGTCAAAGGGTCGTCCAGCTCCAGCGATAACTTTTCGCCGGTGGGGGTCGGAAGAGGAGTATGTTCCAGGTCCCCAACCAGATGATGATCGCATTGTGCTAGAACAATACTTCGACGATGAACGTGGTGAGTCCACAGGAACATTGAGAATATCCCGCTCTGTCCGTACCGATGACGGTCTTTATCAGTGCATTGCTAGAAACAAAGGGGATACAGCATTCAAAACCGGCCATATTACCATGGAATTCCCACCAGATTTCAGTCACATGAAAGACTTGCCACCCACTTTTAGCTGGGAGCAAAGGCCTGCGAACTTAAGTTGTTTAGCCATGAGCATTCCTAATGCCACAATAGAATGGCGATGGAATGGTAAACAAATCAAAAACGGGTTTGATCCGCATTTAGTTATCGCGGGAACAGGACCACGCAGTGACCTTCTAGTTGCACCCGTTGCCAGACAATATTACTCTGTATACAAATGCATTGCCACAAACATTCATGGTAGTATCGAACATGATATGCAGTTAAAGGAAGCAAGTGTACCTGGAAACGTTCAGGCAGCGGTGCCACGCGTGGTTACCGCTACAACAATCACTTTTGAAATTACGGGACCTTCAACGGAATTGGGTTTACCAGTGACGGCGTATTCAGTTCAATTCAAAGAGGAAATCAATCCTGATTGGTCCACAGCACAGAATCGTAGTTGGTCACCGGACAGTCCGTACATTGTAGAGGGACTAAAGCCACAGACTGCTTATATATTCAGGTTTGCAGCTAGAAATCAGAGAGGTCTAGGGCAATGGAGTGCTCTTCGCACACAATCCACGCCAAAGCGATCAGCCCCGGAGGAACCAAAACCACTTCATTCGCCGGTACAGAATGATAAGGAGGAGCCTGTTGTCGTATCTCCGTATTCAGATCACTTCGAACTTAGATGGAGTGTTCCCGCCGACAATGGGGAACCAATCGATTTCTATCAAGTCAAATATTGCCCGGTAAGTAAATTTAAAAATATATTCTCTTAACTTTACTAAGCGAGCCTACCTTAGAAAATAAATCCTACTTTAGACAATTTCTTATAAATTCCCTTTGATGAGAAGACATAATTTATAAGAAATTGTCTAAAGTAGGATTTTTTTTCTTTAAGATATGTATGTATAGTTTTAACACATCGCGGGGTCTTCAGGCCTAAACAAAACCCAAAAGAGCGAGGGTTTTAGTAGTTAGTTAGTCGGTGAGAGAAACACCTAGGCCGTTAGTCTGCCCATTGTGCATACCACCGGGATTTGGGGAGCTTTTCCTTTACCGGCTACTCAAATGTACACCATTTGCTACCGGTTATAAAGCTAAGAATGTTAGCGGCGCCCGCTGATATTACTTATATCACTGAGATCATTGAGAAAATAGTTTCCTAAGTGGGCCTTTCTTAAATTGGCCAGGGCAGGGCAACTGCAAAGAACGTGAGTGACGGATTCGTCCTCCTCTTCATCTCTGCAGCCACTGTGGAAGTCATTACACTGGTCGGCATAAGTATTTTGACAAAACTAAAGTTAATTTTGCTCATAATTTGAAACTTACTTCATGTAAATTTTAGCACCAATGGAAAGGTAATTTAAATTCCGTTTGAATGATAAAAACTTTCCTTAACCCATTAAGTACCCATTTAAAAATTTTAGAATTTAGAACTTTTGTGAATGTCAATTTTTTTGACTTTTTTCCTCGGTATTAAAACAAAAAATGTTTTGATGCAAAAAGTTTCTTCAAACAATTCTAATAGTGATTTTTAATAGTGAAATTAAAAATTTTCAAAAATCTCTTCGCTAATATTTTTTATGATTTTTTGAAAATTGCTAAAAATGACTATTTTAGCAACTTTTTCCTCCTTTTCATACAAAATTTTTCTGAGATCATCCCATTCAAAAAATCATAAAAAATGTTAGCGAAGAGATTTTTGAAAAATTTTTTTTCCAGTCACTATTAGAATTGTTTGAAGAAACTTTTTGCATCAAAACATTTTTGTTTTTGGCCCGAGGAAAAAAGTAAAAAAAGTAGGCTTTTACAAAAGTTCTAAAATTTCAATGGGTACTTAATGGGTTAAGGAAAGTTGTGTATCATTCAAACGGAATTTAAATGACCTTTCCATTGATGCCAAAATTTACATGAAGTAAGTTCAAATTATGAGTAGAATTAACCTTAGTTTTGTCAAAATACTTATGCCGACCAGTGTATATGGCAGACCGAGCCTTTGCGCGCGTCTGCCTAATATGCAGTGCCCGAAGAAGACATTAACGACTTTCGAGATGCTGGATCTTTTAAGTCGAAGAAGCTCCTTGGATCTTTTTATATCCAGAGCTACCCAGGTGAGCCTAGCAGTATCGCAGTATCCTACATGTTTCCGTCTGAACCCTGCTCTGCTTGCTGCGTCCGCGTGAATTATTTGTTTAGCGTAGGAAAGTGGTGTATACACGTTGTCCAGACTCATACTATCCACGCCAGAGAAGCCTCGCCTTGCTAGTTCGTCTGCTGCACAGTTCACTGGGGTGTCACAGTGACCAGGAACCCAGTAGAGGGTGAGGTTGTACTGTCCAGCTATCTCGTTAAGAGCCCCGCTGTAGAAGAAAAGCTCTTTTCGAAGTTGATTTCCGTAGGCAGGTAATCGGTATTAATGGGCAAGGGCTGAGTCTTTTCTAAGACCTTTAGATTGGAACTTTTGTTTAAGACCGGCCACCCATACAACAATGCCGTATAGAATAATCAGTCTTATAACCGCAGTATAAGCCAATGCATTATATTGGGTTGAAGGCCCCATCTACAGCCGACAGCCCTTTTACAGGAGTATAGACCCACTAGGGTTTCCTACTGCGTTCGGCAATATTTTCTGTCCATAAAAGCTTCGGGTCAACCCTCAGCCCCAAATATTTAGCGCTGCTAATGAACTCGAGTGTAGTCAGTGGGGTGTCATTCCCCCAAGGCGGGAAGCTTAACCTTCCTGGTGAATAAAACTAACTCCGTTTTCATCGGGTTGACGCTAAGGCTACAACTATCGGTCCAGGAGACTAGTTTACGTAATGCGTGTTGCAGGATGTCGGAAAATGTTTGAAGATACTTTCCTGAAGCGAGTAAGGCGAGTAGGGCAAAATTTTGCACCCTGAGCTCTCCATCCAGATCAGAAGTTCGTTATATACCATAACAATGGAGATAGCACTCAACCTTTTGACTTTTAAATTAATTTTTACTGATTCATTCTTTAACTTTTATAACTAGACAAATTATTACATCTAAATTAAAACTAACATTTATCTTATTCTATCTTACTGGCTCTTAACGAGCACTCTAAACTTAACTATATCCTTATAACTATTACCTTTCGGCCTTAAATCTATCTTCCATCTAGTTTCCAAAAAACTTACTAAAACTTGGACGCTTTATTATTTGGTGTTTTCTTAACACTACCTAAAACTACTTAAAACTACCTAAAACTACTTAAAACTACCTAAACCTACTTAAAACTACCTAAGCCACCAAAATTTGGTGAACTGCTTTAAAGTATCGCTTATCCCTCGCGCCGCGGTGGCTGTGGTGCAATACCGGCACACCATCTTTTTCTTAGATTAACCCTTTCATGTCTGCATGAAGGAATGCCTCAGGCGGGACAAAGCCAGACCGGATCGTACTCTCGTGGTACATTTAATTCGGGTAATAACCACCCGAGATCGGATTATTAGCGCTGGCCATCGCCCTTGCAACGTGCCTTCGAATCACTTTAAATAGGAAATTGTCAATCCTATTCAATCGAGCTCCATTGGCTAATTTTCGCACATTAGTTTGTATCGTTTCGTCGTGATCGTCGGGTCGGAAAAATGGCGAATACTGCCTGTCGACTTCTTTAAATTTTGCCGAATGGATGAAGGAAATTTAATGAAGCTGCTACAAAAAATAGGTCCATTAGGAAATAAACAAAAAACTTTAATGAGGGAACCGATTTCTTCAAGCGAGAGGCTTTCAACTATGTTTACGCCGTGAATTTTCTCGCTCGTCTGTGCAAAATTCACCATACACATACACGACACAGACATGTCGTTGCAGTCCCAGATAAATTCAAAAAATTTTGAATTCAAGCAGACGGTCGCTGCAAACAGTCGACATGGATTGGATACACACGACACAGACGATCTGCGCAGTCATGTGCACAACAACAAAACATATTGGTCTGCAGCGACGTGTATGGGCCCTATAAATTTATACAGCCACAAAATCTAGAACTCCAGGAATAAATTAAATTAATGAACATATTTTTTCATCTTGATTCAATAGTGCAAATCTTTCATATTTCGATTTGTTCAATAAATCAAAAAAAAAAAAAAAAAATAATAATTGCGTGAAAGATTTAATTTCATTAAAATTCCTACTTATTTTAGGAACTTGCCGACTGTATAGAAATCATTAAAATCGTCCCAGCGGTTATCGAGTTATAACGTCATCGCATTTCACCCCATAGAAGATGATTTTTTATTGGAGGTGCCACGCCCTTTGTCAAATTTTGACGAATCTTCAGAGGAACACTCCTGGACCAATACCTAAGACCACCTCCTGTAAATATGAGCTCAATCGAGTCGGTGGTCTTCGGGATATAGTAATTAGATTTCGTATTTACAGAATTGTTGTTATTGCACATTTTACAGAGATTTAATTTTTGGGAGGATCTTTCTACTGAAATATTTATTAATTATTAATTATTATAGTAATAGATTTAATTCAGATCGAACTTCTAAGTTTCTGTGGAATGAAGTTCGTAATATTGGATTGAGTAAGGGCAATAGCTCAGTGTCAGACGACGATATTGATATAGACGAGTTGAACCTTAGGTTCTCTACACCCAGTACGTCAACTGCCGTATATTCAACACTATTATTATGACTTCTACGTACCCATCTGCCTGGAAAAAATCTAAGATCATCCCAATTCCCAAAAAAGGTACAAACTCAGAATATAGACCCATAGATATACTTCCCTTCTTATCTAAAGCCTTTGAATCTATCATCAGTAACCAAATAAAAGGATTCATAAAAGACAAAGAGCTTCTTAACCATCTTCAATTAGGTTTCCGATCCGGACACAGCTGCTCATCTGCTTTATTAAAAGTTTCTGACGATATAAACAGGCAATCGATGCTAATTTTACTTCTGTGATAAAATTACTTGATTTTTCCAAAGCATTTGACTGTGTTAATCCTAATATTCTCTGTGATGAACTTCTGACATATTTTAACTTTTCTGACACAAATTAATTTATTCATATATGACTAATCGCCTGCAAGCCGTTTCGTGTAATAGTAAATTGTCTTCGATTCTTCCTGTTAATATTGGTGTTCCTCAAGGTTCTATTCTAGGTCCATTACTGTTCTCTCTGTTCATCAATGATCTACCTTCCGTTTTATCTCACTGTCAATTTCATATATATGCTGATGATGTTCAATTGTACCTTAGTTTTCCTATTGGCATGGTTGAGGACGCCATAACAAAAATAAACGACGATCTATGTTCTATTTTCGATTGGTCCATACGGAATGGGCTTAAACTTAATCCTGATAAAACTAAGGACATTCCCATATCCAAACATCAACCTCATTTCTCTGATTTTCCTCCTATCTTTTTAAACTCCTGCGAGGTTGAATATGTCGCCTATGCTAAAAATCTGGGAATAATCTTCAACAACAAATTAACGTGGGAGTGGGATGCGTACATTAATTCTATTACAAATAAAGTCTACGCTTCGCTTCGAGGATTATCGATTACAAGAACTATTTTACACATACAAGTTAAACTAAAACTGGTTAAATCATTAATAATCCCCATAATGTCATACGGCTGTGATCTATTTGCGGATCCTGATTCCGTTTCATTTCAAAAACTAAAAGGTGCTTTCAATTCCATTGCACGTTTTGTATTCAATCTTCGTCGGTTTGACCATATTTCATCCGAAGCTCGTCAACTTCTTGGATGTTTTTTTCAAGTATCGGTGCTGTTCTTTACTTTTCAAAATTGTTCACAAGAAAGAACCAAACTATCTATTTAAAAAAAATTGTTTATGTTCATCTAATCGCTATATAGTATTGCGACCTGCCACATACACCTGCTTGACATTACGCAGGCAATTTTTCATTTATGCTGTCAATCTACCTAATCATGAGAGGTCTAGAATCGAACACAGAAAATTTCTCACTGCTTGCTTTGAACACCTTTCCAACTTGAACTGATTTACCTTTTTTTTTCTATTAACTTTTAACTCGTCCTTGGTTGCGTTTTTATCTAATGTTTAAATGTATACAAATTTTGTATTCATTTTTAAATTATTGTATTTTCTTTTAGTGTTTTCTCTATTTTTCCACTTTATATAAATAATATGTTGTTATCTTATATCCTGTACTAACTATAAGTTTATCTTGATGTACAGCGTTTCCTATATCAATAAATTACAAATATTTTTCTTTATTACAATATATAACATTTAAGGAGAAAGAAAGTTATAAATTTTGAAGGAAAATACGAAAAAAAACCTTCAGTATAAGCGTGAAAAAATAAGTAATACATAATATTAAAAAAAAAAGAAATACAAAAGTTTTTTACGTGGTAGGTACTATCAAAGGTACCTACTGTGTATATAAATGACATAATAATAGTACAATAAATAGCTAAGTAGGTACAAGTATATTTATATATACATATATAAAAAGGTATATACATATGTACGAATACAAAAATTAATAAATAAAATAAATAATTAATAATAAATAATAAAAAAATAAATAATAAAAAAATAAATAATAAATAATAAGCCTGCTTAGCGTTCTCTTTTCAAGAGATGCAGCTTTGCCCGGAAAGTATACACAAAATATCTTAATAGTCTCTTGATTCCTTAATTTTATTTCAATCCCTACAATTTCCACATAACGTGTTCTAATAACAGGCAAGAGCGAATGTTGAACTGATCTTCTGATAAGAATAGCAACACCGCCACCAGTCCTATCGACCCTATCATTACGGTAGCATTGGAATTCAGGTGTTGATAAATTAATACCTTGATTGAGCCAAGTTTCAGTAACCAAAGCGACGTCAATGTTGCTATTATTTAAAAAGTTTATACACCTTACAGTTTTGCTGCAAATCTCTCTCGCATTCCAAGTGACGACATTAATATAACTATCAATCATATTACTTATCCTTAGAATACAGAAACTTAGTTGCTAAATGTGCAATAACTCTAAATTGTTCTAATTTAGATTTACATGTAGACAGATTTGTAATCATTTCCATGTTCCATGTTAAGTTCCTCGATCGTGAAGAGAGTGGAATGTTGACTTGAAACGTTGCTTGGAATATTTTCATGACTATAGCTGTTAGCATTATTGTGAGAGGTGCCCCCATAGAGGATCTCCTTATCCCACACATTACGCGCTTACTCTCATGTTGACGGCACTGTGGTTGTGTTGTGGCAGCGAGGGAAAATCGGACAGGGACATTGAAGAGAACGAGATGTGTTTCTCTGTGCGTGCACCATTTCTGCCAGCACGAGTGGTATCCCGCGTCAGCTGTTGTGCAGGAGCTGCAGTGTTCTTGAGAAAAGCTTTTGTGGTAATTCCTTTCGACGTGACCGAACATTTGGCAGTTGTGACATTGAGTCAGTTTGCCCTTGATGTGTTTCTCTGTGCGTGCACCATTTCTGCCAGCACGAGTGGTATCCCGCGTCAGCTGTTGTGCTGGAGCTGCAGTGTTCTTGAGAAAAGCTTTTGTGGTAATTCCTTTCGACGTGACCGAACATTTGGCAGTTGTGACATTGAGTCAGTTTGCCCTTGAATTTTCTTTGAATACTCCAGCTCACCTGTGTGTGTCTGTGTAGTATTGATCAATATTTTTTTTTTAATCAAATAATTTGAGCTATTTTCTAGTGAAATTAGATAGAAAGCGCCATTGTAGTGACCACATGTTTTTGTTATTTTCTTAATGTTAATGCATTTTAAACCAATTTTGATCAATTCGCTTTTTAATAAATTTGCGTCCATTTCGCCCATACCGTTAGAGAATCACTTTTAATGCGAAGATCATGTGAGAAGAACTGACAGTTCTCTTTTAACTTGTCAAACACTAAATTATAGGTTGCAAGTAATTAAAAGTTGAATTGAGTTGAGATTGTTAACATTTTTTCATAATGCATTTTCAAAGGCGACGAAGGTTTGCAGTGCGGAGTCACTCAGTAAAAAAATGAAAAGGTTACTAGTGGACTAGGACTATTCACATGAGAGCGACAAACTATCTACGAACGAGCGTTTTTGACAATCCGCGCCAAGAGTGTTTTCGTTAGCGGCAAACAATTTGGAGTTCGAAATTTCGTTAGGTATTTAAACTGTAAACTTGTTTTCTTAATACATTTTAGGTTAGGTTTGTGGGTTGGCGCGGATTTCTCCGTGCCACACTCTGGTCAATACTGACCCATTGTGATGCCCGTAGGGGAAAGAGGTTGTCCCTTACCCATTATACCTAACCCTGTATTCAAATTACAGACTGTGCTGCTACATACAAACCATTTTGTTGATTTGACGAAGTTCTTTATCTTGTCTATTGATGTGCTGCAAAGCTCGTCTAGGTCGTGGAAGAAGTGACTCCCTGTCAGTTCTATAGAAATGTATACCTGGTTTATTGGAGACCTGGGTAGTGACATAGAAAGTGGGTTGTATCCTCAAGAGCTCCCTCATCACCTCAGCCTCTACAGAGTTCTTCTTCCGTTAGGCTCATTTTGTTTATATGGTACCGCGGAGTGTTGTGTGTGCGATACCTTGTGCTGTGTAGCAAGAGCCTTGAGTTCTTCGCGACAGCACTTCACAAGTTTCGATTTTATGTCTGGTGCAGTTATGGCTTTTATTGTTGCCTGGCTGTCGATAAAGAAGGTAATACTTCCAGGTGGTATTGCTCTTACCACAGACTCACTGATTTTACTGATTGGTTGATTCTTATTGCAGTAATTGCGGCCGATAGTACAGCCGTGTACATCCAGAGCTTAATTTTGGAAGATGGTCCCCAGGTTTTCTATAAGATTCTGCTGCAGGAATAAAAGGCTGCTTTGCTTCTTTCATTGGTGTTCAATATCCAGTTTAGTTTTTTGTCTAGTATAAGTCCCAGGTACTTTGCGCTATCAGAGAGTCTGAGGGGTGTGCCGCCAGTAGCAAACTGTGGTATTTTCCTTTTATTTATGAAAAGTACCATTTCAGTTTTCTGGGGATTGACCGTTAGGCCGCAGTTCCTGGTCCAGGTGTCATCCGCATAAGCCGTTATTCTGATGCCATTTTTCTTAAGCTTCGCGAGCGCTTCATTAAGAACAATGACCCACAACATTAAGCTTCTAGCCCCCATATGTATATACCCCAGTATGAGGCTGCTAGTGTACAGTTCTTTTAGTACCGGAATGATGATGTTGGTAGTTCTCTGCAACATTGGAGGAATGATTCCATCGAGCCCTGGGAATTTGAAGGAGGAGAATGGTCGGATAGCCCATTCTATTCTGTCCTCTGTGACCAAATCTGCAAAGAGGTTCGTTTCCATAGTTCTGTTTTTTTTTTTTTTGTTTTAAATACCTACTTCTCTCGGGGGAAAGGCGAACCTATAACGCTTCAACAGCGTCCGAGATGCTTTGTAGCATACAGGTGGGATGTAGGATCAGCATTGCTTTTTGACTTGCTAGTCTTACGCCATAGCTGATGAAGGGACGGATGTTGAATATCCCAAAGAAGCAGCAGTTGGCACGCTTGCGGATGCACGACATCAGCTCGCCGGTGGGGTGGGATCTTGCTGCTTATACTACCCTGTCTACAAAATTATCGTGCCAAGTAACGAAGAAGAAAACGATAGTGAATGTAGGAGTCACTTCAAACGAAGCGGTGATTTTATTGTCAGTAAATGCTTTAAAATATTTGAAATTTGAAGGAAAAAGATTGGGGTATGAACCACGTCTTATCAGCAGTGGCGTCTTCGGTTAAATGACACCTGGAGGAGACCCTCCCCTTGCGTATGGCTATTGCCATTACACCTGACCATCCCTCCCTCAGTTTTTACTGGGATGGTCCCTAAATGAATTCACGTTCACTTCACATTAATAACACGTCTCAATCTCAACTAGTTGTCGAATTAACACATTGTTTTATTTAGAGGTAATATCCAAATGAGAAATCAGTAGTAGACTTCATGTAAAAAAAAAAAAAATTATGAATTCAGAATTGGGGCCTATATCATAATGTGTGATAAGTGATAACGAATGAATGTTTATGAGTATATTATATACTATCAAAGTGAATGATACGGATTCTTATTTGCAATGATCTATTCAGTGTTTGAGCTCGGTAAATGGTTTCGTATAAATATAGGGTAAACAAAAATTCTTATATATATGCATGTTTTTATATAACTATCTATGTAATCGAAAATTCATGAAAACTATAAGTATTTATATTGATAGATTTAAAAAGTAGTACATAATAATAATAGCAAAATGTAATCTAGTGAATTCAGAGAAGCCAAAGAATAAATGATTTGTTGTACTCACGTTTGTCCTTTTTTTTTTTTTTTTTTTGATGTCCTTCCGCGGCGAAGTTTGTGCACAAAATTCTCCCAGTGAGGATCGCGTTTGTATGGATATTATGTATTATTGATAATCAAATTAATTCTAAGGCTCGTATATAAAAAAAAATTTGTAGGAAACTTGCAATTTAACTAATTTTAAACAAAGATGATTGATGTTTACGAATACATATAGTATACTATGTAGATTTAAGTATTTTGTATTATTTGTATCATTATATCAATAAGGTAAGGATATTTTTGAGTAATATAAGTATCGTTAAGTATATTAAGTATAGGTTAAATTTTCGTCTTTTTAATAGGTTTTAACGTTTTAGAATTAAGTTATATGTATATAAGCTTTAAACATTCAAACACATCATTCACTTCACTACATATTATATTAGCTTTCCTCTTGAGTCACTGATCTTCATTTTGGAGGGAGAGTGTGCAAATCTCGTGGTGATGATGAGGTGTTTGCAGGGTTCGAATGATTTTTGTGCATGCGGTGATGAGGTTGGGCTATTTGTTTTTTTGGGTGCTGTTGGTGTTTAAGGTGTGCGGGTACATAGGGGTTTGGTGTATTCTGGTGATTCTGGTGGTTTGCGAATGACGTATTGTGTGTGGACGCTTGGTATATGAACGTTTGGTGTATGGTCGTTTTGTGTGCGGATGCCTTGGTAAGAGCTAGTGCTCGCGAGTCATGCGCACGTGCCGTTAAGTTGGGTACGCGATTTAGTGCGACCGCGAGAGAACGTTTGGCAATTACCTTTGGTCATCCGCAATAGTTCTGAGGGGAGGAAATAGGGGTTAGATAAAACTCAGGTGTTTTCTTTGAGAAATTTTACCTTTATTGGGTTAATTAACCACTTTTGTGTCTCTGCCATGTGCAGTAGGTGCTATTGCAGGTTATGCAAAATTGCCTCTTATCACCTTAGTTTTCACTTCACTGGACCAAATAAAAACGCACATCCGAATTCCTATAATTGATTTATTTGGTTAAATCAATGAAAAGTTAAAATAAATGGCACTTGCACTAACGCTAAGAAATATGTGCTCGACTTACGTGGCTGAAGCCTTAGTTAGCGCGTAAAAGGTCCAAAAGTGAAAAGAGCGCGAATGCACTTTGTGCTAACTTAAATAGGCAAGGGGTTGCGTCTTTTCGATTTCGAAAAGAAAATGGTTGAGCGGTTTAGTTCGAAAAGACCTAGGGAAGTCGAAGCGGTTCAACATTAGTGTTCATGCATGTGGGGAACATTTTATTATAGCAAGTCAAGTTCAATCTCAAAGTTATTTCATTGTACAAGCTCGCCACAGCTTGCAGATGTATGTATATACAGGGTGTCCCAGTTAAGAAGGACAATCCTTTAAGGGAAGATCCTGAAGTTATGCCGAACAAAAAATTGTATGTCATGGGGGGGGGGTCTATTTTCATCGTATTTCCCGTTATAGCCCATCAAAGTAGGTGACCTCTAATCTGGAGGTGTTACCACTTAAAACGCTATAACTTCTAAACTATTATAGGTACAAAAATGTCTAAAGCACTTCGGTTACATCTTTTCTCAAAATTTGGACTTAATAAATTTTAATTTTTTTTATGAAATTTTTATCTTTGAGAAATTTACTAAAAATTATGTTAAGCAACTTTTTTCCGTACGATCAACAGAAGTTGTAGTAAAAGCCATTTTTTGTCAGACAAAAATCGTCAAAAAAGACTCGATTTTTCTCAAAAATAAGGTTTTTCTTTCATAGCAACCCAGAATAAAAGTTCCATGGGTGTTAAGGTGAGGAGATCTGGGTGGCGAAGGATTGGGGCCAACTCGACCAGTCCACAGTTCGTTAAAAGTATGGTTGAGGTATGGAGTTACCCCGCTGCTACTGCGACAAGGTGCTCCATCTTGTTGATGGAACATCGCTCTTCTCTGAATAAGAGGAACATCTTCAAGGAGCTCCGGCAATCGTTCTCTAAGAAATTCCAAGTAATAATGGGAATTAACTGTTTGTGGAAGATTGTGCGGGCCTACTAAAGTGTTTTCAAACATTTACGCTAAACCTCCTTTTGAAATAAGCACACATTTTGAAGAAGTTGTTCACAATAATTAAATTCTTACCTTTGAAAGGATGTTGTGCGTATTAAAAGGGGATTGGGGTCTGACCAATGGTGCAAATTGTGGAGATTTGTAAATTTGTAACTTTGTTTGTGAATAGAGCTTCAGTTCAGCTAGAGCTAGAGTTCAGTCCACATAATGTATTGAGGAAGTGCCCGTCTTTTATCTGTTTGCGCAATAGCAACTGAAAAATTCCAAATGGAAAGGGTGTAATTTATTACTCTGTAGAGTTCTGTGAATCCTGGTTCTGGGCGGGGTTCCAACTGCACAGCTAGTCGGCGGACCTGACTGAATGCTGAACTTCCACAGCACGCAAGATCCCACCCTCAACTTCTGCCGACGCTGCGTCCGTCGCTTTTATTTGGGGCAGCTGACCCGGTATCAACAAGGCGCTGATACGCATGAGCGAATACTCACCTACATGGTGTTCTACGATTTGGGCGTTGGTACTCCTATCTTGCCACCGAAGCGTTTCCATGGCAGAACCCGTTTATAAACACTATTTTCGCGTAATAACGTATTGAATACATTTTGTGGAGATCAACTTACCAATGTTAAGCTTTTTTTTCCTATTCGACAATAATTAACTGTTAGCCATTGCTCATAGGTACGTTAGTTTATTATTCTCACTTAATTTTGTTTGACCTTTGTCTGACAAAAAATGGCTTTTACTACAACTTCTGTTGATCGTACGGAAAAAAGTTGCTTAACATAATTTTTAGTAAATTTCTCAAAGATAAAAATTTCATAAAAAAAATTAAAATTTATTAACTCAAAATTTTGAGAAAAAGGCATTTTAAGTAAAAAAATGTAATAACTAATTTTAAAAATTTTGAGTTTAAGGAGCCATAACTTTTTTGTAGCTGCCCAGATGTAACCGAAGTGCTACTTAATTGTCTTCACAAAACAATTTTAGTACCTATAATAGTTTAGAAGTTATAGCGTTTTAAGTGGTAACACCTCCAGATTAGAGGTCACCTACTTTGATGGGCTATAACGGGAAATACGATGAAAATAGACCCCCCTGCCATTAAATTTTTTGTTCGGCATAACTTCAGGAATCTTCCCTTAAAGGATTGTCCTTCTTAACTGGGACACCCTGTATATACCGAGGTGAGGCTGAGTGGTGCAGCATGGAAAGTACGTAGTCAGTAACAGCTTTAAAGAATCTAAGCCTGAACAAGATTCAGTCCAGTTTCCTTCGGGGTCCTTCCCAGAGTTGATGGTTCCCTGGTTAGGACTTTCCTCAGTCTCGCGGTTTCTGTAGTACCTGTTATTTCATCACAGAATTTTGAAATTTCTCTGTCTGGCCTTTTGCCGTGTTTAGAAGTCTTCTTGTTTTCATTTATTCCACCATGGAGGTGAAATTTTTGTTTTCAGTTTTGCCACTGGACAAACTCTTACGAAATACGAATGCCTCTTTGAAAACAGTGACTATTTTCTCGGTTTTCTGGACGGCAGAGGTAAGGTAGACTGAGATACCCATCTCCGAATCCTCTTGCCGCTGGGCCCCTCAATTTTTGCCAGGAATCCGCCATTTTGTTTTCCTATCTGTGTACATCAGTTCCTATCCGTGTAAAAAGATTAGGTGCGAATGTGTTGGTGGAGAGGATTTTTGACGTTTGTCAATACGAATTTCTATTCAACAATACTAGCGCACCTAAACTTTTTGGGAGCGTAAAATTTAGCTTTTAGGCAAATTACTGTAAATAGGTCGAAGATGGGAATCTCAGTCTCTCTTACCTCTGCTGGACGGTGTCCGTTGGGCAATTTGGATTACCTTCTTGTAAAAAGTTGTTTTCTTTTCTCGATCTCTTTGTCCCAGCCAGCTTTTCTAGGATTTTTGTGTGACTTGAGCGGCGAATATTTTGTTAGGGCCATAGATTTATAAAGTTTAATCATTTGATAGTTTTCGTGCGGTGTTGTCTAATGCCAGAAAGATATTTCATAAAAAAGGAAGGTCAGAGGAGGATTCTTGTTTGTCGATTCATTAGAGACAAGTTACGGGTAGAGGCAGAGATGATCAACAATAATGTAATTAAAATTCGGTAACTTATTTTCATTGGTATGGTAAAAGAGACACGTTTGTCCTACAAAACTAAATAAATTTTTAGAATAAGGACCAGTTTCAAGCTGATAAAGTCTAGGATATCCTATCAGCAACTTATCTGCCAAATAAACTTCAACTTTATTCATATTTAAAATTAGCAACCTTTATCTGTTGGATAGCGTTATGTGTCAGATAACTATCTATACGGAACCTTTGAAACTACCCTTAGGGGCATTACGCTGTCCAACAGATAAATTTGCTGATTTTTTCTGTTTCATCTCTGATAAACTAACTGGTAGACAAATTTATTAGCTACTAATGATTTGAATGTTATTTTTTTACTCATGTTTTGATTAGACCTTTTTATTTTTTGTTTATTAAAATCTTCACCAGATGCAAAACATTATTAAATGAATTGTGTATAAAATAACCCAGTTGGTTATTTAACATGTACCTATAAAGTTAAAAAAAAATCATTTTCTTACAGCCGTTTTCATCATCGAGTGTTTCAAAATAGTTCTGAGGCAAAATACTCTGTTCCTACGGGGCAGTGTGATATGATCATAATATAGAATCAAAATGGTTCCCTAAAAATTCAAATAAATCCATGTTATGACACTTCTGACTGCAATATACGCTCGTCAATGGAAATATTTTTCTTGTCTTCTAAATAAATCTCATAGGCTGTCAGAGACTTTATCTGTCAGATATCACTATCCGAGACTTTTGAATCCAAAAGTTGAAATTTATCTGGTATATAAGTTCCTGATAAGGCATCAGTAGAGACTTTATCAACTCGTCCCTTGTAGCAGTCATTATTTTTCAATTATTTTTAACAGCGTGATATTTTTTTTAAGTACTTACACTTACATAAATTTCTAAACTTAATACATAATTTTCTTAAACTTGATTTATTTTGAATACTTTTGCCAAACTCGGATATGACACCCTATTAAAATTTAGATCCTTAAAGATCTCGATATGTAAAAAGCTTACAACAGCCGCATAGACTTTATGATCTAATCAAGCTTTCGCCCGTATATGAAAAGCGTGTGGCAGCTGTTTAAAGTTTTATATAATTTGATAAAAGCTTTCGATAATAAGTATAAAAGCAGAGCCGAAGTTCATATTTAATTCATTCTTAGCACTACACTTTAAGGTAAAATCCTAAAAGGTTGTGCTCGATTGCCTACTGAGGTGGTGTTCACATCTTGAATATTGTGAAAACAGTCAGGGCTATTTCCCGTGGCTTTTTTCAATGGATAAGTGTTGGGGTACATACAGGAATATCAGTATTGTAAACTTTTAATTTGTTGTCTTTGTCTAAATAAAATATTTTATAGTGAATACAATACTAAAAGTACCACGTTAAAGAGAAGAGGCTCTACACCCTAAATATAACTAATTGTTGTTTTTGTTTTATTTTTCATTAATAGACAAGATTTCTCTTCCACAGGGCCTCAAAGTTTCCGGTACTTGGGAGGAGCTTGCCAAAGAGTGCCGCTCCACAGATGTCATCGAATCAACCAGTTACGAAATGTCCGGCCTTAGCGGCAATACCTACTATCGCATTGAATTGCGAGCACATAATGCGATCGGTTTCTCATCACCCGCCAGTATTGTCATGAAAACCACCCGAGGTGAGTCCGATTCGTCTAATAATAATCTCGGAACATTATTGTATTCGGCTGGTTTCGCCACTTCGGCCGGCAATAGAAACTTCAATCACAGTCTGTTTTCGACCACAACGATACCAATAACTAACACAACAACATGTTTTCTATCGATGTTAATATTATTATTAACTAGCAGTCGTTATGTTTCGCTTTCCCATCATTAATCATCTAAAATGCAGAAAACAATGCAATTGTGATCGCGACTTTTTTGTTAAAATTTGTGTTTCAACTTGCATTTTATCTCTATTTTTGTTTTGTTTTCTTAAGGGCGCTGTACACAAATAAACTAGTTTTAACAAAATATTTTTTTAATCAAGAAACTCTAGATTCTTTTAAATACATAACTAATGGGAAATAAACCAACTGGACAAAAACTACATACAATATACCGCCTTTTTCCTCCGTGTTTTCTATCTGTGAAAGTTTGAATTCTGTCGTAGGAGGTGAAATATAGAATGAAATGTGAAATGTTTTTAGGTGCGGGTGTATGCGTGCGCTCATTTAGTTTACATACGTGGCATACATACCTTCCCACATAACAACATTGAAAAAAGCTTGTAGCATCTTTTTTGCTATTAGCTGGCGGTCTATTGGGTTGAGTAAACCAGTTTTATTAAAAAAGAAACAAGCTTTTTTACACCATCCTACTCATATACCAAATGCCACACTACGAGTTTCTTTGAACTTCAATCTCAGTAAACTTTAGTTAAAGTTTGCATAAATCATTTAGGTAATCACTTTCTTCATATTTGACAAGATTTTTGACTGATTGTTACATAAAACTAAGAGAGTTTAATCAAACTAATTTGTTTGTTGAACAGCGCACCTTTATGTATGAATGCGTAATTAAAAATGTTTTCTTAAATTTAAAATGATTTTCTTGAGTAATAATCGTTTAATAATATTTCCCATTTTTCTATTCTACTTTTGTAATTTTTGTAGTAAAAAATGTTTTTTTTTTTTATTTATTTTCGTTTATTTCCTCACAATTTTGTTTGCTGCAAAATGGCTTTTAAACAAAATATTGCCCATTAAAATAATTTTTTTACTAAGTCTCCACAAATACAATTTCGTACAAAGAAACACATCATTCACAAAAAAATGTCTAACCATTTCATAAATAGATATTTGTTTTGTTTATTTGGTTTAATTTTAATTGTTGTTTAGCTTTTAGCATATTTAATCTTTTAAAAATAAGTTTTTGCAAATTGTGTACCGTGTATGTTTAAAGTGTAAGTTTAATATTAAAATCGTTGGTGTTCTATTTACATTAAATAAATCGAAATCGATTCGTTCATTTATTGGATTACGTTTACAATAAAGAGTGATGGAAAAAAAGGTGGGGATGACATGATTTAAAAATATAAAAGGACAACGTGTAGAACCCTTCAATATTTGTAATGGGATATGCTAAAAGCTCACACATATTTGGACAATCGATCAGACAATAATTATATAATGCTTGACAGATATTCAAGGAAATCAAGTTTTCCTGATCTCTTTCCAGATCGCATGGCGGCTATAAACGAGCAACATTTACTAATGCTCATTAGAAACACCAGTTTCTAAAAAATTCAACTCCGTTCCGAACTTCAAATAAATTTAGCGTGCCTTTCTGTTTATTATGTACGCTCAAAAAATGCTCAATTGAAACAGTGAAATAGGAACTAAACTAAAACGTATGAAACTTTAGAAAAAATTTTTTTTTTTTATTTATCAAACGAAGCACGTCACGATAATTGCTCGACATATGTAGAATATGTCACGTTATATATATTGTGGCATGTGCGAAAAGTATGTCGAGTGCACGGCATGCACGTTTTGTCTCAAAGTTGGCATATTCGTATGTCGACGGTTACTGCCATGTGTTTATTTTTAATATGCTGACACACGAATATGCCCAAATATGACGATTACACGAAATGCTGCACCGCAGATGCATGTAATATATCGATATTATATAATTTGGCATGCAAAACCGGAGTACACGGCATGCAATGAGATGGCATTTATTGGCAATTTAGTTGTACTTTTTATAAAGCTTTTCGTCTCCGTGAAAACTGAGCGTTTTGTGTGCACTAAACTGAATTTAGTTACAGTATGTATCGATTAATTTAAATAAAAATGTAGCGAATTACTTCTGATATGACCATCAGCAGCTAAGACGAAGACACGAGCGTTTAGCGTCGTCGCAAGAATGGCTTTAAGACACTGTCATTTTCTGGCCACATGCCACTATTTTAGATCTCTTTCCGCATCACACAGACGACCTTCTCTGGCAGTTTTCCCGAAGTTCTCGATGCTAGGGGATTGAAGTGAAACTTCATGGAGCCGGATAATTATGAGGATCACAAGTATTTAAAAAAATCCCATCAAAAAAGAAATAACGAAATTCATATATCTAATTAGGGCGTAATTAAAATACTAATTGGCCAGCTTATTATGTCCTATGATATCGCAGGTATTTTAATAAATAAGAGAAAGAGCAATGTCCGCATTTAAAGACTCTCAGTGAGCGATGTACATTTTTTTTCTAAAAGGATCTCAGGATAAAATGCCGAAATTCCTAAATCTTACTTCCTTACTTAGATGGCGCTACAGTCCGGGGTGGACCTGGGCCTCAACCAACACGCCTCTCCAGTTAGCACGATCTTTGGCTAACCGCCTCCAGTTTCGCACTCCAAGTTGGTTGATGTCTCCTTCCACTTGTGCGCGCCACCTAAGGCGAAGTCTTCCTCTACTGTGTTGTCCCTCCGGGTTGGAATCGAATACTCTTCGGGCCCGAATGTTGGTGTCCATTCGCTCTACATGTCCTAGCCATCTTAGTCGACTGATACGTACTTTTCTGACCAGGTCGATGTCGCTGTACAGCTCGTAGAGTTCGCTGTTAAATCTCCTCCTCCAAAACCCGTCAACGCAAACAGGACCGAAAATCACTCGAAGAATTTTGCGTTCGAAGCGACCAAGGAGATATTCATCTTCCTTTGTTAACGTCGATGATTCTGCGCCATAAAGCAGGGATGATGAGAGTCTTATATAGAGTCTCCTTGGTGTTTCTCGACAAGGCCTTACTAATCAATTGAGAGGCGGTAACCCTACGCAGTGGAATGGTCGTTGTCAAGAGCTCGTAATAAAATACTTAATTAATTCAAAATAGATAAATAATTGTTGGATTATACTTTAAAGGACCAAAGATTGTTCTACTGGGAATAGTTATTACATGAAAGTTAATAAATTGTCCAAATAATTCAAGTGCTGAGTGAAAAAGAAAGTCCCCCCATACAAAGCAGCTGTCAAAGCATTGGAGGAAAAGCAAAAGAAAAGGTCAGAGTGTGGAATAACAATAATACAACACCGATAGGACAGAGTGATTGACTAAAGGTACGTGAAAATTGTCCATACCAATTTGTTTGGTGAAACAGCACTTACACAAAATACATATAATAACATAATTATATAGAAAATAAATTCAGAAGGTTAGTTTTTAAGTTGGACTTTGGACCCATGGTCATCTATTCGGCAAGTTAAAGCAGCAGGGGAAAAAAAAAATAATAAACAACAATATACAATAGCAAAGACACTGCAAACCAAAGCTCTTGGAGCCGATCTCACCGCCCGGCCCGAACCCGAGTGGTTAGAAGCATAGGCAGGGAAATTTTTAACAACCCAAGCTTTTAACATCCGAGATTGCACCCACTATTTCTAGTAATTAGTGCATGGTTGCAGTCTGTGCTGAAAGTGGTTGTGAAGCACGGTAGGAGTGGAGAGATTACACCAGGCTGCCAATGTATCAATATAGTTACCTACTATTACAATCCACAAACACACTCTTCAAAACAAAAAGATACTACCCCTTGTAATTTTTGTTTATAAAAAAAGCGAGTATTTCAAATCGAGCCAAACTGGAGAAAGCAGGGAAACGATCAAGGACTCAACTGTCGCCGGATTGGTTGCAAACCCCAAGCAAAAAAGTGCAAGGACAAGCAATGTCGTCAAGCTCGGAGGAAGAAACTCACAACTTAAATGAAACAGTTGTTGAGCACACAACATGGGACAATATGATGAAAGAATTCCGTAAGATTATACAAGAGGAAATGAAAAGCACCAAGCAAACGGTAGAAACGCATACAAAGGAAATTGAAGATTTAAAAAAAGAAAATATAGAACTTAAGAAGGAAGTGGAGCGACTAAAGGAATTCAGAACAGAAAGTGAAAGAAAAGGCGAGGCATTGGATAAGTATACCAGGAAGAAAAATTTAATATTCAAAGGATTCGAAAAAGACAGAATTGAAAAAAGAGACATATGGGATCTATGTAGAAGTGTCCTCCAAATAAGTGACATTCTAGAAATAGCCAGAATAACCAGAATAGGCAAAAGTAGAAAAAAGTCATTTTTAGTGGAGTTCGAAGCGCAAGGTTCGGTAACTACAATATTGAGAAACACATCGAAACTGAGGAACTCCAACTTCGAAATACAGCGAGACCTAACAGAAAAAGAAAGAGAATGCCATAACTTCCTACTTCGCATACGTGGTGAAATACGAAAAATGGATAAAACAAGGAATATTAAGTTTAAAGGAACACACATTGAAATAGAAGGAAACATTTTGTCGATAGTACGTGGCGAACTGAAAAGTGGAGAAAGGGCTGCCAAAGATGTCCTACGGGAAATATACAACAAAGATTTCAACGGCATAGATTTTGTTTTAAATAGCAAGGAAAATGTCAGTCGTGAAGATTAACAATTAAATGTCTGCTGCGATCGTAATTTAACATTAGATAGATATAGTACTTTAGATAGAATAGTGCATAAATCAGTCGAAATTAACATTTTGTCATATAACATATCAGGATTAGCTAATAAGATACTATACCCGAATTTCTTTAATTATATTTGCAAATTTCATATATTTTTTCTCTTTGAAACGTTTTTGATGGACAAATTTGAAAGATATGAAAAATTTTTTAATGAATTTGAACTTGTATGGATCCCCGCAGTACGCACAGCACGGTTTGGCAGAGCAAGTGGAGGTGTTCTGTATGGCATAAGCCAAAACATCAGCGCGGACATACAAATAAAATACATCAAAGTCATGGGTAGAGACATAGTACGCATCTCAATAAACGACTCAGAATATCATATTATGCCAACATACTTGAACTGCAACAAATGGGAGGAGGATTACCAAAGCTATAACCAATGCCTACAAGAAAACAATTTTGAAAATATAGTAGTCATAGGTGATTTCAACGTTAGGATTGCGGAAATGCAAGTGATACCAAATGAAATTGCAGAACTAAACGGAGTACTGAAACAAAAACGAATTTCAAAGGATAAAGTTGTAAACAGCAGAGGAAAGCGATTCATAGAGTCTTGCAATGAAGCAGGTATTGCTATATTAAATGGGAGGACACGGGGCGATTATGAAGGAAACTTTACATATGTTGATACCACTGGGTGCTCTGTTAATGACATTTGCGGAGTATCTTACAATATGCTACACAGAATCTCAGAGTTTAGGATAGACGAACTGACTTATTCAGACCATATGCCACTAGTTTTGACCATGCAAGGATCAATCAGCCAACAAACCCAGGAAATGAAACTGCTGCCTAAGCTGGTTTGGAAGAAAGAAAATGAAAATGTATACAAAAGAAGAATGGAGCAAACAATTTTGGAAATAGAAGAAGAACTCACAGGAACCGAAGTATGGACTGCAGAAAAAATAATAAAGGCTATTAAAATAGTGGCAGGTGAACAAATACAAGCCCAAAAACATAAATTTAAGCAAAAGTGGTTTGACTCGGCATGCATGAGAGCCAGAAATAATGCGTTCAAGTGGTTAAAGAAATGGAGACAAGATCCCACAGCTGTTTTAAGAAAAATATACATAAATGCTAATAAGCAATTCAAAGCCGTATGTGCTACTAAAAGGAAGGAATACTACCAAGAGCTGGGAGCTAAATTGAGAAATGTCCGAAATACGCAAAATTGGTGGGAACTGGCGAACGAACTGAGAAGTAAAAAGTTCATAAAAGGATCCAATATAACAATTTCGGAATTTAAGGACCACTTTCAGGAACTTCTTAATCCACCACTGGAGTCACATATAGTAGGGGAAGATTTCAGTGAAATCATTACGGACGAGAGTCTTGACAGAGAAATCACGATCCTTGAAATTATGGAAGTTCTAAGTAAAGCAAAGTACAATAAAGCAGCAGGATATGATCGGGTCCCTTATGAGTTTTTTATTAATGCACCACATACTCTCATCGAACGACTTGCAACTCTGTACAATAGAATCATGGATACGGGAAAAGTAGAACAATCTTTTAAAAAGTCACTCATATTCCCCATACATAAAAAAGGAAACCTAAACCTGCCTGAAAACTATCGCGGAATATCGTTTATGGATGCGATTGGGAAAATATTTACAGGAGTTCTACTCAAACGACTTCAAAAATGGGAAAAACAAAAAGGTATATTAAACGAATTTCAAGCCGGATTCAGAGAAGGATACAGCACAGCCGATAATCTCTTCAACTTATTCAATATATTAAAATTAAGGATGCATGAAGGAAAAAGAACATATTGCTTCTTCGTAGACTTCAAAGCAGCGTTTGATAGCATAGGCCGGAATGAGTTGTTTTTTAAACTGAAGAGGTTGGGGCTATCCTCAAAAATGGTAAAAGTATTAAAAGACCTTTATAAAGACACCGTAAGTGCTGTTTGGGATGGATCCAAATTATCGGAGTGGTTTAGAACGGAAATGGGCCTTAAGCAGGGATGCTTATTAAGCCCATTTTTCTTTGCTCTTTTCATTAATGATATTCATGAACTCATCGGCGAAGGAATAGTGCTAGATGGAGTTGTCATCCGTCTATTGCTGTATGCCGATGATATAGTTATTTTTGCAGAATCACCAGAAGCACTACAAATTATGATAAATAAAATGAAGGATTACTGTCGGACGTGGAACCTCGTTATTAATCTTGAAAAGTCAAAAATCATGATCTTCAGGAGAAACGGTGGTAGGAGAAGCAGAAACGAAAATTGGAAGTTAGGAGAAGCACAAATAGAGGTGGTCAACAAGTACAAATACTTAGGTGTTTGGGTAACTCCTGGATTATGCTGGACAGAGCACTTCAAGGATAGAGCGAATCAAGCGAAGATAAGTTTAAATCTTACGTGGCACCAACTTATCACAAAAAAAGATGTGGATATTAGAACTAAAGTTGAATTGTTTAATGCAGTTGCCAGGGCGATTCTGGGATACGGAGCACAAATGTGGGGACACCAGCAGTTCGATGAGTTGGAGAAGGTACAGCGGTTCTTTTACAAAAAAATCATAGGCCTCCCTCAAACAACTCCAAATTATATGCTAACGTTAGAGTGTCAAATGCAGCCGCTCTTTATATTTACAGTGCAATGTCACATGAAATACATAAGAAAAATTTTAAACGAGTATGAAGAGGACAGGCTGCCAAAGATATTAGCAAAAAGGGTAATAGAGAAAAACATTTACTGGCACAGAAGCTGGATGGAATTGAACAATCTTGAAGGAAGGCAGTTGGGCGATATCCTTAGAGATAATATATCATTCACACAGGCAATGAAAGCAGTCTGTGAAGAAATTTTTGAAAAAGACAGGGAAAATGCTCGGCAAAGAGCAATGGCATCTACATCGCACGGACTCTACAATAATCTTAATTATGATTTCGGAAGAAGATACATGACGGAACAGCCAATACTTTCAGATATAAGATGGATTTTTAAAGCAAGGGGTGGACTGGTTCTTTTAAATGCTACCTTTACGATAGCCGGACGAAATAAACACTGCACAATGTGCAATTTAAGAGAGGATGAAACTTTCGTACATTTCCTAGCTATATGTCCAATCTTAAAGGAATTACGACTGCAATGCTTCGGAGCAAGGACACTGGACTTTGAAAGAATGTTGAACATTTTGAATGGCGATGGGGGATGGAGACCTTTGTTAAAATACATACCCTTAGCAGTGAAGTACCGATCGGAATTAATTAGAGAATATAACGAATAAAAAAAAAAAAAAAAAAAAAAAAAAAACAACACTAGCGTAGGTCTATAATAAAATAAGAATTTTAATCGCAGCAGACGACTATAAGTCATAGCTGATCTTTACACATTGTTTAAAGTAATTATTAAAATAGAAATATAGTACATAGGTATATATCTTTGCGTTAAAATATGTATAATATTCAAAATATTCTGCGTTTTAATCCTTATACTGTATAATTTAATGAAAAACTTGAAATAAACAATATTACTACTACTACTACTACTACTACTACTACTAATCAATTGCTTTCTTAGGCCAAAGGAACAGCGGTTGGCAAGTGTAATTCTTCGCTTGATTTCTGATGTGGTGTCATTTTCAGATTTAATAGCGGAGCCGAGGTATAGACAAAGTTGCCGCTTCTATGCTAATACTTGCAAACGCACCAGTGACAGCACGCTGTGTCTGCAAGTAGTTGCACATACTTTTAGAAAATTGTGCCCCTGGTGTTGGCTTGTGAGTTTCGCACAATTTTCTCAAGAATGATGTTGAAAAAGTCACATGACAGCGCATCACCTTGTCTAAATCCTTTTTTGACATCAAAGGTCTCGGTGAGATTGTTTCCGGCTTTTACGGAGCAGCGAGCGTTCTCCATCGTCATTCTTCACAATCTGACAAGTTTGGCAGCGATGCCAAAACTAGACATGGCTCTGTATAGCTCGTCTCTATAAATGCTGTCATATGCGGCTTTAAAATCGATAAATAGATGAGTATCGATTTGGACTTCTTGGGTTTTCTCCAGGATCTGTCGTAGTGTGAATATTTGGTCGGTTGTGGACTTACCGGGCCTAAAACCACACTGATAGGGTCCAATCAGTTCGTTGACAAATGGTTTCAGGCGTTCACACAGTACGGCAGACAGGATCTTGTAAGCGATGTTAAGGAGACTGATGCCTCTATAGTTGGCTGAGGCTCCATTCATCAGGCATACTTTCCTCTGACCAAATTTTAGAAACGAGTTGGTGTATGCTCTCTACGAAGTCCTCTCCCGCTGCCTTAAAAAGCTCGGCCGATAAACCGTCCGGTCCTGCAGCTTTGTTGGACTTCAGCTTGGATATTGATATCCTCACCTCATTTTGGTCAGGCGGACGGAAGTCTTGGCTTTCATCGCCCAGGTTGAATGGTTCATTCTGCCTGACAGCGGAATTTGTGTCGTCTTCGCCGTTTAGCAGTCTGCAGAAATGGTTTTTCCATGTCCTCAGCACCGACTGTGACTCCACTATAAGGTTTCCTTGTTCGTCTCTACAGGTCTCTGTTCGGGTCTTGTTCCCGTGACACGTTCTTTTTACCTTTTGGTACGGCTTTTCTGATGGCTTCTTGGCATCGATGCCACTGGTCTTCAGCACTTGATGCTGGCTGCACAGGACTTCGCGAGAGGTTGAGGGAGACGCGATCGGCAAAAGTTCTGGCGATTTGTTGCGTTTGTAGCCATTCAACGTTGAATCTCGTCACAGTATTTCCTCGTTGTTGTGGTGTCTGGGATATCCGCATACGTACCTTGGCTACAACAAGGTAGTGATCCGAGTCTATGTTGGCCGCTCGGAAAGTTCGGACATCTAGAATACTGGAGGAGTGCCTTGCGTCGATCGCAACATGGTCAATTTGATTGACGGTTTGTCATGTCCCCTTGTGAATGTTGAGGTGAGGAAACCGTGTACTAGCTATAGTAACCCAGCAAAGTCAATTAGCCTAAGTCCGTTTCCAGACGTGGTGTCGTGTAGGCTGTGCTTTCCGATTTTGGTACCAAAGATGCCCTCCTTTCCTATTTTGGCGTTAGAATCACCTAAGACGATCTTAACGTCGTACTTAGGATATTGCTCATATGTTTTGTCGAGGAGCTCATAGAAACATTCTTTAGTAGCATCATCTTTATCTTCTGTGGGGGCGTGAGTGCATATAAGGCTGATGTTGGTGAATTTAGCCTTGATGCGGATAGTTGTAAGGCGTTCACTATCGTGTCGAAAGCTCAAGACTTCTTGCCGAAGTCTGCCGCTTACAACAAATCCGCATCCAAATAGACGCTGCTTCTGTTCTCTGTAGATCACCGCAGTAGATGTCACAGGTTTTCATCCTTCTTCATGGCCCATGCCACCGCACCTCCTGGGATGGCGGTGATATCTGCATTGTAGCAGTCTAGGGCCTCCGCTAATTGTTCGGCTGAACGCGGTCTGTTCAGAATTCGAACATTCCACGTGCAGATCCGAAAGTCATTGTCCTTTTTTCGTTTTGCAGGGTCGTCAACAGTAAATCCATCCGTATCCGAGGCTTTTGGTTGGTTCGTAACCATTAATTTTTTTCGTGGTTGGGTAGCCATCTGCCATCTCGACTGTTAAAAACACCGTTGATTCAATCTTGTGGATTCATCCGCTGTATGTCCTCTTTCTGAGGGGCTCATGTAAGACCTCTGAGACTCGTTCAGTCAGTCATTCCGACAGAGCATTATAGTGTTGTTAGTTTCTTCGTGTTCAACACCCGCGCTTATAAGTTTAGCAAGCCACGCCCAGGTGGACGAGACCAGTAACCGGTGGTTACCTCGCGGAGGTAAAATAAGCACAATTGATGTGTATGAAAAAGTTACAACAGCTGGGCACCGCCAAGTTGATGCCAATCAGCGCCTACTCGATTCATACACAACACACCCAACCACCAAAAATTTCTAAATCTACCGCTATTATTAAAAGCATTTTCGAAATACATAAGTTCATTTTCAAAATTTTAAGAACCTTATGGTAAAAATCAAATTTTCAACAACATCTGGGCAAAACATCCTTGAAAATAACCGTTTTTAAGGAGATTTGAAAAAGGTGCCCTTGTTAAGGATTTCAAAGAACTTGTATATACAATTTCAATTACATCCTTACAGACTTATCATACGAATCAAGCTATTACTAGCCTATACTTTAACATGTAGTTTAATCATTTCCGTTTCATTGTACATACTCGTAGTTCAGAAATACTGAATTACCGGACATATGGGTGACAGACGCATGCCAACATTTGTCAGCGTCAAAAATATGCCGATTACACGATATGCACCATTTTATGACATATTCTGACGTCGAATTGACGTCAGACTGGCATAGTACGTATGTCGTGTTTGGCATGTCGTGTACTCGTAGCTTAATTGATATTTAATTCAAACAGTGAATTATTATTTCATCTGAGGAACTTGAGGAGTTATACTTATTGAGTGCAAGCGCATTTTTCGGAGAATTTTCTTAAAATGGTATGCTTGTTGCTTACATCACATTTTTAAGCATGTTATTTTCTATAGTTAGCGCACATAAAAATGGCGATATGGCCAAATATAAACGAAATATTGTTACATGTCGTTGTTCAGTTTATAAAAGTTGAAGGTATTTGGGTGGTGAATATTTTTGTCGATTGTGTCGATTTAATAAATTGGGTGTGCAACTAACTAATGCTTCTCGTCTACTTAGTGCCCAACGCAACTCGAGTCAACAAAAAATGTAAGAAGTTGAGCAACGGGTTGGGCTGATAATGTGCAGCACATTATTGTAAAATCGTTTCTCAACGCGTTGCACAAACATGTTCAACGAGCAACAAGAGCTCGTACACTACCCGCACACTTCTATAGCAACGCGGGGAGCAACGGTGTCCAACCAGATCAAACCCGTTGGTTGGATAAAATTGCGGGCATCGTACATTAGAGTTGAATGTGTTGAATTCGAAATTGATGCGTTGGGCACTAAGTGGACGAGCAGCATAACCATTTTTAAGAAGAAATCAGAATCCATCTGATGATTGGATAGTATTCAGAATAAATAAAAAAAAGTACGAAGTCTATGGAGCATGCATTTATATTAATTTGCAATAACTAGAGCTATTGACTGCACTCATGTTCATGTCAAGAAACAGGCAAAGTGTTACGACGAGTGCGTCAATCGCAAAAGATTCTACTGAATAAATTTGCACATGCAACGCAGAAGCAAAATCTGTGTTTGCCAATTGCAACTAAATTAGGCAGAACGCTTTATTGATCTCACATCCATATCCAGCCAAAGCTACTAATTATGATTGCACAAGAAACTGAGTCCGAGTTCACCTCTAATGAATAAATCACACTGTGTAAGCTCAAGCTTCCTAGCTCATAGACTTTAGATATTGCTCATCTTTTTGCATACCTACCAATTACCTTGTTATTGTTACATTACATATGTTACACACGACATATGTATTATGTCTGGTGTCATTTACTACATCGAGCGCGTTCTTTCTATCGATCGATTGTTTACACTTTTTTTGAGAAGTCATTAAAAATGTGTTTATTTAGATGTTTTTATTATTAAATTGAATAGATAATAGTCCTGCCTTTTAAGTTTACAAATTTTGTAAATTGCATTGAAAAAATAGTCACCGATAAGACTTTGTTTTACTTCAATTTGAGATTTCAACTGTAAGGCCGCATTTCCGTTTGCAAGAAAACTTCTGCAAGAAGTGTCTGACAGTCTGTCCGACAGTAACTTGCAAGTGGAAAAAGCGATGCAAGTTCGATCGCGACAGTTCTTGCGTAACTTCTTGCGAGTATTTGCGAGTGCAATTAATTGCAGGTTTAAACGGGTTTACAATGGCTTGCGACAGTTCTTGCTGCTTATACCCCTTTTACACGCACCGGTTTTTCACTTTAGTGTCGAGAATGTGTTGGTAAAGGGGATGAAATGTGCAGGGGACAGCCGAACACGGATGGGCCGCGAATTTCCATGACCCCTTTCTGCCATATCAACATTGGCTTGTTGTCCCTATCGTAACATAGTGGCTATGGCTAAGCAACTTGCTGCTTCATCATGCTTTATTGGAGCTCCAAGAATACTGATATCGTCATCTAACTCATCTTCGCTTTCAGAGTTTAGTTCAACGGTGTCATCCTGATGTGCTCGTTCTTGTAAATTGGTTCCAGTATTGTTCCAAGTTTCTAGGGCCGTGACATAATGCCATGCTACATAACGCCATATTTCGAAATATGGCCTTATGTCACTTTCAAGTAATTTTCAGGTTGGGTGTATGCAAAGTTTCTTTATACCAATGTTTCGCATGGATTTAAAGAAACTTAGCATGTACCAAACCGCGCACCTATCTCGAAACCTAGCAGTGAACGCAAGGAGGGGGGCATCATGCCCCCCATATGTATTCCACTGTTTATATATTGTGGACATAAGATTCAAATCTTTAAAAATTTAACTTGAACTGAGCAAAATAAGGCATGATGAAATATGTATGGCCCTATATCGCAAAAAATATGGCATGCTTTTGTAAAGTGACATAAGGCCATACGCTCGAATATGGCCTTATGTCGCTTTGTAAAAGTGTAATAAGGCCATAATTTCTAAATATTCTCAAATATGGCCTTATGACACGGCACCATCTGTGATGGTAGCACGGTACTGAGCAAAAAAGATGCAAATTAAAAAAATATCGAAAATAATTTAAATTAATGAAGTGAAGTGGGTGAAACACGTGAAAACACGGTTAACAAGACTTAAGATACCCTGCATAGCCAAAAGTTCGGCAATGTACATAGTACGTTCGTTATATCGGATAGCAAATCGTGGCTACATAGAGATACGAAAAGGGCTCGTTAGATCGCAAATTCGCATTATCGGATATTTATAATGGACGTCCACTGCATATTTTTATTGCAATGTACCTACTTCCAAATGTGGAGCATTTTGAAATAACTAAAAGGATTTAGAAAAATATGAGAAAAGTGAAATGTTACTCTAACACAAATATAAATCTGTCATTCCCAAAAAAAAAAACTCATACTTTTCTCTGCTACAAAAATTATAAAGTGCACAACAAATCCATGATAAGACAATTATAATATTATAATTAAATATGACAATTGCCAAAATATAATATTATCATAAAAAGAAATTTTAGATTTATATTTATTTTATGAAAGAAACACAAAAACACATCTATATAATATATATTTTTCAAACTTGAAGAAGAATAAAAGGAATTAATTATAAAATTAGAATATTTTTCAAATTTAAAGAAGAATAAAAGGATTTATTTATAAAACTAATTTTAACGAAAATATTAACTACAAAAAACATAAATAATATACAACAAGTACTTTAATATATTTAAAAAGATTCATATGTAGATTTAAAAAATAATAAATTGTTTAAAAAAAATATATATACGTATATACTAAAGAAATACACTTTTCTCATTTCAAGCAGTTGTTATTTACTTAAGCTTCCTTAAGAGTAGTTTTTATTTCAATTTAAAACTTTTCCTCTCAGTTTTTGTAATTAATTTTTTTTTTACCACACAATATCAACCAGCATTATAGAACCTACTTCCTATTTCGCAATTCATAAAAAAAGTATAGAAAAAATATGGGCCTACCTTCTTTATATTATATTTTTGTGTGTGTATTTAAGTATTATTTTTAGTTCACTAAATTATACTTAATTTTTAGAAATTTTTAAAACTGTTGGAAGCATACATTTTTGAAATAAACAAAAAAACATTTTAATTATTTTGTTGTATACTTACTTCTTGTTAATAGAATTTGTAGCAGAGACTAAACCTTGTTTTGTGTAGTTGCATCCTGGGAACTTATTATGTTCATTATATTATTTTGGTAAATAGTAGTAAGTATTTGTTTGTTTTTGTGTGCTTATAGCTTAAAAAAAAGGAATCGATAAAAGATCCTTAGCACGCCTTTGTTGTCCAACAGCTTCTGTGTTTAACGACATCTGTGGTTTGCATTAAACATTTTGATAAACAGCTGCAAAAATGTATATTGGCTCATAACGATCATAATATAATTTAATGACAAAATTTGGAATCGAATTTTATTAAATTATTACTTTTTAAACTTTTCAGTTCTTATTTAAGTTAAACAGGAGAAATGTTAAAATACATTACACATAACATAAAATTCACATTTCAATTACTTAAGTAGGTAAAGTAGTAAAGTAAATATCATCGCGATTTGTTTGTACATTGTACATTTATAAAGGGTTGTAGTTTTATGTTTAATAATAAAGATCAAGTTATGTAAGTTGGCGTGTCTTCGTTGAACATGTTCAATAGGCGCGTCGAGTATAATATATAATTTAGGGTGAAATTTCTTCTTGATGGTCGGTAAGGATAATCAAACGATTTGCAATTTTACATTATGTTGGAATTCTCTACACCAGACAAAATAATATAAATGCACAAATCTAAAAATCGGAAATATCTATAAAGTATTTTATTTATATACCTAATAAGGTTATTCAATATTCGGTGTATCAGGTATCATTGTGAAAGTGTAAAAATGTGAAGTTTTCTTATATAGACTACAACAGAAAAATTACTACATTTTTATACTTTTATTACCCCAAACTTATAGTAACAGAAAACTACAACACAGTAAAATGTACTAATTCGCAAATGTCAGTTCGATTTCAAATGTTTTTTGAAATCAAACTTTTTACAGATTGTTGGGTTTTTAGACTTGTTTCAAGAGCCTATTTTTGAGGCTCGCTGTACATTCGAAGCCATTCTCCCATTGAATACGGACATGTTCTCAAAATGTGCATCAATCAATGAACTAAAGTTCGTATAGTCTGTTGCCACAAAATAATCAAGAATACAAATTGTATTGCTTTGCAAAAGGAGCCAAGGTGCCCTCGAAGAATTCATTTTAGATGTAAGTCTAACTATAACAAGACTTAACGAAAATGGTAAATCTTTTTACCTAAAGCTATAACGAAAGTTTGGTAATGCAGACAAAAATAAGTTCAACCGAAAAGAAACGACACATTTTTAATTAACAATTCAAATTCAATAATACAGCAAAATACAATTTGTACCACCATGAAACAAACAATCCACCACTCAGAAATTAGTGACCAAAAATTAATAATAATTGTTTGCATAATATCACGGTGGCACAAGAGGTTTTCTGGGGTAGACGAATGTGATAAACGAAAGCCAACCATTCTGGCCACCGAGCAGATATTAGGCCAAATCAAAATCATATTACAAATTTAGAGACACTAGCAAAAAAGTAAACTAAATTATAATGAACAGCAAAAATAATTCAAAGATTTTGAGCATCTATACTTTCAACAGGGTCCAGATCGGTGCACGAGCTATACCTTCGCGGAATTAAATCGATTTTAAATATGAAACAAAAACCAATTCCCTTAAATATTAATTGATTTTCGATTCGACCCAGTGCATGCTCAATACACAGATTCACTTTGAGAATGTTTCCTTGTTAAGAAGGTCAATCCGGCAGTTGGATAATCCTGGTATTCTGTTTAACATAATTATTAATTATGTATATATATTTTGCAATGGGAGGATGCACCTGAGACTAATTTTAACTGCACACTTAAAATATCATATCTTCAGATAATGTTATAGCTAGGTAGTGTTATATGTACATCTACACATTGGAGATCCAATTCAATATTGCAAATATTTTTACTTCGTGTGATTCCATGCACCCGAAAACAAGTTACAGCTTTTAAACTAAAATTTTATAAATTGTTAAATTTTTATTGCATTTCAATAATAACGACTTAAAATATATGAGTATAAATAAAGCTTTATGTAAAATAAAGTTAACAATCGTACCTACCTGTGCTAGAACTCCCTCGTTTTTTTTTTTGCAAATAATAGACCTCATTTATAAAAATTAGTTTTGTGTGAGAAACGCAAAAGATAGAAACTAAAGAAATAATATAATACATTTAAATTCAACATAATTATAGTAAAGCATTGAAATGATTTCGGCATTAAAAACAATCAGCTGTACATCAGAAATACAGTTTATATTGTTAGATCTAAATAAAATGTTTCACAGATTCACTCCTCATACTTTTGGGTAGCTTCTGAGTGGTCAAAATAAAAATCTGAAACATACACAAAATAAATTCGAAAAAAGAATTTTTTTAGATTATCGAATATGAAAGCTTTTATCTTAATACATACATTTGCTTATTATTATTATAGTCTATTTAGTTATTTATTTACACATAAGAATACAATTTACAAATATATAGGTCGATTTTTAGAAAGCACTAATGACAAACAAATTCCTATTTAAAATTTTAATTAAACTAATCATTATTTTATTTGTAGTTTAAAAGCAATTAATAACAACTCTATTTGGATGTACTCATTATAAATGTGCAACTAATTTGTTTCTATTTTATTTACACTTAAATGTTCCTTTTAATCCTGTGATTGCTAATAATACATTGCGTTTGCTAAAACAAATAAACATCTTATCTTCTGTAGCACCAATAAAACACTTGTAGTTTTTAACAAATACATCTGAATACATAAATGAAATACCTCCTCTTACAAATAATATTAACAAATCGGAAAAATTGTTGGTTCCTTTTATCATAATGTTCCTTCACTTCAATTTTAATTAAAATTCATAAACAAATCTATTTTCAAGATGTGTCCTTCTTACATTCAGTCCGTCTACACCAACACGCTAGACACATATTCAACTACCTTTTCATTTTAAAACGTAAACCAAAATTGTGTGCCATATTACTAACATTGTTGTGTTTGAATATCACAGTTACGAAAGATCTCGAGCAAAAAAATATTCCTCTTACCCCCTTATTCGTAGATAATCCATACAATGCAGCAATATCAATATATAGCAAGCCCCCTTGGTCAAGATGTTGCCTGTTGTTATTATTGGCCGGAATAGCAGTGATATTAATGACACCGACATCGACAACATTGGTCATGGGATATGAGAGTTCCACGGCAATGGATGCGTCACCATCATTGAAAAGGAAAACATTTCACCTAGATATACGAGGTTTAAAACAAATATCAAATGAAACAACCACCGAACATCGAATAAAAACGATAGCAACTGATTCGCATACAATAAATAATAATTAATCAAACTTTACAAAAAATCCACCAACAAAATATATTCCAATGTGTACAAAACTAAAACAAAACAAAAAAAAAGAATAGAAATCAGCTCAATTTTATTAGATAAATGTAAGAATGCATATTTCTATGATACATTGATACATAATACAGTAGGTACATACTTAGATAATATTATTTAAGAAACAGGGTCGTTATGTAAAATACAGTTTGTTAACAAATCTACAAATACCAACAACATTTTGAAGTAGGTAAAGGATACCATGTACTTAACTAACATAGGTGTTAGGTTCTAGATGATGTAAATAGATTACATTATATAGAATTTATGATTCCTGACTTAATTTGGTTAGGAGAGGGATAGATGCGTGAAAATACATATCCTTAAGGTGATATTCAAAGTTAATTTTAATATATCTGTGTACATACTTTGCAAAAAGAATGCCTCATTTCATATTTCTTTTATTTTTTCATTAAAATTTAGCACTTTTATTATAAAATCGTGCGTGTTAATCTACTATATACCTATTCAAGAAAGCGCTGCGGATCGCTTTTGATGACGTATTTGTATTTTCTTTTTCAAAGGCGATTCACCCTTTTACCAAAAGCGAAAGCGCTCTCCAATAGTCAATTAATTTTTAAAAGCGGCAGGTAATAGGTGATGGATTGCTGACGAAGTCAGATAAAAAGTATTTGATAAAAATAAAGTATTTTATTGAATTTTATTGTTTAGTTTGTGCAGTAGAAAATAAAATTATATATTTTTTCATTTAAGGATCCAAAAGCATACCATCCTAAAACTATTTTCAATATTTTTCTGGCTACAAAAATATGTATATATACTCACTATTTGTTAAAAACCCCAAGTGGGAAAGAATGACTTATTATCAATTTTCATTGTGTTTTAAGTTTAGAAAAATCGTCTTCTCTTATAAAAATATATATATTTAATCCCCAACAGTGTAAACTAAATAACAAATAAAATTTTGCAAAGAATTTGTTGGAAAATAAATGCAATACGGTAGGAAGTAACAGACTCAGACTGGAATTTGCATTGGTAAGGCTTGAAACCAGTTGACATTTAAATGGAAATACTTAAAGGATAATTTTCGTCCTTGTTCGCTTTAGAGAATTGAAATGAAACTATCACTACCAAAGCGATCCGCCGCGATATCTGAAATAGATCTATGTTATTTGTTTTATGAACATATACGGCGATGTATTAAATAATAATACTCGCTTAATTTTCTGACATTTATGTGAGTGTTTAAAATAACAGTTCACCAAACTCTAATTTATGATCAAAAGATTTCTTTTATTTAAAGCTGGAATTTTGTATTCAATTTCAAAACACTGCTTTACTGCTGTGACCTAACATTGTCCATACCTACATAGAGGATGGAGACAGAGTCTCAAAGGTCTTGTGGCCTGGACTAAATCGGAAAAAGTCTGTAGAATTGTTAAAATTCAGCGAATCAAAGCTAAGTGGGTATTGCCTTTTAGGAGATTAGGTTTAACAAATATGAACACGTGCAGTGCAGGCATTGTGAGATCTTACAGGTCACAAAGGATATTACATATTACTTATCTCTGTGAATGTCAAGCTATTCCCCAGACTTGTGTCTGAGTGTCAGACTTTTGCACGGTTTTTTCTCCACTTCTACATCAGGATATATATGTATAATATGCATTGTGGGCATTTTTTTAAAACAACTATGACCTTTAATATGACCTTTTTTAACTTCAAAATGTATTTATGTATTAATTTCTTCTTCTTACTGTGTTTGGCGCAGTGGCTCAGTGGTTAGTATTTATGCTAAACTATTATGCGAGGGGTCTCAGGTTCGATACCCGGAACAACACAAATTACATCTTAAAATTTTTTTTACTGCGCCACCTCTCGCGACGGTCTGACAAACATCCGTGAGTATAAATGTCATGGAAAAGCTTCTCAATACAGCCGGTTCGGACTCGCACCGGTTGTACGTCCTTTCCATTCGTCCCAAAAAATATAACTCACATAGAACGAATGGTTGAGGAGAGAAGCTAGGCCTAGGGTGCCTATAGGGGCCCTATGCCCCATCTATTTATTTTGTTTAAGTGTATTATAACCAACAGAAGAGACCTCTAAGCATTCCCAATAATTAAAGACTGTATATATAAAAGTGTAGGTGTATTACATTATCCATTAACATTTTCTTTAAACGCAATTATATTTACATAAATGGAATAATGTTCAATTAAAATTAATATGTCTAAATTGAAAAAGTATGAACAGGTTTAATAAATATTAATTAAATTGAAACTGCCAAATTTTATATGTACATCTATTACAATTTTATGTAAAATGTTTTTATAAAAACCAAATAAGTAAAGTCAAAAAGACTGTCAAATAATTAAAAGAAACAAAAAATTATAAAAAAAAGTATTGGATTAGCTGAAAGTATTTATATTTGGCGTTTATTATTTCTTCAAAAATTACACTGAACTTCTCACTTATGTATAGCTTCATGTATATTAAGTAATAATAATTAGTAAAACATTAGAAAAAATTTACAATTACTTAAATGTGAAGTATATTTAAGAACCTAAAATAACAAAGCCCGTGTTAGTTTGAAAAACTATGCAAAAGTAGATAAACAAATGAATTTTATAGATTTTAAATAAAAACATATACGTTTAAGACAATAACGATTAATATCACAGTACATCTATTATAGAAATACATATGTAAATTACAAATAAACGATTTTCAAAAATTTGTGTTTGAAATACATAGATGTTGCAGGATAATGACACATCTTAATATTGAAAGCCGTCGTTTGAGAATAAAAATAAATTATAACAAAATAAATTGAACTAAGTGAATCTAGTCTCGAAGATCGAAGTTCATTCTCTAAAACATGTCAAGCTTTCTCAGAAAAGTATCGCCTTGCAACAGGTGAGGCGCTGAGTAATGTTACACACATGACACTGAGCCAATAGCATACGGAAAAAAATACTTATCAAAACTAGAATACATTTTTTTTTTTCATTTTTGTGCATCCCTTCAATGTAGTTAAAGGCTTAGGACTTTTTCGGAGTGGTAGTTGTTCACAGACTTACCTTGTCCCTTATTGTCTATGTATACAACATTTACAAAAAAAGAATTTTTTGACTATTTTTCTAGTGACTACGCATATCTATTACAATTTTAAAATTATCATTTATATAAAAAGGCGATTTTAGAAAAACAAACAAACATATAATATTTGATTGACCCAGAAATTGCATTATATATATTTCTTGTTGACAATTTGTTTTAACACTTTTCCTGCAAAATGTGTTTTTGATGGCAATTTCAAATACACGCCACTGGCCCCCAATTGGGTACTACCAGTCCATATGTCAATGGTTTTAAGTAGTTTATTTCGTTTACGATACGAAACATGAATAGGAAATGTACCTATAGCTAATGTTGGCCATATTAATAGGAACAGTTACAACTAAATTATGAGTTAAAGAAATTTCGAAAGCGAGTCAGGTTTTATAAATTATGAAAAAAAACCAACGTAAACAAAGTATACTAGTACAGGAGGCCAACGAACTTTTACAAATAATGAATTTAAATTGTCATAATTTGAAATAATCATTTATGTAGATATTTAGGTAGCAAGATTTATTACGAAATAAAATATATGAATAAATACTTACAAAGTTCAAATTAAAACAAAAGTAGGCAAATTTATATAAACTCGAAGCCATTTGATTTGTTATTGAAGAATGAAGGCAAAGCAATACAGTTTCTAAATACTAAACATCAGCGAAGAAACACAATTAGGGGTGTCTATTTAAAATTCAGTCATTATACCATAAATCAAGAAAATAAAACGTGAAAAGTTAACCCAAAATTATCTATGATTATTTTTATTCATATTATTTGAATAGTGTTGTTTTTTATTTAGAATATTTGATAAATTTGAAATTGATGACAAGCAAACATGATCGCAACGCAATGGCAAATAATCCCAAATGCTTTACTACATCAAACAATTTCAATTCAAAACGTTTTTAGAGTTGGAGTGATGAGACAAATGCGGAGTCCATTTTGTATAGAAGTAACATTTTTGTAAGGAGTGAAGTATGTATATAAAAACAAATATTAAATTTGTAAAAAATGTTATCCACAGTTTTGCAAGAAGGTAAATACGAATTAATATGTTATTGCAATTTCTATAATATTTCTGTTTACCTACCTGTTATAAATTTTAAATTTTATGTTCAACTCTTCTGTTTGTCTAACAATAACATAATATGATAGATTTTATAAGAAAAGCCAAAAAATTACATAATTTTATTAAAAACGTTAATTTACTAAAAAAAAACTAAACAAAATCATACTAGTCTTGTCTTAATTTTATTATTAATCTTGTAAACAATTTAATAACATTTCTTAAAAAAGTTCGATTTTAATAATTCTTGTATTGTTTTTATTTTAATTGATCATATTGCATTGGCTACAAATTTGCTTGGGTTACATTTTGTTTGCTTTAGTTATATGAAAAATATTTGTATAATTTGACATTATGCATGGTGGTGAATTTTGTTTTTAGCTTTGTGTTGCTTTTGTTTTTGGTTTTAATATATTTATATGTATATAGTTTATTTGTTACATATAGGTACACACACAAAAATGTAAAAAAAAAACTACAATGCTTTTATACGTATCCCCGCGCAAATCTTACTTAGAATAATAATGGTTTAATTTATCTTTTGATTATAATATGAGTAATTTGAGATAAAGATTTTTTTTTTTCTAAATTGATGATACCTACTTATTTCATAGTTAAGTATCTATTAATATTTAATATTCGAAAAGCTTGTAAATATTTTTCCGATTTATTTTTAGTTACCGATTTGTATGTATGGAACATGCAATAATCGGATTCCACCGAATGCCTCGCAATATGCAGGCGCAGTTCTTCAAAGTTGTAAATTCTTAAAATAGTAGGCAGGTACTCTAAAATTTGGATACATTATCGAATGAATAGTACCTAACTATCTTAGATTTAAGATGACAGAGCAAAATTTCAGTCAAAACATAGGGTGAAAGTCAATTGTCGTATGGGTAATTGGGAACAAAATCCGTAACCTCACAGATAATTAAAAAAAAATTGCGCTATCTGCCAAAAAAATTAAGGTATGTTAGAAGTCCCTGCTAGAATACCTATGATCTGAGTAAAACTCATAATCTTCTGCATATTATGTACTTCTGATTAATAACTTCAAATTTAAAAATATTCAGATGAAAACGATATTTTTTTTTTCAATCACTATGCTTTAACTAAACTTATGCACTTGCACACTAACCAACTTTTTTACTTTCTCGCATACGTAGTAAGAGAAAGATATTGTTTTCGTACAAAATTTCGAACTCGAGATTTTGATCAATTCTGATATTACGATCAATTCTGTCCGTTCGTATGTCTGTCTGTCTGTCCCATAGCTGGGAAATCTAAACGCTTGGACGGATTTGTTTCAAAATTCGTATTTAGAGTTTGTGGACTTCCCGCTAGGAGGGTTTTTTTTATGGCAGCCCTAATATTAAAGGTACTTCCCATATAAAAATTTTACGAAATATTAAACAATTTAGATTTTTTTGAAAACGACTCTAACGATTTGAATCAAAATTGATAGTTGACATAATGTAAGCATGCTTAACATGACTGCATGCATACCTAGTTTTTCGCTAAAAAGTCCAGCAGTGGCACTTTTGAAAATTGTTTTTTTTTTCTCGAAAACGATAAAACCGATTTTAACAATAACTTATTTTTCAGATACTACCGTCATTCTTAACTCAGCAAACCCAGTTTTTCTCTAAAAAGACTGAGTCCTTTGATATCCACCCAAATCCCTAATAATAGTAGGTAGATACTCTAAGAAACTGCTCATATCTCAAAAATGCCATTTTCGATTATGACAAAAATGTAACTAACAGGTAATGCTTAAATCCATAGTATGCTCAGTTTTGAGTTAAACAATTTCAAAATAGTGTTTTTTTTAACCATGAATGCGTCATTCGATTTCCACCCCGCAATCGCTAAAAATGGCAGGTACCTACTTTAAGAACTGCTCATATTTCGAAAACGCCATTTTCGATTTGGATGAAAATGTAACTGCTAGGTAATGTCTTCATCTTGAAGAATATGTCGTACTCAGTTTTCAGCTAAACAGTTTAGTAACAGTGTTTTTCGAATCCAAATTTGTAACATTTGTCAGCATAATTTTACAAAACAACGCTCTAACGATTTTGATCAAAATACATATTTAAGACAACATACGCAGTCTAAATATGATTACGTACTTAGTTTTTCTCAGAAAACTCGAATATAGCCGTTTTATGAATATTTCTCAAAAATGGCTACCGGGGAGAGTACGATAACTACGTCGCCAAAAATTGATAACGGTATTTTATAGAGGGGTTAAATACAAGCACTTTTTGGGAGGGGGTCTATCTTACTCCGTTTAGACGGGAGGGGTAATTTAACCTTCACTTTGTCGCTAAATAAAAACTCCTTATCCTGACAGCGAACACCCCGGTGTAGAAATTGTCTTTCATTAATTGAACTATTGAACATTACAGTATTTACCTACTACAGAAACAAGTGATTGCAATACAAACAAACACAAGATTCTACTTGTGCGTGCATATTGTCAATATTATCCTTGGATTTAACAATCTTTGAAGACGAATTCTACATACAACTTCGGGTAAATGTAAATCTACACCCAGGTGTATACAGTCAATGTGGTCGAAAATATATTAAAAATTTCGAAATTTCTGCAAAATAAAATATCAAAAAATGTTAATTATTATCTCTTTTCCGAGAGAACAGATCAATTCAGTCACTGAGCTAAAACGATTTTAGAATTGGTAAAAAAATAACTGAGATATTTAAAGGTGAAAAATGGGATCTACACCCGGGTGTATAGCGTCAATGTGAAGGTTAAAGAAAATTATACTTTAAATGGAAAAAATACATTAAAAAACAATTGCAACACTTATAATAAAAGACTATATCATTTTAGAAATCCCAGAATCTGTTCTTTTATATTTAGTAATTAATTGGTCAACGAGGGGATTGTCGGAAAAGGTAGGTAGGTAGATGTGGCGGTTTACTGGAAAACCCAAGTAGCACTAAGTGCCGTTTTGTTACCTACCACAACTCATTTGACCTGGTTGTTAAAGTTTATCGAGGTGGAGAGTTTAGATCCAACCTGTGGAATTTAAATAGGTTATAAGTTCTTTGATGCTATTCTTCGAGACTTCCTCGAGGGATATGAAGAAGGGTTTACCGAGGGCTCGCTGTCTAGTCCTGGCTAGTGCCGAACAAGCGCATAGGTAGTGAATGAGGGTTTCTTTTTCGGTTGCGTCGTTACAACTGCGACAGTGTGTATTATGTGGGATGTCTAATCTGACCGCATGGTCCCCTATAGGCCAGTGGCCTGTGGTTATCGCAGTTATCCTGGATATATCTTTGCGTGTTTTACTCAGGAGGTGGGTTGTTTTTCCCTGCTATAATTTGGCCACATCCTTCTGGATATGGTGCAATTTGTTAGCGTATTCCATCTGAGATTGGCTTTTGGTAGGGATTATTCAGACATTTTTGCTTTAACTGCTCCTATTGGAATGTGGACCGATTCCGCAAGTGAGCAGTGGTGGCTTGAACCTCGCCTGGCCAGCTCGTCAGCCTGTTCGTTTCCATAAACGTTACTGTGGCCTGGAACCCAGATCAGGGTAATCCTGAACTGATCAAGCGAGGCCAGCTCCTCTCGACATTCTAGTACTAATTTTGAGGTTATATTGATAGAGGCGATAGCCTTGATCACAGCTTGAATGTCAATGAATATGTCTATCTTTTTTCTCGGAACTATGTCCGTGTGTAGTTTGATTAGGCGACAGGCTTCACGGATAGCAAGTATTTCCACCTGAAACACACTGGCTGAGTCCGGGAGCCTGAAGGATTTTGAGATGCTCAGAGACTCCGAAAACTACATCTTGTTAGGAATGTGCCTTTAGGCTTCCGAATCCTATAAGAAATCAATTTAACATTCGCCTTTTTATGGAGCTCTAGAGTTGAATGCCTCCATGGTAAATTGAGCATCATTTTTAGTATTTTATTTTGCGTAACTTGCAACTTTTTAATATGACAGGCAGCAAATTCACCCCATACTTGGCAACCGTACAACAGGATTGCCTGAAAGATCATTTTGTAAATGATAATTTTATTTTCTATTGAAAGTAAGAAATTTCGGTTGATACCCCTTATCAAAACAACATCATAGTTGCGATGCCAGTTTTTATAATTGTTTTATTGATATGGTACCTAAATGTAAGTTTAGTGTCTAAATGAACACCCAAATATTTAACAGAAGGCTCCCAATTTATGTAGCTCCCATTTATCTGGAACTGGCTGGTGGGAAGAAAACAAGCTTTTTCTTTTTCTTGTGAAAAAGATAGCTTGAGTTTTTGCTTCATTAAGCTTAATATTCCATCTCCTGCAAAAATTGTCTACTAAATTCATCCCGTCTTTTAAATTCCTCTCAATATTGAGTTCTGAATTCTCTTAAGAACATCACAGAAAATGCCGAAGATTTTTTCAGAGAGGCTTTTCAATCCGCATCCCAACTTGTAGAGGACTTATTTGAAGTTGAATTAAGAGCTCCAAGAACTTCAGGGAAACAAACAACGCGTTCCAATCCAGAAACCTCTTCTACTGAAGCCTATTTTAGAGTGTCTATACTGTGGTGCGAAAAAATATCGTTGAGTGATCCTTCTGCCGATGTTTTGAAATTGCTTGATATATGTGACAAGATTTACTTTAGAGCTATAAACTTCTTGCTTACGGTTTTGGCCACGCTTCCAGTGACCGCAGCTAGTGTTGAAAGAACCTTTTCAACTATGAAAAGGATTAAAAGAGTTATGGAGAATGCAAGATATTAATGTGGATCCAGATAAATTGATTGATCTCATGTCAACAAAAAATCAAGATGTCTTCTGCTTTGAAAAAATGTGTGTAAAAAAATAATTTAAGTATGTTCGTTTAAGTACATACGATTTAAAAACTAATAAAAATCAATGAATTGGAATATACCTATATAGTGCCTGCTGGCAATTGTCCAAATGAACTGCTGGATGGCGAGGTTTAAAAAAACACGCCTATAATTTATCCTCGGATAATTTTCAGCTTCCGTTTTGGGCTGATCGTTGATCCCTAATCAGTCCGGACAAACTATTTCATATATGAGATTAAAGATGCACATATTATCAGAATCCTTTTCTATTAGTGCAAAAATCTTACCCTGGTACATATGTCAGAATCAGAAGAATAATCTAAGATTATATCTACGTTTCACCAAACGGGTCTCTGCAGCAAAACCCAATGCATAGCAACGTCGCTTATTTCATAGAACTAATGAAATGTAGCAAAGTTGCGGTAAAATACCAATCACTGTAGGAATTTTCTTTGTCAATTGAAAAAGCTATCGAAAACTATTGGACATATTTCGATGAAACTTTTTTTTAGAATGTTCCTTAAGACTGTGAGACTGCTATAGGCTGTGTCGTTTATAGCCACGTCCTTAGGAAAAGTTTTTAGCCAAAATGTATTTCCTGAAGTGAAAATATATACATACACATATACCTTGCTACAAATGGATGTTTATACTTTTGCGATCGTGCGACACGACAAACAAAAGACCAAGATTTTTTCTAAATTTTTCTTGTAAAGTTTCCTAATAAATCGTTAAAACAGAAGCAAGTTTTGTATTATAAACTTTTAATTCAATATCGTATTTATATTTATTTAAAAACAAAACAAAGTAAGTTTATGATGTTTAACAAACAAAAATGTTCAACTCTAAACATATTTCCATCCATCTATATTATGATTATTTCAAAAAGAACGGAACAACTTTATATCAGAGTATATCCATTACTGAGTAGGGACACTCTCCACGTGTTTCTTATCAGTTTACAATTTGCAGTACACATACACGAGAAGTATACGGCACTAAAAGTGCTCTAGTAAAAGAGGCAGGGCCAGTCCCAGCCAAACTAGCGCCCTGTGCAAGATTTACAGAAAGCGCCCTTTTTCATATTTGTACGCATAAGTCTTTTCCACATCACCCAGGAAGTATAGACTTTCAATGCGTTTTTTTATTGGGGTATCTAGTATTGGCTTTGTATGGGAGGTAACAGAACTACTTTACCGACCTGTACCATTTTTAATACCAACCTAACGACCGTAAAAAGAAGTCATCTCACAAAATTTCTTTCGACTAAGTCGATTCGTTTGGACGCTACAGAAAGGTAGACAGGCAGACGGACGAAATCGATTCAGAATTTGATCCTGATTAAATCCGGTGACTCCTTTTAGGCGTTACAAATGTAATGACAAAGTGAATATACCTTAGTGTGGAGGGTATATAAAATGTATTAACTCTTAAATGAACTTTACATTACTAATCTCTCTGAGTCTCCTCATCATTTGCATCTACTCCTCATAGCTATGTCACTGTTGCTTTTGTAAGTAATATTAGTAGATACATACTTATCTACCAATTTGTTTTTACTTCGGCCGTTATAGGAAAGTTGAACCTCACACAACAGCTGAAAATTTTCAGTTTCAAACATCTGTTTAGAAAAGGCAAGTATATTTCTGTAAATGCAAACACATAAATTGGTTCATTGTATTCCAACTCCAAGCTCAGAGCAAAAAATGAAATTAAAGCAATATTTGTTCTTCTTTTTATTTTTTTCTATTGCCACTTTGAATTTAAAAATGTACACTGATAAAAATGAAATTACTCGAAACATTTAAAAACAGTCAAACAAAATTCGTATCCAGCTAAAAAAAACCAGCTGGCTGGATTTAAAAAAAATCTTCCAGCTATGCATGCATATCAATCCAGTCAGATCTGACTGGAAAGAAGTCAAAATGGCAACGCCATTCTCATCTACGAAAAAAAGTAAGAAGTTTCTCTTACAAATAGATTCTCCAACGAATTGCTCTTACAAAGAGATTCTCTTTTTTTCGTATCAAATTCCCATTTCCCACCCATATGTGCAGAATCAAAAACCTGCACGTTAAACACAAACAATTGCGTAGGAATGATTTTTTTTTCCTATTTTTCCTATGAAAATTTTGCGAGCGACTGTGCAAGAAATAAAACCTGCACATACGGGGTGGAACTTTTTTGTTTTGAGATTTTTGAACTAGATTCTTTTGTAAAATGTAAGTGGATGTGCAAGAAATTATACCTACACGAACAGGGTGGAATATATTGAGATTAGGTAGGTAAAAATTGAAATTGCATAGGTCTAGTGGGATTTTTTATTTTGCGATATTTTGAGTTAGATTCCCCTTGAAGTTGCAACATTGCAAGTAATGTGAGTTAATGTGCAAGAAATAATTCAGCACAGGTGGAATGGATGTTGCTATTTTGGGCTTTTTTGAACAAGCTTTTTGTTTAAAATGCAAATGGCAGTATTTCTTCACGCAATTTTTCTTAGGCCTTTGCTTCATTTCATAGTCGCCAATGCGACTTTGCCGCTGCGTGGACATTATGTAGCTTCGTTTGTTTACATGCAAGCTGCAAGCAAGCGTACAACAAGATGCAAATGACGATAGCGTTCGTATGAAGCATAACTACGTGGACAGTAATCCTTACTCCTAGCAATGCGCCCCCAGAACTTGGCGCCCTGTGCATTTGCACATCTTGCACATATGGTTGGTCCGGCCCTGAAAAGAGGGATGGAAGAGTAGTCGAACTATTTCAATATTTCATTCATAAGGTGCGAAGAGCTTTCGTTATAATGTGGTACAGGGTGTGACGTAAAAAAAGCAAAATCAATTTGTAATATTTCTTATTGGACATTTTATATCTACATAATATATATTCACATGTGTGCTACACTTAAATATTTTTGTTTGTTGGTACATTTTTTGTTGTTTTTATTGAACTGTTTTAGAATAAAGTAAACCCGTACGGACGTAAAATTTGATGAGAAATTCCTTATTTTGATTTTTGCAACAATTGTAATGAAATTCATTTTTCAAAAAGTTAAAAGTATTCCCCTCAAAATTATTTAGGTAGTACATATTTGGAAAATAAATAAATAAATGTTTGTTCAAGATTCTCTAACGAGTCTAAAAATTCTTGATTGGGCCGTGTCAATTTCGCATCTTCATATTTTTTTTAAATCTGTGAAAAGCGAGGAAACGTTAAGTTGTGGAATCAATTTTAACTCACACTTCTGGTTTAGGCGGTACTTTTTAAAAATATAGCTTGCGAAATAATAGAATGCATTATCAATACCAAAGTCCACAGTGGAAGTTCCATGTTAGCAGTTGGCTCACAGTATTATCTTCCATATACTTTGCCGAAAAATATATTTCAATGAACAATTGAGTAAAGAAAGCTTCGAGTATACCATTCGTCCGACTCAGAATGGCATGTAAATTTCGGAGAATAAAAAAAATCGTTTGACGTTTTTTAATCCATTGTCATCGTATTTGACACCGTTAGACTATTTCCTGTGGGGCTACGTCAAGTCTGTGGTCTATGCCAACAAGCCAGCGACGATTGATGAACTTCGTACGAATATCGAACGTGAAATTGCAGCAGTATCGGCCGATTTATGCTTGAAAACCGTAGAAAATTGGATTCAGCGTCTGAACTTCTGCAAGCGTGCCCGTGGTGGCCATGCAAAAGAAATCGAGTTCCATACATAATGGCATCGAACGTACTTTCACAGGAATAAAGAATTTCATTGATATCCGAAACCGTTTTTGTTTTATTTAAAAAAAACTTTTGTAGCGCTCTTATTGAAAAACCCTGTATTTTAGGGCTTTCTGGTGACATTTCGAAATAAATATAGTATATGTATATCCCAAAATTTGGTTCGTCTTCTTTCTATCAAGCCATAAAGTAACAAATTCCATCAAAGGATGACTACGATGTCAGTGGATTAAAAAACTTCCAAGTTAAAAAAAACACATGCCAGTCACCGTCGACATACAAATATGCCAACTTTGAGACAAAACGTGCATGCCGTGTACTCGGCATTCTTTTCGTACATGCCACAATATATAAAAGGTGACATATTCTATAATATGTCGATTGATTATCGTGACGTCAGAGTTTTTTTCTCCTCTGGCCCACACACCTAACATTTAAAATAATGCTTTCCCATTATTTTATTTAGAGTTTCTAAACTATGCAAACTTGCACTTCAACTTCACTATTTCACTAGTTTTAATAAATTGTTTGCCACACGCACTGACACGGAACACCCTTTCTTTCGTCAATTGATGTTAATGAACGACTGATAACAATCCAATTCCGGCCCGCCTTTAAAAATGCGTGCGAAAAAAATATAAACAATCCCCTCTACAGTCTACAGCCAACCTAAGTAATTAGTATGACCATCTGCTATGAAATATATTACCGAAAAAGTGCTGGCAATAAAACTTAAAATCGTAAAAAAATGGTTATTAACGAAGTCGTAGCAAAGCAAAAGGGTTGAATTTCGTGATATTTCTTTTTCATGTCCATAACAAAGATCATTTAATCAATAACCAATGGCAAAAAATACAAATATGTATTACCAATTCTACTAAAGCAAAGCTGGTTACCTGATCACATTAATTCATACCTGCATGGTTGAGAGAGAATACTAATATACTGACAGCAGTGATGGGACTTCTACCACTTAAGTGGTATTTCTACCACTTTTTGCTCGAACCAAAATTCTACCACCCACAAATCCAAATCTACCACTTTTTTTGACGAATTACACACTTTTTGTTCTATATAACAGAACTTAGCTCTTCTTTTACATTTATGTTTTTGGTGTGATTTCACTACTTTTTGCGAAGTTTTTCTTTATTCGATTACACAAACAACGTTGAACGTCTTTATTTTTTAATATGCCAACAGACACTGGCTACCACTACCGTCACTTTGGTTTTCTTTCTAATAAACTGTTCATTAAAATTTCAATCAGCAGGTAGATTAATATCTATTCATATGGGCAGATTCCACGCCCCTTAAATGGAAAATTTTTAATTTTTGATATTTCTCCTTTCGTACAATGCAAGTCCTGCCGCTCTACCAAATTTCAACGTTCTACGGCACTGGTAAGTGGCCCAAATTAATAACCGATTTTCCAAAGTGGGCGGATACCACGCCTCCTGAATGGAGAATATAAAATTTTAGATTTTTTCTTTCTGTCCACTGCAAGTCCTACCGCTCCACCAAATTTCAACATTCTACGGCACTGGTAAGTGGCCCAAATAAATAATGACCGATTTTCAAAAGTGGGCGGATACCACGCCTCCTTAATGGAGAATAATAAATTTTTAATTTTTTTCTTTCTGTACACTGCAAGTAATACCGCTCTACCAAATTTCAACATTCTACGGCAATGGGAAGTGGCCCAAATAAATAATAACCAATTTTTAAATGTGGGCGTATACCACGCCTCCTGAATGGAAAATCTCAAGTTTTGGACTTATCCCAATGTATGCACCACAGGATCTAGCATTCTGCCAAATTTCACGATTCTAGGATGGCCGGAAGTGCTTCATAATTTTGATGATCATCATCTAAGTGAGTGAGTGAGTGAGTCAGTTACGGTTTTTGCGATTTTTGAAGTCCTGTATGTTGAGAACCAATAATGCTATGGAGATTAAATTTGGTGAGGTGGACCTTTTTAATGAGCTTGGTAAATCTTTCAAGTTTGAACTTATTGGCTTAACTGGTTCCGAAGTTAGAGGGGGGTCGAAAACAGCCTGAGTTTGTTCCTGTAAAAAGGGGAAGTGCCTTTACTAGAGAACTTGGCTGGGGCACTACCGTGCCCTTTGATTCTTTCGACCTGCTTCCACTTATTGTACGATTTTTTCTGCATTTTGCTTTGCGGTAGTAGCAAATGCATATGTAGAGAGAGTGTCCCTACTCATTAATGGATATACTCTGCTTTATATTAATTTTTAATAAGCTTAATGTCAAACTTCATTATTGTTCATTATATCCACACGCGATTTTAAGGAAGTTTCATGCCTTGCTATAGTCTATATCACCATCTATCAAAATAATCATTGAGACATCTTCCGATTCAGATTTCGCAGTTGATGCCTTACAACCATTCCTATTGCAAAATACAGATAATTAAAACATTATATTTTGGTAAATCAATGGAAATTAAAACACACTATTATTTACCTGTGTCTGCGAAGACGGGTTTCAGTAGTATTTTGAAGATTTTTCCTGTAAACTGTGCAATATGCTGAGTATTTGTTGCTTGTTTTCACCAAAACAAAACCTAGCTCCTCAAAAGCCTCGTTTTTTGGTTGACCAGACATATTTAAAGTTTTATATTTATGATACACAGGGTTTTAATTTTTAAGAAAAGAAATATATTAATTCTTAAAAGTGTACATTCTTGATTGAAGTTTATAGATGAATGACAGATTGACAGATCTGAAAGGTATTGATGACATTGTCGACATATTGTTGACATTTTCGACATTGTTGACGAAATTGACTACTTTGAAAAGTAGACAATTAAAGTCGACATGTAGAGGAACAACACTGGCGCTATGGTCAGTTGTATATGTAGGTATGTATGTATATTATGATCGTATGTCCGATGCCGGATGGGGATGGGGTGCGTGCTGCAGTATGGCATGGGGTATATTAATAATCTTCATAAGAGAAGAGACGTATAATACAAAACAGCAAAACAGGTTTCATTTCAGAATTTCATTCTGATATGTGGTATGGTAACAGTGTAGGGTTGGGGTAGGTAGTTGTTTGGATTCCATAGGAAGAGGGAGGCTTGAGTACTATAGCCGGGATTCCATCGGGTCCCGTTGCCTTATTGGAATCTAGTTTTTAAGGATGCGTTGAATTATTCGAGGCCGAAATTTCACTTCTGCCATCGATGATTTAACCCTCGGGATATTTGGTGGGTCTAGTTGTGCAAAATCTAAGGTGGAATTCTCTGAAAACATGCTAGCGAAAAGATCTGCCTTTTCTTTAGGTATTGTTGCTAGCGTGCCGTCTTCTTTTACTAGAGGTGGAAAAGAAGAGCAACTAAAGTTATTACTGATTGCCTTTGCCATGGACCAGAATGCGCGTGAGCCGCTAGGACATCCAATCACTTTGTTAGTGACTCTTTCGCTGTAAGTTGTCTTCGCCAATTCAATAATTTGGTTGCATCTATTTCGAAGAATTATAAATTCAGATCTTTTTTGCTCCGAAGGGTTTGACCGCCATTCACGGAAAGCCTAGTTTTTCGCTGCGGTAACTCGCTTGCATTCATTGTTAAACCAGGGTTTATTTGAATCTAATTTTTTGATGCAATGTGGAATATAAAGTTCCATACCGAGTAAAATCATTTCGGTTACGGCTTCTGCGCACATATTGACATCGGTATCTCTAAAACACATATCAGCCCATGGCAACGAAGCGAAGAAATTACGATAACGATCCTGGTACGCTCCTATTGGTATCGGTATAGAGAGGATAGCAGATATTAGAGCATGATCCGAATTCCCTAAGGGAGCAGACACTTTTATTTCATAATTATCTGGCTCTGTTGTGAGAACCAGATCGAGAATGTTTCCGTAATTTGATGGTCTGGAATTCGTGTGGGCGCATCAACGAGCTGAGTGAGATTGCAGCAAATTGCGAAGACTTCAGCTTGTTTCCCTGTCTCGCCGTTCGGTTAGAATATCGTAGCCAATCCATGTTATGGGCATTGAAGTCACCAAGTATAATAACTTCAGCGGTTGGGTGATGAATTTGTATCCAGTCTACCTTATCGGATAAATGACGAAATAATTTAGATGGTTCATTATCGTTTGGAGAGCGGTACATGCAGCAAAAGAATTTGGTATACAGCTTTGTAGTACGACCTTTAGCCATATTATGTCGAGATCCGCAGGTTCCATCTCTACTTTTCTTTCACACGCCAGATCTGATTGGGCAAACACACATAGTCCCGCCTTATATCGAAAACGAGGAAGTAGTTCGTATCCTGGACAGCGAAGATATGTGTAGTGTAGTCAGTGTTTGAGTTTATTTGAGTCTCGGTTAAGACTAGGATGTCTGGCATTTTGTCTTGCAGATGCTGGTGCACGCAGCTAACGTTGACATTGTTGAATCCTAGACCTCGAATGTTGCAGAAATCTGTTGCTAGTTTTCTTCTGTTAGTGTCCGTGTTTTGTCTCTTTTGTCCTTGTGAACGTTGTTGTCTGTCGTCTTGCAAGTGATTATTTGCATGTTGAACCCCCTGAGATAGTCCCCCCCCCCCAGATCCAGGTGGCGCATCAGTTGATTTAGTTTGTACACACTACACTGAGAGGAACGAAGGAAAGGAGATGCAATATTATGAGCAAGATAAATCAATAGCATGGTGTAGAATACGATGGTGCGATGGTATAGGATGTGTGTGTTATGAGAGGGGGAGGACGATGCAAGGGGTGATCAGTTGGGAGAGACAAATTGAATAAAAACTGAATTTGGCTTTCTTTCTGTCATTGCAGAAGATTTGAGGATTGGGCATAAAATAATGTAGACTCTCACTATTATGCCTATATTTTTGTCAAATATGCATCGATTTAAGTGATTCTTTTATTAATTGATTCTAAAATATTATACCTAGGCATGTGTCTACTTTATGAGGTATATAATGTAGAAGCATTTTATGTCGGTAAAACGAGCAGCTAACTATTATAGGTATCTACATCTCTCTCTATATAAAAATCAATTGTTGTGCGCTAGTCTCGCAAAAGTCGAAAAAAGTCTAGAGGCTAGACATTTGGATAGTTATTTTTTTCTTTTGTTCGTCTTGATTCAAAGTTTGGCATAAAAGAAAATTCGGGAAACCCCAAATGAAAAGCCGAAAAATCGAAAAAAAAAACTGAATTTCAATTTTGTATGGGAATTTATACCACCAATGATCGCAAAACTTGAAAGCCACCGAACCGATTGAGCTCAAATTTCCAGGCAGTCTTTGAAGTTGGCCCAAAGTTATTTCCTATTAAGTTTGGGAAAATTAGACAATGCAAAAGAAAAAAATAGATTTCAAACGCTTTTCTTCAACAGTCATGGGAGCAAAAGTTTTTAAAATTTGGAACATTGACATGCATTTTGCTGAAGACAAAAATATAATCATTTCGATAAAACAACTAGCGAATTCAATCTGAAGAGTAGGTAAATGCATACATATTCACGGGATTTATTCCGCATAAAAATAAAAGTATGTATTTAGAAGAAGTTCTAAGTTTGATTTTCATATAGTATTACTAGCAGCCTTGCTTGCGTTATTTGGGGTTACCCGCCTAATGCTACCATCTCTGGTCTGGAGATAAATCTGAGCAATTCGATTCTCGTTGAGTTCGCTCAATAACCCTATATAAGGAGGTAGAGGGTATAATTGTAAGAAATCCTGAACCAGCTATTTAATTTAGTATACCTACTGTTTGACAATTGTCTATTCTCCCCTATATGCACTATTACCAAATGTTGGTTTAGCGCATTTAAGTTAAAGTTATTAACAAATTCTCTTACATATCTTATTCCTTTCGATTTTTATTTTCCCTCACTTTCGTGTGATCGTAGATCAGTGGTTAGAAAACGGGCTTAGATTATCCGTTTTGGGCTGTGCGTTGATGACTTAGCTATTTAAAACAAACACCAGTTTACTTAATTTCGTAGCAAGTTGCTAAATATTCGTTAATTTCCTACATATTGTAAGCCATATTTCAAATTTATAGGGATGAGTAGGTTGATAGCTGCAATAGCATTCAGCGTAGCACTGCGAATTGCGTATATCTGCTCGAATATCATCTTAATTATGGTTATGGTGGCTTTCATCCCAAAAACAGGAAAGACCTCCCACAGACTCCCCAAGGACTTCAGACCAATTAGTCTGTCCTCCTTTCTTCTGGAAACTCTCGAGAAGATCATCGACCTTCCTAACCCAACCTAAAATGCCTACCAAAAGAGCAAGTCAATCGAAACTGCTTGTTGGAACGATGGAGTCCCTTTCACTCAAGGAATGGATGTCTTTCTTGATATACAAGGGCCCTTTAACAATATTGAGACTCGATCGATTATTCAAGCCTTAAACAAGCTTAACATCGGAGAATCAATCTGCCGCGTAGGAAGATTTAAGGCTAAATTTTTAAGTACTAAAAAAAATATTAACTACAAACCGTCAAAATGTGTGGCATTAATTTTGTGCCACTTGAATAGAACACTTAAACGAAAAAAACATTTTGGAGAATTCTGCTTCTTTTTAACACAATCAATACTTAAGTCTAAGGTAATTGGAGTATTTTAGATTTAATAAAAATTGTTCAATTGTGTTTTGAGCCACCTTTCTGCTCCAAAATTCACACATCCGGTTTGGAAGGGTTGCATATACAAATTGGCCAAATAATTTAGCAAAATCGAGCTCCAAGCTAATTCGATGGCTAGGACTAGTTTAGATACAGTCGACCATTGTTGTCCCGATACATAAACTTGACCTGTCAACCATTGCCAAACATTTTCGATGATATTCAAATCCGGTGAGTAGACCGGTACGCTTAATAGCTCCACAATTTGGCTCTATAAATACGTTTTAACCTTTTAACAACCCGGGCTGTATGTATTGGCGCTTTATCATGTTGTTAGATTCTCGGCAGATGTCCGTTATGAAAATGTGTTAAATAATAAAAATGTGTTTAATAATAAGACAACAATTACAAAATTGTAATTTTCGCCATAATACGAAACGGCCCCCACACCATCACACCTTCAACTCTGCTATGGAGCCGGTCCAAATGATGGGTATTTGGGAGATTATGGTAATAGTAGCTATAGCCATCGGGGCCTTCCAAATTATTTTTTTTCGGCGGAAAGGCCACACGGTGCCACTACGAAGACCAGTCCACAAAAACAAAGGCGTTGCGCTTTTCGAAACGGGTTAAGAGGTGTCTTCTTCTTGATTTTTAGTCCTTTTATATCATTGGTATTCAAAATATTACGACGAATAGTTGTGAGCCTTGCTTTGATACCACATTTTTTCCTGGTTTTTGGAAAAGAGTCGTGAGAATTTGACGCTTTTCCTAATATAAGTCGCCTTTCCGCAGTTGTAAGTACACTATGTATGCGGACTTTCACGTTTTTATCCATAGATAGACTCATAACTTAAAAATATGGATATAACGTGTCGGCTCCTCTCGATTTTCTTAGCTAAATTGTCAATAAATAGGTGAGCGTCCTTTAAGCTTTGATTTGTCTTTTTCCGTCTCGGTTAAGGCTTTTTCTCCACCCATTTTTTTTTTTTTTTTTTTTCTAAATTAAATAGTCGAAACTAAAAAAAAAATCGATCAAAGAAAAATATGAGCACACGTGCACAGATAAATGTTTCCTTAACCCATTGAAAATTTGGAACTTTTATAAAAGAGATTTTTGAAAATTTTTTTTTGCAGTCACTATTAGAATTGTTTGAAGAAACTTTTTGCATCAAAACATTTTTGTTTTTTTGACCGAGGAAAAAAGTCAAAAGAGTAGACTTTTACAAAAGTTCCAAATTTTCAATGGGTACTTAATGGGTTAAGGAAAGTTTTGTATCATTCAAACGGAATTTAAATGACCTTTCCATTGGTGCCAAAATTTACATATGAAGTAAGTTCAAATTATGAGCAGACTTAACTTTACTTTTGTGCAAATAATTGTGCCAACCACTGTACTTTTTTATATAGCCTCAATCTGTATACTCTATGAATCAATAAAAAATGTAAGCTTTCTAATTAAAAATCTGTATTTTCTATCAAAATTACATTTTGCGTGAATTATGGGACACCCGTTGTATATATAGAGATAGAAGATACTACAATTCTATACAAAGTTTCTAACAGTTAAATACTACCTAAGGAAATTAACTTCTAAACGCTCTCCCAAAGTGTTATGACTAGAATTTAGCTGTGACATTAAAAATCTATGCTATAGTTAAGTGTTTTATAGTTAGTTGAACGTTGTTTTGGCAGATGTTGCAGATTGGTGGGTTGTTTTTGTTGATGAGATGTGCGTGTGTTACATTTGTATGTCCAAGGCGTAGCCGAATATACCATTTTGTCATTTGGATTGTTACATTTGGTGGAGAAATAAAACGGTTGCCATCGGGATTTATAGCGGAATAATGATGGTTATACTGCACCCATTCCTCTCTCTAAGTTGATTGCCAGATGTTTCGTATTTTCCTCTCAATATCGGTTTTGCAATTTACGATGGTGGTGATAAGAAGTTCGTTTGCAGCAAGTTTTGCGGCATCTGCGAATTCGTTTCCCTGGATACCGACGTGGCCTCTGGGACCCAAGCAAGTTTAAGCTTTGATTTATGTTGCGTAAGTTTGTTGCAAATAATAGCAATGACCGGTGTATTGTTTTTGATATTTAAAATCGCTTGTATAGTAGGTAGACAAGCTGTCTGTGAAGATTAAGGATTTTCTTCTTTTTGTGGTTTCCATAGCTCTCAAGATTGCTACCGCTTCGTCTGTGAATACAGATGAGAATTCTGGCAGAAGTCCATTGCAGATAGTTTTACCCTATTATCGACTAAGTACAACAAATGCGGTTCCGTTTTCTGTTCGTAACAAGACATTCCAGCTTGTGTGATTGTTTTCAATTTCTTTGAACAATTGCTTATAGACTTCAAAACTTGTTGAGGATTTTGGGAGATTGGCAAGGTCTGTAATGATAGAATCTCTTGACAGCAGCCAAGGTGGGAATTTTGGAGTTCGTACGGTTTGGTTGGGCAGTGTTATGTTGAAGTTTTTAGAGAAGGCGATTGCATTTTGTAGAGCGGATGGGTATTTGTTGACTTTCTTTCGTGCCATTAAATTCTTAACGTCTTGGGTTATTGGTGTGTTGTATGCAGATGCAATTTTAGAGACCAGGAGAGAGGTAAGGAGTTCGAATCGTTGTTCGATCGTGGGGAGGCCACATTCGGTCAAAATGTTTTTATGGGTGTCGTTCGGAATGCTCTGAGACTAATTCGGGCTGCAGCATGATACGGTGCTTTGAGGTTCGCAAGTGATGTTTTGGAACATTTGCCATAAATGACTAATCTGTAGTCGATTCTTGAGAGGATTAGCGATCTTGTGACGTTTATCATCGTATTAATATGCGAGGAGCAGTTCTTGGATGCTAAAAACTTTATTATGCTTAACCTATTAGACAGGCTTTTCTTAAGAGCTAAACATTGGTCCTTAAAACTATATTTAACATCAAATATTATGCCCAGTATCTTAAGGCAGTTTACGTTGAGAATACTAACATCATTAAAATTTAAATCTATACACTTAGGGCAACTAGTTTTCCTGCATACATATATGTAAAATGCTACTCTTTTCGGCTGAGATATTAGAGCCTGAGCTTTCGCACCAACCTTTAAGATCGTCCAAAATATTTGCGAATAATCTTTTTACATTTGTTAACTCTTTACATTTTGTAAATATATAAAGATCATCAGCGTATATGCAATGTTTTATTATTTTGTATTTTGAGAGCATTTCGTCAACGCCATTGAAGGCTATCATAAATAAAATTACGGAAAGTGGGGAGCCTTGTGGTATCCCGTTTTCAAGATCCTTTACATTAGAGAATAAGCCGTTCAATTTTATGCGGAATTTTCTGTTGCTCAAAAAACATTTAACAAATTTAAATATTTTTGGACCAACCTTCCATTTGGCTAGATTTTTAAGAATAACATGTGTACCTATACGATCAAACGCTTTTTCAAAATTAATTGAAAGTATTAAGGCGTGGTTTCTAGTCGATATGGCAGTAGAAACAAAGTCATCAATGTGTAGGAGAGCATCGATTGTACCTCGGCCATGTTTGAAGGCAACTTGTCTAACGTCAATAAAATTATTTTTTTCCAAAAACCAAAACAGCCTATTTGAAAATATTTTTTCTAAAATCTTTCCCGGGCATGGTAATAGTGATATTGGGCGATACCTACTGACTTGGGTGGGCTGCTTGTTCGGTTTTGGAATATGCACCACAGTGGCAATTTTCCATACTTGTGGAATAATTCCGTCCGTAAGAATTTGATTAAATAGCGCCAGAAGACGGGTTTTCAGTAGTGGTGGACTATTTTTGAGCATATTATAGTCAATTTTATCAAACCCTGGGGTTTTACCTTTTGCTGAACTAATACTTGCTTCAAGTTCGATCATTTTAATAGGAAGCTCGATAAAAGAAGCGGAGGGACTGATATTCTTGACTTGGTATTCCATTGCATTTACCGACCGTTTTGCTTTGCGAAATTGATGGTGGAAATTCGAGTCGTTAGCGTACGAGCACCATATTTGAGCGAAATGCTCTGCTACCTGATACGGACAGGATATTATTTGGGGACCAGTAATAATCGTTTTTATGGTATGGGGGGAATACTGACCAGTTAGTGTTTGATATCACCCCAGATTTTTTTAGTAGATTAATTTGGGTTAATGTTAGCTGTAAAGCTTTCAAAACTTTTTTTCTTTTCAATTTTAACATTTCTTTTGAAAATTGAGTTCATTCTACGATACTGAATTAGGTTATAATCAGTTCCACCAGGGAACAACTTTTTTAGGGGGTATACTCTTGGTTTGGGGGATGGAAATATTGGCAGCAGATCGGATCGACTTTGTTATAGAAGCCGTCTCCTTGTTTATATTCGAGGACTGTGTTCTTAGGGCTAAGAAATCCGAAACCTTTCCCGTCCCAGTTAGCTCTGTGAGTTTGAAATTTCGGAACTAGTTTATTGCAATTGTATTTATTGCCTAGACAAATAGTTACAACAATCGGGAAATGATCACTACCATGTAGATATGGAAGGACTTCCCAGCTAGAGTTTGGAAAGATTTGAGGAGACATAAGAGACAGATCAATATAGGTGAATGTTCGATGCGTTGAAAAATGTGTAGGACTCCCGTCGTTCAATATGGTTAAGTTTGAGTTCGTAAGAAACTGTTCTAGGATTTTACCTCTGGCATTTGAGTTTGGAGAGCCCCAAAGTGGATTCCATGAGTTGAAATCCCCGACCATATTACTAATGGTGGGCTAAAATTGCGTATCAAGTCATCCGATTCATATAAAGTGTAAGGTTGTGACGGGGGAATGTAGATAGAAACTACAGTTATTTTTGTTTTTAAGTAGATTTCTACTGCAACAGCTGATATTTGGGAATTTATTGGTATAGGGTTGTGGGGTATGGACTTGTGAACTAAAAGTCCCGAGCCATTCTTAGAGTAATTCTTTGAGTCGAAGTTGTGAAAGTATGGTTCGTATTCCTTAATTGTTTGTGGAGTTAAATTGTTTGCTATATGTGTTTCTTGCAGTGCAATAATTGAGGGTCCTATTTCTTTTATCAGCAGTTACAATTCATGGAGGTTATTAAAGAACCCGTTAAGGTTCCACTGCAGTATCGTTATAGACATTTTCTTGTTGTTATGCTTGTTTATTCTGGGTTGAGAATTTTGGTTAAGAATATTTAGGTTGCTAGAATATTGATGGTGAGTGGTGTTTGGACTCCGCAGACCAGGAGCCGAGTCAAACAGGCACCGTGATGTGAATGCCTGACTCGGTCCCTGAACTGCGGAGTCTTTGTTTAAGGTATTTAGTTTATTATTATGTGTAATCATCCTCCAAAAATTGGGGGCTTCACTCCGGTTCACTTGAATAAAGGCAAATATTTTATTTCACATAGCAACGCATTTTGTAATGTAAATTTGAATCAAAATTATAAACAACAAGTGAAAATAAGAGTCTATGAGTTGCTCAAGTGAATACATTATCAAAGGTCATTTTACTGTACAGAGTAACGGGACTATATCAAAGTTCGTAAACAGAGGCGGAAATGCAGGCAATATAATTGGTTCAGTTGAATAAAGGCAGTTGCGAAGTTAATAGCATTCATGAAATTTTGTTAGAAAAAACCGTGTTAAATAAATTGTAGACCGAAGTTTGAATTAGAGTAGACAAGTTTTGTGCAGTTTTTTAGCAAAAATGGGCAAAGGAAACAGTTTAACTACATCCGAGAAAGCAAAAATAGATGTGTACCACTCGGAAGGTTATTCCAACCGCGACATCGCCAAACAAATTGGTCGAAGCCCAACTTCTGTTGACAATTATTTAAAGGATCCGGATTCCTATGGAAAAAACTATAAAGGGAGAATTTCTACTGTGATTTCAGCAGCTGATAGGCGCAAAATCATTCGTTGCGCTTCTAATTCCAGTCATTCAATATCAAAAATCAAATTCTAAGCCGGAGTAAATGCCAGTAAATCCACCGTTAGACGTGTAATTCTGAGTGCTTAGAACCTTAAGCGATTAAAGTTGATAAAAAAACCTCCTCTCAATGCTTTGCGTAAGCAGCTACGACTGCAATTTGCTAAAAATCATATGGCATGGACTGTAGGACAGAGTCAACTTAAGAATGACTTTCGAATGGTTATTTTCACGGATGAAAAGAAGTTTAATCTAGATGGACCAGATGGGTATAACTTCTACTTCCATGATTTACGGAAAGAACAACGGTTTTTAACTCGTCATCACAGCCGAGAGGGTGGGGTAATGGTCTGGGGTGCCATCAGTTATTATGGTGCATTTGAGCTAAATTTTCAGAGCACAAAAATGACGGGAATTACCTAGAAAGGGATTTTGGAATCAGCTTTTCCTAAGTTTAGTGAATTATTTGGGTCTTTGCCTTGGATTTTGCAGCAGGACAACGCACCAATCCATACTGCTCGTATAGTAAAGTCATTTGTTGCAAACCAAAATGTGAAATTATTAAATTGGCCTCCATATTCACCAGACTTGAATATTATAGAAAATGTTTGGGGCTGGCTTACGCGTAAAGTCTACTAAGGAGGAAAGCAGTACAACAATAAGGAATCACTTCTCAGGGGTATTAAGTCAGCTTGGACCGAAGTTTCCCTAAATTACATAAAATCATTGTACGACTCACTTCCAGACCGGATCTATGAGGTACTTTCAAAAAAAGGTGGCCATACGCATTACTAACTTCCTTCTTTAATGACTAATTTATAATAAATACGAAAAAACTGGATAAATAAAAATAAAAAATGTACAATTTCCTCATGTGAACCGACTTTATTGCTTGCATTTTCGACTCTTTTTCAAAAAAAGAGGTGGTATACCCGTTACCTTTTACTGTTAAGAGATTTTGTGATTGGTTTGTCTTGTGAAATTCAAGATCTCTATTCTTCAATTGTTGTTGCACTTAGATCTCTCATTTTTTTTTTAATTAGGAAAATTGTCTTATGACATCGTTGCCTTTATTCAAGTGAACCGGAGTGTACCTTGGGCATAATCTATCAGAAGCCGGGTGGGGACCTTGACAGTTGGCACATAATGTACGTGTGCAATCTGAAGGGTCATGTGGGGGGTGGTTGCAAGTAACACAGGTAGCTGTTCGTTTGCACCATTTCACGGTATGTCCGAGAAGTTGACATTGGCGACAGCGCATGGGATTGGGTATATACTCTGTAATGTTTGTCTTATACCATCACATTTCAATAAAATTGGGTAATTGAAACAGATTAAAAGAGAATAACATAAGACCGGTTGGTTTTCTTACACTTCTTGAATTCTGGTGAATTTGTAGACATCGGAAACATTTTGCGCTTTCATTTCTGAAATGATTTCAGACTCTGGGACGTTTATTAAACAAGGAGCGTATGCAATTCCTTTTGTTAAATTGAGGTTGGGATTAAGTTTAATTGTCACAGGACAGAGATTGTTTATTACGTTTGAACGTATGAATTTGTCCGCAATTTGTTGGTCTTTAGCTAGTATGAGGATTGATCCGTCTCTCAGTTGAGTGATTTTTTCATATTCCGTGCTAATGGAATCGATTGTTTTTTTAAGAAGAAATACACTGACAGATGAAAGTGGTTTGTCCGCGTGGTTCTCCGAAATAAGCACAAACCGTGGATTTTTATATGTAATTGGATTTTGTTGGTAGTTCTGGGAAGTCTAAAACTATATGAGATGAGGTTTTGGGTCTTTTTTTCGGTCGGTCGGGGAGATCGGGGGGATCAGAGAGCGGGCACTCCCCAAGTTCCCCAAACCTGTTCCCAGGTTCGAGTTCGCCACTCGATTTAATCGGCATCGTTAAATCAAATGGCACGGTAGTGCCCCATATCCAAATTCTCTAGTAAAGGCACTTAGATACCCTTTTTACAGGAATAAACTCAGGCTGTTTTCGACCCCCTCTAACTTCAGAACCCATTATATAAATTTGGTAGAGCGGTAGGACTTGCTCTATACCTACAGAAAAAAAAAATCAACATTTTATATTCATATTCTCCACTCAAGAGACGTAGTATCCGCCCACTATTGAAAATCAGGTATTATTTATTTGGGCCACTTCTCATTGCCGTAGAATGTTGAAATATGGTAGAGCGCTAGGACCTGCATTGTTCGAAAATAGAAATATTAAAAACTAAAATGTTCTACTTAAGGGGCGTGGAATCTACCCACCTAAAATATGAATACAAGTTAATCTACCTGCTGAATATTATTTTAATGAATAGTTTATAAGAAAGAAAACCAAAGTGAAAAGCGAAGTCGTTTCAACGTTGTTTTGTGAAATCTAATAAAAAAAAACTTGACAAAAAGTTGTGAAATCACATCAAAAACATAAATGTTAAAAAAACAGCCAAGTTCTGTTATATAGTCAGCCACGAATAGTAATGAGATCTAGATGTTCCAAGTTTTTAGTTGAAGAAGGTTCAGTGTTTAAAAAAACTGGTAGGTTTACTTGGTAAGCTTCATTATACAATATAAAACCATTTGAAAACTTGACCACCAATTTTTTTAATAATTAATATAGGTATACTAATAATTAATCACACATATTTAAACCACGCGCCGGTATTAACATTTTTACGCAATTTCAACGCAAATTTCTTTCGATCTTTTTTACTAAATCATTTTTGTAATTTATAAGTGTAAATTTTACTACGCTTACTTTAGACATGCGCTCAATGACATTATGAAAGAGAACCAAAGCGAATTCCCTTCATACAAATCCAAACAGGCGAATTGTTCTAGATATCGTTTTTATTTTTGAATGAATCCGCGATGAATTCTTTAAAATCTATTTTTATTATTTCGTTGGGTTAGGTTAGGTTAGGTTGAAGTGGCTGCTAGCCTACGCCAGCACACTTAGACCAGTATTAGGTCCATTGTGATACCATCCGGATCATATATTACTCCACGCCTAATTGTTAGAACCATTTTGAGCTTTTAATGAAGCGCAATAGACTCCTGATATCATTTGTGATGAGGTCACCAGGATCGTTGAAGAAGAAAGCACCTAAGTGGAATTTCCTATATCGAGAGAGAGCAGGACAGGAGCAGAGAAGGTGGGGGACAGTTTCCTCCTCCTCCTCATCTCTACAGCTTCTACAAAAATCATTTGAGGGAACACCAAGTCTGGTTGCGTGCCTACCTATCAGGCAGTGTCCAGTGATGACACCTATCATAGCGCTAATATGACGTCTTTCTAGAGATATCAAACACTTAGAGCGTTTCAGATCCAGCTTTGGCCAAATCTGCTTTGTCGCTAGACATGTTGTACCATTTGTCCATCTAAGATTTGTTTTCTCAAAGGCGATTAGCTCTAATTTATGTCTACATGTAGCGATTGGTATTCCTAAGTTAGCTTTGTCAGGTAGCAAAGGTAAAGTTGTTCCACGTCTGGCGAGTTAATCGGCCCTACAATTCCCTGGAATATCTCTATGCCCCGGCACCCAGAATAGGTGAATGTTGAACTGCTCTGCCATCTCTAGGAGAGACGAGCGGCATTCTTGGGCCACTTTCGAATTATTTGAGAAGGATTCCAAGGATTTGATAGCTGCTTGACTGTCTGAAAAGATACGGATATCCTTATTAGATAACACGTTCTTCTTTAGCCATGATAGGGCTTCTTTAATCGCCATTATTTCCGCTTGGAACACGCTACAATGATTAGGGAGACGGAATGAGAGACTAAGATTCAGTCTATCAGAGAAAACACCACCACCTACCCCTTCGTCAGTTTTTGATCCGTCGGTATAGAAGTGAACCGACTTGTCCTCAGGAAAACCTTCCCCTTCCCAGAAAGACCTGGGTGGGATGGTAGACTTGAAGTTTTTGTCAAAGTTTAACTTGGGAGTAGTGTAGTCTGTGTTTCCAGAAACGATTTTGAAATTGTTCAGTATAGAGGCGTGTCCAAAGACTTTACTAGTCCACTGCGATACTGCTTTCAAACGGACGGCTGAGTTTGCCGCAATCTGTCTGCTGAAAATATCCAGAGGTATGAGATGGAACAAGATGTCCATTGCTGCGGATGGTGTTGTGCGAAGTGCTCCACCAATGCACATACAGGCTGATCGTTGGACTTTGCTTAGATAGTTCAGGTTAGTGCCCTTATCTAGTGCAGTCCACCAAACAACCACTCCGTACGTGAGTATCGGTCTTATAACCGAAGTATAGAGCCAGTGAGTTATTCGAGGTTGTAAGCCCCATTTGTTTCCTATGGCCTTTTTGCAAGAGAAAAGTGCGACTGTGGCTTTTTTTACTCTTTCTTGAATGTTGGACTTCCAATTTAACTTCCTATCCAAAATAATACCTAAATATTTTGCTTCATTAGAGAAAGTTAAGTTAATGCCATTTATAGAGGGGGGATCAATTGGCGGAATTTTATATTTCCTTGTGTAGAGTACCAGTTCCGTTTTGTGGGGGTTTACGCTCAAACCACAACGTACTGCCCATCTGGTAAGCTTATTTAGAGCGTTTTGTAAGAGTTCTTTGAGAGTATTATGGCCAGTTGCAAAGTCAGAGTTTAAACTGAAGTTTAACTAAACCTGACCGAGAGTTTAAACTTTTGGTTTAACTCGTTCAGTTTCACAGTTCAAAATAATCTGCCAGTTAACTAAACGCAGTTGTGGAAGCGCAGAACAATTTCCCTTAAGGGGATATTTTTCTACCAGCGCACTTTTGATCAAATAAATGGTTATTGCTTTTCTCAACTTTATCTATTTTACCATTTGTAAATAAAAGAAAATGTGTGCAATATTATTACATTATGTATTTCGGTATTAACGAAGTGAATTGATTTATTTTTGACACATGTTTGAACTGTCATCTACTTTCACCATTTAATTATTGCAGTAAGTAATTAATTTTTTTTTTTTTCATTAATAATAATATGTAGCTAGTTGTTGAAATGTAGTGGGCATTCGGACGGATGCGATCACAGGTACTGCTTCTTGTCACTCGCTGGGTTTTTTACCACATCCGATCACACGGCGCCAGTAATGATAATGAAAATTGAAAGGATTTTATGAGCCTCTAATAAGGGTCATTGTCTGGTAATAGGTACGCGCAAAGTTTGTTGCTGGTGTTTCTGCCAAAATCTGCGCTATCTTGTTCCTGTTATACAAAAATGTAATCTAAGATCTGTATACAAAAATGGTATGAACTCCGAGAAGTGTGTTCAAAATCGGACAAACAAATTGCATTGTATAAAGCATAGAGTAGGTAGTGTCTTGTTTCAGCCAAAACAAAAGGTGAAAGATTTGAGTATATAGGTATAGATATATTTTGTTCGCCAAAAATCTAAAGAAATCACTAGTAGCATTACAAAAAAATAATCGTCATTTCCACACACTAAATTAATTAATTTGTATTGAAAAAACCTCAATAGGTACTATTTACGCTTGTCTACATTATGTTTGTGCTAAAATCTACCTGATGTTCACATGAAAAAAAGGGTTTTTCCTTAAAAAGTATATTGGTTGGAAATCTATTGAAATTTTCTGATGACATTTTTTAACAGTGGGTTTACCGCAGTAATGCTGAAACCAATCATAACTCTAGTTTTCACTCATATAAATTCAAGAAGTGTAGCACCCAGACAATTTATCTCTTTTATTCTCTCTCTCATCACTCCGTATGAAATAGCAGCTGTCAAACGAAAGTTTAAACGGCAGAATGCAGGCGTTTAACTTAAACCAAGAGTTGAACTCCACTTTGGGTTTAAACGAACACAGTGAAACCGAAAATTTGTTGAACGAAGGTTTAAACCAAAACGAGAGTTTAAACTCTGACTGTGCAACTGGGCATTAAGGTGTTTTCAAGAGGTTGATATCGCAACGTCGTCCGCATAAGCGATCACCGTGCATCCCTCTGTTTCCAGGTTTATCAATAGTTCATTAACTACCAAATTCCAAAGAAGAGGGGATAAGACACCACCTTGTGGGGTGCCTCTACTGACAGATCTTCTAGCAGATGAATCACCCAGCCTTGAATTAATAATCCGACTGCTAAGCAGTAGCCTAATCAAATCGCAAAGTGAGTCATCTACCTTCAGACCTGTCAGTGCATCTGTAATCGCTGATGTGTTGACATTGTTGAAAGCTCCCTCTATATCCAAAAAGGCTGCCATTGTGTACTCTTTATGATGCATGGAGTATTCGATTTTACGAACAAGCTGATGTAGTGCTGTTTCCACTGATTTACCCTTGTTGTAGGCATGTTGAGCTTTAGACAGAAGTCGAATATCGATGCTGTCGCGTAGTTGTATATCAATCTGTCTTTCCAGTGTTTTTAGAAGGAACGATGATAAACTAATGGGTCTAAGATCTTTTGGATGTACGTGGGAACATTTTCCAGCTTTGGGTATGAAAACTACCTTAACTTCTCTCCATACTTTTGGAATATGGACCAGGTCTAAGCAGCTCCTAAAGATATTTACCAGTATTGGCAATAAAATATCCGAAGTCTGGTGTAATTCGGCGGGTATAATGCCATCAGGTCCTGCAGACTTATATGGTTTGAAGCTGTGTAGCGCCCAAAGGATTTTGTCCTGCGTAACAAGCCTAGATGAATTGGTTGTGTGTGCAGTTGATATAATGTGGTCAGTGCTGCTTACAACTTGGGAGCTTCCCGGAAAATGCGTATCGAGTAGCAGGTTTAGCGATTCTTCGCTGGAATTCGTCCAAGAGCCGTCAGTTTTCTTAAGATAACTTGGCATTATTGGATTTGTCGAGAGAATTTTCCTAAGCCGTGATGCTTCTGAGGATTCTTCTATTTTACCACAAAAGGTCCTCCAAGATATTCGTTTTGCTTTTCTTAATTCTCTTTTATATATTTTTAGGGATTGCTTGTATGAGTTCCAATCGGATGCAACTTGCAAATTTCGTTGGGTTAATGAAGGAACATTTGACTCTTTGACACCTTTCTGTCACTTTGGCATAATATAACAATGCCATTTTTTGAGATAAATGATCGGATGTTTATTTCATAATAAAGAGGAAGGTATGCCGTTAATAATGAAAAACAACATCAGCCAAATGGCCACCACGAGCACGCTTACAGGACCATATCCTTTTCATGAAATTTTCCATAACCAAATCGCCTCATCAGTCAAGATGATTTTTCGATGGAATTCCGGATCATTTTCATGCATTTCAAGGACCCAATCAGCAAAGACACGACATTGTTGATGATCGGCCGGCTTGAGTTCTTGTGTTAACTGAACTTTATAAGCCTTAAGACCCAAGTCTTTATGCAAAATACGGGCTAATGACGTTTGTGGAATGCCCAATTCCAAAGAACGACGAGGAAAGGACAAACCTGGGTTTTCTTCAACACTTTGGGCTACAGCAGCAATATTCTCAGTTGTTCTTGAGCGACGTGCACGGGTTTTATTCTTCACACCACAAACTTTTCCCAACAGCTCGAATTTTGCCACCAATTTCTGTATTGGGGTCCGACAAAGTGCTTCACGACGACCAAAAAATGCTTTAGTTTTGCGAACTGTGACTGCAAGATTTTTACCATTTTTGTAGTGAATTTTAATAATTTCAATGCGTTGTTGAAGCGTGTATCGTTCCATTTTTAGTAATGGCGTAGTTTCTACTTGTCAAATGTCAAAGAATAAAAGCTTCAAAAGTGACAGCTACCGAAATAGCGGACAATAACACCTCTCATTGGAAAACCCTTTATGAACTAGTACCTACCAACATTTTAGCAATGAAGTGTTATTTTTTTTCAAAATTTATTATTTTATAATAATAACTCGGCTTGTGTACTCTATAAGAAATAAAGAAAATTTTTATAATTTGGCGATCTAATGTAATATTTCGTAACATTCTCATTAGGACCAAGGCTATGCTAAAGCTACACGCACGTAGGTATGTATCTTCTATAGGTAGTCGAGTATGCAAATAATTGGGAATAGTATAGACTATAAGTAGGTAAACTTCCTTTGTGTTGACATTTTAATTTTCGGTTCACTTGGGTTCGCATTTTAATTTTTTCCAAGGGTTGGAGGGAGTACATTTATAAAAAAAAAATCACTGGGGCATATTTTCATTACTTACGAAGTCGTGGACACAGCTTACAGCTAGTTTAATATAATTCGTAAACTTATTCCGCTTTGATGGCGTTGTTTTTAACTCAACTTAAATAGCTACCTACAGTTTTGTAAACAAAAAAATTAACAGGTTATCTCAAATTACTTAGATTTTCAAATTGTAAATTGTATACGCCTTCCTATTGATAAAATTATGTAGTTGTTATTATTTCTAGATATTATGTACATAGATATGTCTTATGACTACCGTGAATGAGTGAATCTCGCGAATGATAAGTACAATAGTAAAATTGGCATAATCTAAACTTATTAGTTGATCTCCATATAATTGCAGTATTAAAGGTTTTATTCTTATTCAACGTCTATTGATGAAAAACGAAATACATATCATACTCATCCAAGGTAGTTGTAAAAACATATTACATAATGATACTAGTTATATTTTAGCAATGCTGTTTTGTAGCACATTACCTACTAATATCTAATCTATCTTTATGCTTTCTTCCTCACCTCATTACCAAATTTTAGGCGTAGATGTTGTTCAGATAGCCGATCGTCAGTTCCTGTCGTCCGCTTCGATTGTTGGCATCGCAGTTGGTGGAGTGCTGATTCTCCTAATATTTATAGATCTACTATGTTGCATTACAGTACGAATGGGAGTAATGGCAGCAATGTGCCGAAAAACGAAACGATCTCCATCCGAAATCGACGAAGAAACAAAACTTGGAAGGTACGTTGTTGATATTGATATTTTGATATTTTATAATATTTACTTAGTACGTATGTATGTTGACCGTTTATTTATTTAAAATCAAATTAATTTCTTTGTAATATTGCACTAAGCTTAAAGTACCTACTCTCATTATGTTTTTCAACTATCCAAAGATTAATGTACATATATTATTAATCGAATGAACATGGACGTTTGCAAAGTACAATTATCTTACATGAATCCCAATTCTATTTTTAGTTCTGTTGGTAGTATAGTTAGCTTCTACGAGTATATATTCTAGGAGCTCAATCGTTGTACGGTTACGAGCGTAGTAGTGTGCAGCATTTTAATCCCTATCCAGTTGAAACACACACAAGGCGCTCCCACACTCGGTCGCGCCGCAGTAGAACTGTAGTTATATCGTGGGATCTATCCCTTTTCGTGGGAATTTCGATGTCCGAAAGGCCTTCCGTGGGATAAAGGGAAAAGCACCAAAGTCTCGGGAATTTCAAGAATCTGACAAAAAAAAAATTAAAAAACAATTTTTTGTGAAATTTAATCAAAACTATTACAATTCACAACTATTATCAGCACAAATAAAAAGAGTCTCTAAAAAAATTCTAGTACAAAAACAATCTGAAGGCGCAGCGGCAGCGCATGTAACTAGATCTCTAGCGCCACCGGCAAAGGGACATTGGAATGGAACCAGTTTGAATTTTTATTATTTTATCTTCATGAGCATCAAAAATGTATTTTGTGGCAGCAGGAAACAATCCCCCAATGAAATAACCTCCCAAAATCAAGGATGAAATAAGTCCCCAAAAATGTATGAAATAATCCTCGAAAACGAAATCCCAAGTTCGATCCATGAATGTCCGTCTGCGCAGAGATCCACAATAAGCAGATAATACTAGCTAATCCGGAGGTCGCCAGGTATCCGGATACTCCGTTAGCGACTGAGCTATGGCCCCCAGCCAGGTTAACCCTCGGCACGGGTCGTATGACACCTTGGTTCGGCCTTGATTTAGGGTCGTCTGCTGATACGGCACACGAAGACTTAAGCTCCACACAAACTACCATGTTGCAGTTTATGCCTTGCAAAAAGCAGCCCATGAGAATCTAAGTAGAACCCAAATCGTTATGTATCGCATCAGCAGAAGACCTTAGGGTTTTCTCCCACCTCATCTAATGGTTCACGCTTTCAGATCAGTCGTACGTTGCAACGAATCACAGCGTACAGCTGATATGTAAGTCAGACCCTTGGCTGACACTAACCAGACAAGCTGATTAGCCATTTTCAGGCAGGCGCCCACGAGTATGAGGATTTTGCCCGAGCCCGATCGAGGCATAACTGAGGTCCACACAGGATCGTCGTTGGTGTATGCCAAAAATACACATTTACCCACCCCTATAAAAAGGGAAATTTGCTGCATGCTATTTGCTGTAGGTATTTATTAATGAAGAGTTTTGAGTAGATAACGTCATAATAACAGAGGTAAAACCCACTATTAAAAAGGTTGACGAATCCTCATGAGTTAGGTAGGTAGTTGGGTGCTCTAGTGGCGGCTGCCACAGCTTCACGTAGACCATCAGTTGGGTCCATTGTGTCCAGTCACGGGAACCTTCCATTACATACCTGTTGGAGACAAAGAATATACCGCTTTTATTGAGTCACCTAGATTTGGTATCAATCACAGGTATTCACAAGCTCTTGTATCCAGATTTCCAGCTTGTCCTAGGAGCAACCGAAGTTATGTGGAGTTTGTCGAACTACTGGAACCACCCCGATTTGAGTATGAATCTCAGGAGTTCCTTTAGATCGACATCCACCAGGTCCTCTAGTTCATCGAAGAACAAGCTGTTGAGAATCCTCTGTCTACTGTTTTTAAGGGCTGGGCATTCGCAAAGCAGATGACGAACAGATTCTATTTCTTCAACGTCTCTGCAGCTTCTGCAAAAGTCATTATGCAGTATGCCCAGCCTTTCCGCGTGTACCCCTATCGCACAGTGTCCAGTAATGACCCCCGTGAGTATGCGGATATCTTTGCGGCTAAGTCCGATCATGAATTTGGATCTCTTTTTGCTCACTTCTGGCCATAATTCTTTTGCATGCCTGCAGGTATTGAGATTGGTCCAGCGTAGATTTGTTCTACTCAAGGATTCAATGTCAATCTTCCTAGCAAGCGTGCTTAGCGGAGTTTTTACAGATTTTAGGGCCATTGATGCATGCATCCTCGACCCGTTCCTTGCAGTTTCGTCCGCCTCTTCATTTCCCGGAATGTCCATATGCCCCGGTACCCAGCATAGGGTCACCGTGTTGGCTTGCGACAGTTCGTCCAGGTATTTCTTGCAATGACTTACTGCCCTCGACTTCACCACGACTGACTCCATGGCTTTTATGGCCGCTTGGCTGTCAGAGTATATAGTGACTTGTTTGTCGGCGATGTGTCTTCTCATTAGGTCCTTTGCCGCTAGGGTTATAGCAGCAATATCCAGAGGGGTGAGGTTTAGCATCACCTCCATTGCTGCGGTGGGTGTTGTTCGTAGTGAACCCGTTATCCCAATGCATGCCGCCCTTTGGACTTTAGTGAGGCTTGCGAGATGGTATTTTTTCTCTGTGGCCTTCCACCACACGATTGTACCATATGTTAGGATGGGCCGCACTATTGCGGTATACAGCCAGTGTACCACGTGCGGCCTGAAACCCCATGTGTTGCCGAATGCTCTTCTACAGGCATATAGTGCCACGTATGCTTTTTTGATGCGATCCTCTATGTTTTCCTTCCAGCTGAGCTTGGAATCCAGGATTATGCCCAGGTATCTTGCTGTTTTTGATATAGTTAGGTTCACCCCACCCATCCTTGGTGGATTAAATGGGGGAATTACTCTCCTCCTTGTAAACAACAGGATCTCTGTCTTTGATGGGTTCACCCCTAGTCCGCGTCCCGCTACCCAGTTGCTAACTAATAAGAGTGCGTAACTGAGGCGCTCACTGAGAACTGGAGTGAACTTACCTGGGACTAGAATTACTACATCGTCTGCGTATGCGCTCACAATGAAGCCTTCCTTTTCCAGTATTTTCAGCAGTTCGTCTACTACGAGGAGCCAGATGAGCGGTGAGAGAACCCCACCTTGTGGTGTTCCCCTACTCACCTTACGTTCAATGCTCACGTCCCCTAGCTGTGACTTTATCCGTCGTGTGCCTAGCATGAGTCCAATCCAGTTACATAGGCTGCTATTTAGGTGGGCTTTCCTCAAGCTACGCAGGATTGCGTCAGCTTCTATGTTATTGAATGCCCCCTCGATGTCTAGGAACGCGCTCAGCGTATAATCCTTATGTTGTAAGGATTCTTCCACTACTGATACTACCTTGTGTATCGCCGTGTCTACAGATCTGCTCTTCATGTACGCATGTTGTGATTTTGATAGATAGCTATCGCCGATCACTTGCCTTACATATAGATCGATTAGTCGTTCCAGTGTTTTCAACATGAAGGATGACAGACTTATTGGTCTATAGTCCTTGGATGTGGTGTGACTAGCCTTCCCTGCTTTTGGGATGAATATCACTCTCACCTCTCGCCATGCTTTTGGAACATAACATAGCCTCAGACAGCACGTGTAGATGCGACTTAGCCATGGAATTATAGCTTCCTCTGACTTCTGCAGCATTATGGGTCGAATATTATCTATTCCGGGTGCTTTGAACGGGGCAAATGTGTTTATTGCCCAGGCTATTTTTTTGTCATTTATTATCTCTTGGATTGTTACTAACTCCATTCCCTCCTTTGTGCCTGGTGTTGTTACGCCGTAGCCGTCCAACACCTCGGTGCATCCTCATGAGTTAGGTACCTACTACTCACAAAAAAAAAGGTACTACAGTAGATAATTAATTGATGAAACTCGATGATAGTTAAAACACATATCAAAAATAAAGCAATTCGGTTTTTCAATACCGCTGCATAATAATATTGCTTTGCCAGAAAGATAAAGTAGAGAAAAGCATTAACACTTTTACGTGACCAAAAGTAGGTACTTTAAGAGAAAAATATCCCCTTAAATAAATTGCTACTGCGCATCTTTACCGGGAACTTTCAACTCCTTTGGGACGGGAACATACCTAGGCTTGCCATATTTTTGAACCGACTAACCGGGACACGCCACCAACAAAAAAAATGCTTAAGTCAAAAATTGTTTGGTCTTTATTTTTTAATCTATATTAGAGATTAGTAACTTAGTAGGGTAGTAGGTATTAATTAGATTTAGTCATCATCCTGATCCATTGATTGCTGTTGCTGTGGATACTTTTCCTTCGAATGGACCTTTTCAAGGAATTTCTTGTTATTTTTTATCTTGTCATGAAAGTCGCTGCAACTAAGCCCAATGTTCATTTTGCAAAAAATGAGACTTCTCACAGTTGTTTCATGCATTTGACCTCAGTCATCTCTCCAAGTGTTGTTCATGAGAGAGAAAACTCCCTCAACTGGAGCTGAAGTTCCTGGCACACAGAATATATACTCCAGAATGAGTTTGAGGTTAGGAACAGGAATATCTTTTTCCTTGCAGTGACAGAACACCTTTGAGCACATCTCTTCGCTTTTTAGCTTTAGCTCCGTATTATTCTGTTCACTCAAAGTTTTCCAGACCTTCGTTGCAACGACAAACTCATCAAATAGTTCATCTGTGTTCACAGCTTCTTTCCCCAGGCTCTCGTTTATTTTCTCAGCAGTCTTCTCTACATATTTCTATTTCTATTCAAAAGAGGTATGGTTTATCCATTGAAAGTCATATGAACCTCCGAAGCTGTTTTCCCAAAGTTCAATGTATGAGACGCACCTGTAAAAAAGGAGACAATTAATAATTTTTTTTTAAAGTAGTGACACAAAAAAACAAATAATACGCTCTTTACACTAAATACACCAGTCTTTTTTGTTTCAACAAAACTTACCTGTCGTAAAATTTTCGAAAATCTTCGTTTATTTTTGACAAGTTGTCTTCAGTTTCACCTTTTTCGGCCAGAGTTCTCTTTTGCGCCATTGGGGATGAACTTGTCCCTCCTCTCTTCAAGAATTGTTTTTTTAACAAATTTTAAGGGCACTCGCAACATCAGTTGCACTGGATTTGTCCTTCTCCATTGAAAGCACAGCTTTGTTGAATAGTGAAAGCTGGCCATGGACAAACCATGTAGATTTCGCCCCGCTCATCATCAAAAAAGTTTTTGATGAAGACAGAACAAAGTTCCAGGGAAGAAAAGTACTCTTTCAATCCTTGGTATATTTGTAATATTCTTTCGGTTGCTGGAAGTAAAGATAGGAACCGTGTGTTCCCATGTTGCAACAGTTTTCTGTATTCTATCCCCGTAAAATCGCAAAACTCCTTGAGCTGAGTTTCGCGCACAGTGTAAATATGGAAGTATTTGTAAATTTATACAATGTTCACAAATTTTTGGAAAAAATGGCAAAATTAGCGGCATTTGTGTCAAAACATTTGAGGGATTGTTCTTAGGAAAAAATGCCACAAATTTGTATGGAGGATTTTGGGCTGGTTTGGGGACACGATCCCGAAAACCAAAATCCCGAAAATCCAAAATCCCGCAAATCCAAAATCCAGAAAATCCAAAATCCCGAAAACCCAAAATCCCGAAAACCCAAAATCTATCCTTGGATGTGGGAAGGCTAGTCACACCACATCCAAGGACTATAGACCAATAAGTCTGTCATCCTTCATGTTGAAAACACTGGAACGACTAATCGATCTATATGTAAGGCAAGTGATCGGCGATAGCTATCTATCAAAATCACAACATGCGTACATGAAGAGCAGATCTGTAGACACGGCGATACACAAGGTAGTATCAGTAGTGGAAGAATCCTTACAACATAAGGATTATACGCTGAGCGCGTTCCTAGACATCGAGGGGGCATTCAATAACATAGAAGCTGACGCAATCCTGCGTAGCTTGAGGAAAGCCCACCTAAATAGCAGCCTATGTAACTGGATTGGACTCATGCTAGGCACACGACGGATAAAGTCACAGCTAGGGGACGTGAGCATTGAACGTAAGGTGAGTAGGGGAACACCACAAGGTGGGGTTCTCTCACCGTTTTCTGTATTCTATCCCCGTAAAATCGCAAAACTCCTTGAGCTGAGTTTCGCGCACAGTGTAAATATGGAAGTATTTGTAAATTTATACAATGTTCACAAATTTTTGGAAAAAATGGCAAAATTAGCGGCATTTGTGTCAAAACATTTGAGGGATTGTTCTTAGGAAAAAATGCCACAAATTTGTATGGAGGATTTTGGGCTGGTTTGGGGACACGATCCCGAAAACCAAAATCCCGAAAATCCAAAATCCCGCAAATCCAAAATCCCGAAAATCCAAAATCCCGAAAACCCAAAATCCCGAAAAACCAAAATCCCGAAAACCCACAATCCCGAAAAGCCAAAATCCTGAAAAAAGAATCTCGAAAACGAGATCCCGAAAAATTATATAAAATGAAAAATTTGCGCAAATTTTTCATTTTATATAATTTTTCGAGATTCTTTATTTTGTTTTGAATGTAAAATAGACAAGTGTGTGTCCATTCCATTTACCGTAATAATGTTTTGTAATGTTGCGCTGCAATTGGCAATGTGTATTCAGTTGTGCTTATCTCATATAGTGTGATAGCCGACCGACTAGATTTTAGCCAGTGAACATCGTAATACAAAGTGAGTAGAAAAAGAAAACGTTACGGACTTGCAGGTAGTCCTGCATACTCCCCTAATTTTTGGTCGGTTTGTAACCTTTTGAAACAAAATCTGCCGCGGACACAGAACAACGTAGAGGCGTGGCTCCGCCGCTGGCTGAAAGTTCTCGCAGGGCATTCACACATTGGTGTATATTCACTGATTGCTATTTTATGTGAAGAGCTAATCCGTGTGAAAACATGTTTGGCTAAAATAATTGCCGGTGTGATGCAACAACTAAGAAAACGTTACGTGACGAAGGAAAAAAAATTACATAATTTTACGCGGAACGAACGAGCGTTCTGAAATAAGTTTTCGAACAGGAACTGCGTACAATATGAACTTGTATTAGATATTGTTTTGTCATGGATCCTTTTTTATATGTTTTTGTTAATAAGACTTAAACTGTTTTTGTTATGTTTTATTTATTTGAAGTTTGTTATTTTGTTTATTTTGTTAAATAAATTTGGCTTATATTTTTGTTGCTACAATAAAATTTTTAGATTCACTTTCGGGATTTTGGCCTTTCGGAATTTTGGATTTTCCGGATTGTGGATTTTCGGGATTGTGGCTTTTCGGGATTTTGGTTTTTCGGGATTGTGGGTTTTCGGGATTTTGGATTTTCGGGATTTTGGGCTTTCGGGATTTTGGATTTTCGGAATTTTGGGCTTTCGGGATCACATTTTTCGGGATTCTGTCCGACTCCCTTTTGGGCTCTTTTCGACTTTTTTTTGGCGTAATTTCAGGGAGGCGAAACGCATTGCTTCAAAAAGAACTGGCAAGAAACATCATTGGTATTGGCTGTAGTGCTCACATTGTGTACAACACTATTCAAAATTCTGCGTAAACGTTATTTTGTCCTCTTCTAAGAACGTCACCAAAGTTCGTGTTGCAATTATCTCCACAAAAAGCCAGAACTTTACTTTCTAAATTGTTTTTCTTTAGCATTGATACGAGATGATCTGTCAAGATAGCTGCTGTCTCCCAAGGAACTGATTTAAAGTCTACGAGTTTGATCTGCACTCCGGATTCCGGTTGAAAATATCGAACTACCACAGGCTCTAGTTTCACTTCCTTTTTATTGAAGCATCCATACTGACGGTCAAAGTTTGTTTTCTCGAGATCTTTACGTACTTCTGCTTGTAGGCAGAGTCCGTTATGTGGGAGGAGTCTAGGGTCGCAGTCTTACAATTTTTATGACTTTTTGTTGAAAAATCTGCGCCAGGTAAAATTACGCTGTTATTTATCTGATAAAAAACATTTTTTTCCTTTAATTTTTCTTAAGAATCCAATTACATACCTATAAAATAATAATATTTATGGTGCTATTAAGTTTTTTTTTTTGAAATGCACTCACCTATAAACAGGCACGTAGCCGGTGGGGGCTTGAGGGGCTGAAAGGCATGACAGTATTATTTCCTTTGTAGAGCTCTTCAAATGCATCTCAATAAGTCTTGAAAAAATAACGAGAGAACGTGGGCGATGTCTTGGAAAGCATCGACACTTTTGGCAGCGGTCCAAAAAAGTGATATATAGTATATAATATATACTATACTATAGTAAGCCTCATTGTATGCGAAAAACTATTCAGTTTAACGCTGCCCTTATCAGTTTTTCTACGGAACTAATCCTTAGTTTTCGTTTCTGCAATCGACCGCACAAAAGAAGTTCTGAATTCTCTTAAGAACATCAGAAAAAATGCCGAAGATTTTTTCAGAGAGGCTTTTCAATACGCATCACAACTTGCCGAGGACTTATTTGAAGTTGAATTAAGAGTTCCAAGAACTTCATTGAAACAAACAACGCGTTCCAATCCAGAAACCTTTTCTACTGAAGGCTATTTTAGAGTGTTTCACGCAGAGAAAAATCGCAAGCTAAAATCTAGTATGATCAGGCTTGATTTTAGATTTTTTTATTATTACGTTCTAAATCTTAATATGACACCCATAATTCTTGATGTAAGAAAATATGTCTAAAAACAAATTTTAATTCTTAATTTAAAAACAAAAAAAAACTTGATTTTGAGATTGCATGTTCTGCAAAAAAAAAATAAAAAATAGGTGGTGCAACAGGCGGTAGACAGACCCTAGGCCTAACTTCTCGCAACCATTCGTTTGTGTGAGTTTCAATTTTTGGGACGAATGGAAGGGACCTGCAATTTTATGCCGATTCCGAATGGCTGAATTGAGAAGCTATTTCAGGACAGTCATACTCTCGGATGTTTGTCAGACGTTCGCGAGAGGTGGCGCAGTAGAAAAAACCTTTAGATGTAATTTGTGTTTTTCCGGGGATCGAACCTTAGATCCCTCGCACAGTAGTCCAGCACACTAACCACTGCGCTACTGCGCCCACGTTCACGCATGTTCTGCATATTAGTGTAGGTATTCAAATCTAAATGTACATAATATTGTGTTCTTGAAATAAGCCGAAACAATCTTAAAAGATTAAACTGAAACACAAATAAAGGACAAAGCAGTTTTATTTCAAGCTTCTTCATGATTGAAACAAGCGCAACAGTACTTAAAGTCCATGAATGCATTTTGATTTCTATTCGTTCCTAAAAGTCACATTCACTTACTGAGTGAATTCTCATAAGGCAACATTAAAAATTACCAATCTGCTGATCTGCTGATGTGATGATATTATATTAGGTATAAGATGGTAGGTTTCTAAGATCTTGAATACCGAAAATAAAATTGTTTCAGGCATAATGTAACCACATTCTTAAAATAATTGTGAAACAGGATTGAAGTAAGATTTTTAATCTTACTAAAAATCTCAAAATAAGATTTTTTGGTCTTACGGACATTTTTTGTCTCACGGACACATTCGATTCATGGTCAACGAAGACGTTCTACCATCGTTTCAAGCACTTCTCCCCGGTTTTGCTGCAGTTGTGCGCGTGAACAAAATGGAAAAGCTAACATGTTACTTTGATAATGCAAGTTCGTTGTCAGCTGTGAAAGCTGACTACATTCTTTCTTGCTACAACTAGTGTTGAAAGAACCTTTTCAACTATGAAAAGGATTAAAACAGTGTCCCGAAGCGTTATGGGGAACGAAAGATTAAGCTCACTTGCTGTGATATCTGTTCATTCGAATATTAATGTGGACGCAGATAAGGTGATTGATCTCATGTAAAAAAAAAAGAGACGTCTCTGCTTTGAAAAAAATGTGTGTAAAAAAATAATTTTAGTATGTTCGTTTAAGTACATATCTACGATTTAAAAACTAATAAAAATCAATGAATTGGAATATATATAGTTTTTTGTTTAAAGAATTCCTCGTAAGATTTGGAAGCAAAGAGAAGTTGAACAAACTCCAATCTAAAAATTTAGACGCACGGTCAAGAGCCAGACTGTTTGGCATTTTGTTTTTACTTCAAAATGCATTTTGATGAAAAAATGTAAAACCGGCACAAAATGTAAAACCGGCCGGGACGCCGGGACAGCAGCCACAAACCGGGACGTATGGCAAGCCTACACATACCTACACTTTCATCCGTTTATGTCATGGATGGTGTTTGTCGATTTAATAGTTTTTAAATCGAATATATGATTTCGTCGCAAAAAGGCAATTTCACAAATCAGCGGATACTAAAAAACACACTTTCTCTATTATAATTATAACGCTTTATTAAATATATCGAGCAACCGTTCAAAGCAAAGGTACCAAGAGAAGTGAGTTGCAACACAATAGCTTAGAGTATTACAGCTCAGCAAATAATGATAAATTTGGGTACATACTAAAAGCGGTAGTTTAAACTATGTATATTGTCATCTGATTTTGAGGAGTAATATTTTGACTTCATATAAATTCGTTTATGTATGTAATAAGATATGACAATATAATGCGTTAGAATACAGTGGTGTATAAAAGTAAGTTTATAGCAAAAATAATTAATAATTCATTTATAGCAGTTAGAAATTAAGAAATTAACAAATTAAACATTCTCCCCCGGTTGAAAGCCCATGCTTTCAATGACATCAGTGCCTTCTGTTTCATTGTCTTCGTTGTCTTCAATAGGTAAAACGCAGATTTTTGTTGCAGCTCGTTTAAAAATTCCATCTTGTGTCTTCACATTCACTACTCGTACTAGGTTGTCATCTCCAGGAAAAACGTCAACAATTCGTCCTAGTGGCCATTTTAAAGGCGGAAGGTTGTCATCTTTAATAAGAACGAGGTTGCCGATTGAAAGATTCTTCGTTGGGGTTCTCCATTTTCGGCGCTGCTGAAGAGTTGAAAGATATTCCTTCACCCATTTATTCCAAAAGCTCTGCTGCATGCTTTGGACCAACTGCCAGCTTTTTAAACGATTGATTTTTTGTGTTGTAAAATCTGGTTCAGGAATGGAAGTAAGGGGCGCACCAACCAAAAAGTGCCCTGGGGTCAGAACACTTAGATCATCTGGGTCATCTGAAAGTGGATATAAGGGTCTGGAATTAATTATAGACTCTACCTGACATATCAGAGTATGTAGATCATCGAAGCTTAAAGGAGCGTATCCTACAACGCGATGCAAATGAAACTTCGCTAATTTAATGGAGGCCTCCCAGAGGCCGCCAAAGTGTGGAGAGCGAGCTGGAATAAACTGCCAATTGATTCCTTCGTCCACACATTGCCTATAAATCGTTTCAAATGACCTTTGCCCATTATTGAAAAGGTCTCTTAACTCTCGCAATAAGGAATTAGCACCAACAACATTAGTAGCATTATCCGAGTAAATAGTGTGCGGTTTTCCTCTTCTAGACACAAATCTCCTCAGCACTGATAAATAGGATGTGGTTGATAAATCGACTGCAAGTTCCATGTGAACAGCTTTGGTAGACATGCAGATGAAAAGACTGACGTATGTTTTTGTTGGACCTCTCCCCCGTACTCCAGATTTTGTATAAAAAGGTCCACAGAAATCCACTCCGCATTTTGAAAACGGTCGTGACGGCTTCACCCGATACTCAGGCAAGTCTCCCATGAGTTGCTTATAAACCACCGGTCTCGCTTTGAAGCAGCGTATACATTTATTTGTAATTCTCCTTACGTTGTGCCTTCCTCCCAAAGGCCAAAATCGTTCCCTCAAAAAGGCAGTAAGTGCCTGACATCCTGCGTGCATATTTTGGAAATGGAAGTGTAAAATCAAAGTTTCGGTGACCTTGTGATGTCTCGGAAGTATTATCTGATGCTTCGTGTCGAAACTTAACGACGAGATTTTGAGTCTTCCTCCAACTCGCAAAAGCCCAAATTCATCAATAAACGGATTGAGGTCCTTTAAAACACTGCTACTCGCAATGCTCTTGCCACCTTGAAGACGTTGGTAATCTTCATGAAGCTCTGTAAACTGAGATACTTTAAGAAAGAGTTTTAAACCTGCGTCAAGTTCTTCTGCATTAAACGGAACCACTACGCGCCTCTCCTTCGGTAATCTAATGTTGGTTATGAAACGTTGAATGTATGCAAAAGTCCGACGTAGACGATTAAAATCTTTGTGATATATGCACCGAAGTGCTAAATCCTGAGCACCCGATGCTAACAAACATGACTTTACTGTCCTCCTTTCAGGAACATCTTGATCCGGGGTTTGGTCTAAAGTTGGCCACTCAGCAATTGGGTGCGCAAGAAACGAAGGCCCTTGAAACCAAAGTGTGGACGAACTTAGATTAGAAGGTGACATTCCACGAGAAAGAATATCAGCGGGATTTTGTTCACTTCGTACGTGCCGCCATATGTATGTTTGGGAAATGGTTTGAATTTTTGCAACCCTGTTTGCCACGAATGTGGTCCACGTGCAAGCTGGAGATGCTAGCCATGATAACACGATCGTTGAATCTGACCAACAAAAGATATTTGAAAACTCTATTGAGGTAGTTCTTAAGACGCGTTGAATAAGTTCCGCCAGAATAAGTGCTGCGCAAAGCTCGAGTTTAGGTATAGAGATGGTATTTATGGGAGCTTCCCGCGATTTGGAACAGAGAAGCCTCACCTGGACTAATCCAGAGCTATGTTCGCTTCGTATATAAATGCAAGCACCATATGCCTTGGAGCTTGCATCTGCGAAACCGTGCAATTCATACTTCGCTTGTGGAAAAGATGCATAGCGGGGTATTTTTATTTTATTAATAAAGCGTAACTCTTCCCAAAATTGTTGCCATTGCGAGTGAAGATAAGCAGGAAGTGTTTCGTCCCAATTTAGATTTTCTTTCCATAAGGTTTGTACGAACATCTTTGCCTGAACAATTACTGGTGATACAAAGCCTAGAGGATCATATAAACGAGCTATAGATGAAATTACGGACCTCTTAGTTATACCCTTCTTAAGTGTGATTTCCTTGCGCGAAAACCAAAATTCGTCTGATTTTGGCTCCCAAATGATTCCGAGAGCCTTTGTGACATTACCGTCGTTTATTTGAAGAAATTCTTCCTTCTCTTCTGCCGGGATCAATTGTAAAAGCTTTTCCGAATTTGAGCACCACTTTCTGAGATGAAAGCCGCCTCTAGACAATAAGGCTTGAGTTTGATTCTTTATTTCAGTAAGTTCATCAAGAGTATCAGCTCCTGCTAGCATGTCGTCGACATAAAATCTTGACCTTGCTATTTTTGATCCTATTGGAAAGGTAGTTGCTTCATCAAGGGCGAGCTGATGAAGGCTGCGAATAGCAAGGAAGGCGGCTGAAGTAGTGCCGTAGGTAACGGTGTTAAGCACATAGGTCTTTAGCTCCTCAGAGCTGCTATCACGCCACAATATTCATTGCATGTAAGCATCAGGCTGTTGAACAAGAACGCAACGATACATTTTGGCTATATCCGCCGTTACTACGAACCGGTGAGTGCGAAACACCAAAAGCGCACTAAATAGATCTTCTTGAATGGTTGGTCCTACCATGAGGAGATCGTTCAACGATTGGCCTGAAGAAGTCTTGGCTGAACCATTAAATACCACCCGAAGTTTCGTCGTGGTGCTTTCTTCCTTTATAACGCAATGGTGAGGTAGAAAGAAGTGATTTCGCTGACGAATATCTATAGGTGCCAAACTCATGTGGCCTAGACTTTTATATTCATTGCTAAAGTCAGTGTATTGCTGCTTAAGTTGAGGATTCCGATTTAGCTTGGCTTCCAAATTGTAGAACATCTTGCAAGCAGTTTCAAAAGAGGATCCTAACCTTGAAGCGGATGTTTTGAAGGGTAATCTGACTGCATACTGCCCCGATGGGCACCGTATATGCGTTTTTTGAAAGTGTTTCTCACAATCATTTTCTTCGGGCGAATTTGTTTGACTGGGCTCATCTTGCGAATCTAATTCCCAGAAACGCTTTAAAAGCGCATCAATACTAACATCAACGCTATCAGTTGAAGTATTTTCAATGCTATTTGCCAACATGCATACGCTTTTGCTAGCAGGTAAGTTAAAACTACCAGACACTATCCAACCCAAACGGGTTTTTTGCATAATTGGTTTGTTATCTCCTAATCGAATCTGCCCCACACACAGCAGATCGAAGAACAATGAAGCTCCAATGAGCATATCAACGGTTTGTGCTTCGTGGAAGAGAGGATCGGCGAGCTCGATGTTTTTCGGTATATTGAAAGAGCTGAGGCTAATTTCATGATTATGTTGGCAGTCTGTAATGGATGGGAGGATGAAGCACTCGATTGTGTTAGAATAATCGCTGATTCTAGAACAAAATGTGATGTTAGCCTTTTGTTTAGCTGTGGACAATGTCGAATTGATTCCGCTAACCGACATATCTACATAGGTTCGATTGACTGCCAACAGTTGAGCAAAGCGACGTGTTACAAAATGCAACTGTGAAGCAGAATCTAATAGAACTCTACCTGGCACAAACTTGCCATATTTATCTCGAACCAGAACTAACAGCCCTATTATGGCTATCAAATATCAATTATTTGATACTTGATAAGATCTATCAATTCATTGATCATTTGGTATTATGAGTATCAATTGATAAATTTTACCCCATTGTGAATACTTATCAAAATATCATTGAGAATGGGTTCTGTTTTGACGTTTTACGTTTCTGATTTGTAGTTGGTTTTTGTTTTATGGCTGACGACTAGTTTTCGTTGAATAATGTTAGTTGTTTTTATTAAACAAAAGTAGCTTTTTCGCAATTCAAAAGAACGACCAACACTGTTGATTTTGATTGTGCAATGCCAATATTGAAGTTATTCCCAACGCTCAGTTGATAGTTTCCTTTTTGCAAATAATATTAAAATCGCCGCTACTCGTAGTTTAAGTACATTTGGGATGTCTACCGCTGACATTTCACTCTAAAGTCGTTATTTTACATTAAAAACGAGGATACACATTTTTTAATTTGATGCGCCCGAATATTTGATACGTATCAACGAGAAATTTGTGGTTGATAGAAAATTTGATGAATATCAAATTTTTTGATAACCGTAATACCAAGTTTATCGATAAAACTATTCACAATAGATCTTAAATCTAATACAACTCACAATTCATCAAAAATGTTGATAGGTTGATAACCATAATACCGATTCATTCATTTTGTTGATACGTATCAATTATTATCAAATATCGTGTTGATATTTGATAGCCATAATAGGGCTGTAAGGCAGTGGCGAGATATACGAAACGATTGGCTGGAGCGGAACTAACCATAGAAGAATTGGCGTGCGATGATACCGTAAGAACCCGATTATTTGAATTTGGATTATTGCTCGAATGAAATGAATTTGAAGAAGATGGTATTGGATCTGAGTGTTCAACGGATTCAGACTGATCTACTTCTGTCGTAACCAAATGAAGTAAGGTGTTGTGTCGCCGCTTACAGTGTCTGCAACCCTTGGATTTGCAATATTTAACTAAATGTCCCTTGCGAAGGCAATTTAAACATAGGCCTAATCGTTTGGATTCAGATATACGGGAATTTATAGGTAGGGCAATAAAATGTTCGCAATTGTAAATGTTGTGATCAATCAAATTACAAAATAAGCATGCAGATTTAGTATTTGTAGTGAGAAGTACCTTGCGTGTGTTGGATTTGGTTGCCGTATTATTTATACTACCTCCCTTCCTTGTTGAGTTTTGATTGAAGGAGCTTTCCATATTCTCTAACGTCTGACATCGTTTCTCCAAGAAGGTAGACATTTCGGTCCAAGCTGGTATAACATTCAGCGGTGCTTCCTCCTCCCATCTGCTTTGCGTTTGAGCATCCAGCTTGTTCCCAATTAGGAACAAAAGCAAGCCATCAGCGATTTGCTCCGTGCTTCCAAGCGTCTGCAGCGATCGTAGATGTGAATTAACGGAGTCCGAAATATGCCGTAGACCTTCAGCTGTCGCAATGGAACTGCCTCGTAGCTCGAAAAGTTCTCGAATGTGTGTCTGAAAGATCGAACGGTTATTATTGTACCTTTTTTTTAACAAACCCAAAGCCTCAGTATAGTTCTCCGCAGTGACATCCAAAGTATCAATTGTACGAAGTGCTGGTTTCATCAAGCTTGAGCGCAAGTGCTGGAATTTTTCGATTGGAGAAAGTTCTTCGTCCGAATCAACCAAGGTCATAAACATGGAATAATAGTTAGGCCAATCAGCGTACTCTCCAGAAAACATCGACAAAGTTAATTTAGGAAGATTAGCATTTTTGACCTTAGTGCCCTTAACAACGAGTGAATCATCCGAGCATTGTGGTAACGCGCGAGGTTTTTTCGTACCGATCATCGTAAGGATTTTGGTTTTCAGAGTGCAGTAGCTGACATCGAACGTAGACCGACGATCTCCATCAACCTCCTGGGGATCAAGCACCTCCAACTCCGTTTGAATGTTATCAAATTTAAGAGCATACGATTCAAGCATTCCGAGTCTTGTTTCAAGCTCCGCGATTGTAATATTATCTGGAACGCTTAGGAAAAAATTCTTTAGTTTGGTTAACTGACCAAGTACCGACGCACGCTTGGTTTTTGTAGCGGCAATTTCTCTGTCTGCCGACATTGCCCTTTCCGATTGACAAAAACGAAGTATTTAATATCAAAGAACACTAAATAATTGTGATAATTATCGCACATTCACAATCACGTGTCCTGTCACGGTCGCCAATGTTTGTCGATTTAATAGTTTTTAAATCGAATATATGATTTCGTCGCAAAAAGGCAATTTCACAAATCAGCGGATACTAAAAAACACACTTTCTCTATTATAATTATAACGCTTTATTAAATATATCGAGCAACCGTTCAAAGCAAAGGTACCAAGAGAAGTGAGTTGCAACACAATAGCTTAGAGTATTACAGCTCAGCAAATAATGATAAATTTGGGTACATACTAAAAGCGGTAGTTTAAACTATGTATATTGTCATCTGATTTTGAGGAGTAATATTTTGACTTCATATAAATTCGTTTATGTATGTAATAAGATATGACAATATAATGCGTTAGAATACAGTGGTGTATAAAAGTAAGTTTATAGCAAAAATAATTAATAATTCATTTATAGCAGTTAGAAATTAAGAAATTAACAAATTAAACAGATGGATAGCGCTAATGAGTGGAATTGGCACGAGTACGATAACTACGGCGCCAAAAATTGATAACGGGATTTTGTAGAGGGGTTAAATACAAGCATTTTTTACTATGGGAGGGGAGTCTGTCTGACTTCGTTTAGGCGGGAGGGGCAATTTAAAAAAAATAATAGTCGTCGTCTGTCGCAAACGACTGGCGACGTTTGTCGTGTCGAGTCGTTTGGAATTTGGTATTGCGTAACTGAAACGACTCGACTCATTGAACTCTCACATCCCACATACATTCCACAAACTATGACACATGGGATTTGACATTTCAGTCGACGAATTTATATTTGGTCTGGTGTTTTGTTTGTGACTTGGTTAATTATTTAATAAAACAAATCAAAAATGAATAGTGTGACATGTTTTTTGAAAGCAGTGATGTAGAAGAAAACCAGAAAAAAGTGCTGGTAAAGTTAAGGAAGGAAATTCGAACCAAATCCAATCCATTGGATTTGCCCGACATTAAGTGGGTGGTAGAAATAATTTAAATTGCATACATTGTGTTAATAAAAATTATTTTCAGATTTTAAATGTATTTTAGACTATCGAAGTCGAAGGTGGTCCAAGACAATTCAGAGATAAGGATATGCCGATTAGAATCACTTGTTGTTAGTCGCTTTTCTCCATTTCTTTCACTAAATGTTGAAATTGTTTTTTATTTGTGATTTTCATTTTAAAGAATATGTAACTATCTTTTCGTTAGTTAAATATTAAATACACAAACTTTTCTTTAACACTTGATCACGCAGTTGTTAAAACTTATTGCAAACTATATCAGTTGCAGCTCTTTTTATACCCCTGTGGCACATCCGCAAGGATACAAAAATACGATACCCAGGTACTGCATCCTTCCGCTTTCTGTGTTTTTAATCATATTAATGATTTTATTGCCTTAATTAGGGTCGTCGTGTAATAACTCATTACTAGAGCGCGTAGATTTATATGGTCCAAGACAATTCAGAGATAAGGCTATGTCGTCCCATTGCCGATTAACCTCACTTTTGTTAGGCCTTCGTGAATGATTTTGCCAAAGGAATATTTTGCTGCATTTCGTTCACTAAATGTAGAAATTGCCTTTTATTTGTTATCTCCATTCTGCAAAATAACTATAATTGTCTTTTTGTTAACTAAAAATTAAGTACACATACTTTTTTTAACACATTATCACACAGTCGTCCGCAAAATAGTCGACGACAGAAATGTATCATTTCCACGACAAATGTCGTCACAAAACGCCTCACGCAATACCGACGATCGTCGTCGAAAAATACAATCCACATTTTTTGACATTTCAGACGCCATTTGTCGATCGTCGCCGCGACAAAAGTCGTTTATTTTCAGTCGCCAATACCAAACAGGCGTGTCGCTTTTTTTTAGAGTCGTAAACGACGACGACAATAGGGGTGATTATTTTTAAATCAAGTTATAACTGTTAATAGTTTTTGAAAAAAATACTTTCAAACTCTAAATTTAAGAAAAAAAAATTTAAGAAAAAAAAAAGTTGTATGCTGATTTTCTCAATATTGAGAAAATATATACCTAATTTGTTTGTAGTTTTTGCTGCCTAAATCAATTCTTAATCGAACACTGAAAACCAGATTGATTTATGTCCTCTAATTTTTGAGAAAATTGAAAATTACTTTTAGATGTCGCTCCGCTTAGAGTACAAATTGCTACCCTTGCGCCTTGAAATCCGTATGGGGGCATGCTGCCCCCCTGCAACCCCCCTGCTTGGGGTCACTGTTGGATTTTGGGATGGGTGCAAGGCTGAGTATATGCAAACTTCCTTTAAATTATATCAGTTTACCCATGTCAACAACATTCTTCACATACAATCTCTGGCCTGAAATTTCACATTGGGAGACAAAATTTTGCTGATTTGCATTTTAGACAATTTAGAAGGGATTCCTGGCTTTGAAAAATACTATAGTTCGTTGTTGTAAGTGTTGCCATTGTTTTTTAATATGTTATTTCAATTTTATTTATAATTTTTTTTTAATTACCCCTCCCGCCTAACCGGAGCCTAACCCCCTCCCATAGTAAAAAGTGCTTGTATTTAACCCCTCTACAAAATACCGTTATCAATTTTTGGCGCCGTAGTTATCGTACTCTCCCCGTGGAATTATTTAATCGTTAATTTTTTGTTGCAACCGTATTAATTCCTTATTCACAAAATATAACTACCAAATTGCGACTAAAAATATCTGGATGTTTATTTTCATATTGACAAATATAGGTCAGCGAATGCTCGGCTCGCAATCGCTGCAAGAGCACGTCCAGTTCGGTTATTTGCTTCACTAACGAAAGTATATTTCAGAACAGTGAAAGAGTAAAGCAAACGAATTTATTTGTACATACATAATACGTATGTGTTTTCAGCGATTTTATTATGTACAATTACGTTGCAAATCAGGATCAAATTCTGAATCGAGTTAGCCATGTCCGTCTGTTCATCTGTTGAAAACACGATAGCGTCCAAACGAATCGACCTAGGCGAATAAAATTTTATGAGAGGACTTATTTTTACCGTCGGCGTCGCGTCTTCAGGTTGGTATTGAAAATGAGCAACTATGTCGGTAGAGGACTTCTCTTACCATACAATATCAATGTTAGACCCATGCGTCTCTATGTTTCTTGAAAATACGATAGCGAATGAAATTTTTGTGTTGGTAATGACACTCTAACTCATATAGCAAACAATTTGCATGACTTGTATGCAGTGGAGGGTATCAAAGCATCGGCCAGGCCGCTGATAACACTTTTACTTGTTTGAATTCGGTAGGTAGCTAGGTACCTAATATGTTTTCATATCGGAAAAACTGTATAAATGCTGTATTCTTATGTTTTCCCTATATGCATATGTTTTTCTGACAATTTCTCGCTGGAGAAATCACCATATGGATTTAGACGAAATTACGATGAAATAAAATACACAATCACCCCTATTGTCGTCGTCGTCTGTCGCAAACGACTGGCGACATTTGTCGTGTCGAGTCGTTTGGAATTTGGTATTGCGTAACTGAAACGACTCGACTCTCTGAACTATCACATTCCTGATACTTACTTACTTACTTACTTATCGGGCTCCCGACCCGTGAAGAGTCTCTGCCTGAGACACTGCAGCCTTCCATCCTCTACGATCCCGGGCACGCTGCTTCCAGTTGTCGAGACCAAGCGCTCTGGCATCCGCGATGGCTTGGTCTTTGAAACGGAGGTTCGGTCTTCCTTGTCTTCTCGAACCTGGGGGCTGGGATTCGAAGATCCTCTTAGCTGGAGCATTATTGTCCATTCGCTCGATGTGGCCGAGCCAATGTAGTCGACGTGTTTTGGCTTTTTGGACTACATCCACATCTTGGTACAGCTCATAGAGTTCGCGGTTGTATCTTCTCCTCCATTCGCCCTCCTCGCACACAGGACCAAAAATCCGCCGAAGTATTTTTCTTTCGAAGGAGCCCAGTATCAGCTCTCCCTTCTTGCTTATCGTCCAGCACTCGGCGCCATAAAGCAGAACTGGCAGGATGAGGGTTTTGTAGAGCACACATTTCGTCCTTCGAGTTAGGAGTTTTGAACCCAGTTGTTTTGCCAAACCGAAGTAGCAACGGTTTCCTAGGGTAATTCTTCGCCGGATCTCCACTAGGGTGTCATTCGTGGAGTTCATGTTTACTCCGAGGTAGGTGAACTCCTTAACTACCTCGAAGTTGTTGCTATCAATAGTGACGTTTTGTCCTAGGCGGTGGACAGATGCTTGTTTGTTTGTTGATAGCATGTACTTAGTCTTGTCCTCATTTACTTGAAGGCCAACGGACTTCGCCTGTTCTTCAATCGCCGTGAACGCTTCTACCACGACACGCTGGGAGCGACCGATGATGTCAATATCGTCCGCATAGCCCAGTAGCTGTACGGATCTGTTGAAGATAGTGCCTTCCGTGTTGATACCTGCCCTGCGCACTATCTGCTCCAGTACGAGATTGAAGAAGTCGCATGACAGCGCGTCTCCTTGCCGAAATCCGGTGCAAGTTTGAAATAGATCGGAGGAGCTGCTTCCAAACTGCACATTGCAGCGCGTGTTTTCCAGCGTCACGCGACACAGCTGAATCAGTTTTGCCGGGATTCCGAATTCGGCAATCGCCACATAGAGCTCCTGACGATGTATGCTATCATACGCGGCTTTGAAGTCGATGAATAGGTGGTGAGTTTCGACTTGAAATTCGTTGGTCTTTTCCAGGATTTGCCTCAGTGTGAAAATTTGGTCTATAGTCGATCTGCCGGGCCGGAAGCCACACTGGTACGTGCCGATTAGTGTGTTGCAGAACGGTTTAAGACGTTCACACAGTACGTTGGATAGGATCTTGTATGCAACATTAAGCAAGGATATGCCTCGATAGTTCTTGCAAGACATAGGATCGCCTTTTTTGTAGATGGGGCATATGGAGCTGATAGTCAAGTCATCGGGCATGTTTTCTTCCAGCCATACTTGGTTGATGATTCGGTGCATGCTCCCTACCAAAACATCACCACCGTATTTAAAGAGCTCCGCTGGTAAACCATCAGAGCCTGCGGCTTTGTTGTTCTTAAGCTTTTTTATAGCTAGGCCAACTTCTTCTATACTAGGTGGTGGAACTAGTTCTTCATTGACTGGACGCGGGTTCTCTTCTTGCCCTATCACTCTCTCTACATGATGCCCATTTAGCAGTTGCTGGAAATGCTGCTTAAACACATCTACTATTCCCTGCGCTTCGGTGACTAGGTTTCCTTCGCTGTCTCGAAGAGCCTGCGTTCCGGTTTTGTAGCCAGCAGCCAGTTGCTTGGCTTTTTTATAAAACCTCCGGATGTTATTACGATCGCGCGACTCTTCGATCTCCTTGAGCTGGGAAGCTGCGTAAGCCCTCTTCTTCCTACGCAGGATCTTCTTTTCCTCTCTTCTCCTGGCTCGATACTCTTCTCTCGCTGCCCTTGTTTTGCGCTGCAGCGCTTTCTTGTGTGCATCTTCTGTCACCTTTTTCCTGTACACGCATTCATCATCATACCACGGGCTCTTTCTCTGGGGTGGCTGGTACCCTACAGTGGTTTCGGCTACCTCCCTGATGATGTCGCGGTACTGGCACCACTGATTCAACAATCAGTCTGTGGTAGGTGAGTGCACAGAGGAGAGTTTCATGCTCAGGCGCTCGCTGTAGGCTCTGGCTACTCCAGGTGTGCTAAGGTGTCCAACGTCGAATTTCTTCTTCTGGGCGGTTCGCAGCTTCTTCTCGTTGGACAGCCGAGCTCTGAATTTCGCTGCGACAAGAAAATGGTCAGAGTCGACGTTTGCCCCTCGGAATGTGTGCACGTCGAGGATGTTGGATGCGTGCCTCGCATCGATTAGCACATGGTCGATTTGGTTGGCGGTTCGACCGTCTGGAGAGCGCCAGGTTGCTGTGTGGATCCTTAGCCTTGGAAACCTAGTGCTACTTATCACCGTATTACGAGCTGCTGCAAAATCTATTAGTCGGTAGCCGTTGTCTGTTGTCGTTTCGTGGATTCTGTGCTTACCAACTAACCCGCCAAAGATGTTTTCCTTTCCGATTTTAGCATTGAAGTCCCCGAGTACAACTTTTACATCGTACTCCGGACAGGCTCCGTAGGCTCCATCCAGGAGGTCATAAAACTCCTCCTTGATGGGATCTTCAGCCTCGTCGGTAGGGGCGTGTGCACATATTAGGCTTATGTTTTGGAAAGTAGCTTTGATGCGGATCACAGAAAGGCGATCACTTATCGGCTTGAAGTCAATAACTTTTGTCCTAAGCCGATTTCCCACGACGAGTCCGCATCCTAATACATGCAGTCTTTTGTTGCAGCTGTAATAAATGTCGCAATCTTTTCTTTTCATCATGCCTGATCCTATCCATCGTATCTCCTGGATCGCGGTGATGTCTGCCTTGTACCGCGTGAGGACAGACTCAAGTTTTTGAGTGGCAACTGGGGTGTAGAGTGTTCTTACATTCCAGGTGCATACTCTCATATCGTAGTCCATTGACGTTCCGGGTCTGGTTGCCATTTGAGGAGTTTCGTTATCCGAGGCTGGTTGCGTCTCTCTCATAACTAGTCTTTTTTTCCATGGTCGGGAAGTTACCCCGACGGCACAACCCCCAACCTGGAGGGCCAGGCCCTGTTTTGACCCTAGGACAGCGGGCCGGACATTCCGATGTCAGTAACCCAATTTTGGGATATGAGCGCTGCCGTTGACCCATTTAGGGTTCATCCGCCACCAACTCTTTTCCAACACCCTGGCTCAGTATTGGAGATCCCTATAGACCTGTTATCCAAATAAGTCGAAGCAGCTCATATAGGGATTACACTTTAGTTCGACCTGACTGGAACTGTAGACGCCACCGTTGGTTCCATCTAGGGAATTCATCCGCTGCCGCCTGAAACAAGAGGAAATGTCTTAGTGCGTAGACACTCATCCCCCCTCTCTCGTTCGCTGCCACCAACGATCTTCCACAGGGGTTGGTTACCCCATCTCAGGTCGAGGTACTAGGCACCCACCAGTCACCAACGTGGAGGTGAGAGTAGGAGTTGATAGTGAGAGGCTAGAGTGGGAACGCTTGTGTTCTCATGTAATCGCATCACTACCCTTAAACCAGCATCACATTCCTGATACATTCCACAAAAAACCACATGTGCCATAGTTTGTGGGATTCTGATACATTCCACAAACTATGGCACATGTGGTTTGACATTTCAGTCGACGAATTTATACTTTGGTCTTGTGTTTTGTTTGTTACTTGGCTAATTATTTAATAAAACAAATGAAAATAGTGTTGAGATGTTTTTTGAAAGCAGGGACGAAGTAGAAAACCAGAAAAAAGAGCTGGTAAAGTTAAGGAATTAAATTCGAGCCAAATCCAATCCATTGGATTTGCCCGACGTTGTGCGTGGTAGAAATAATTTAAATTGAATATACCTATCGTTTTAATAACAAGAGTTATTTTTAGATTTTTGCCAAAGGAATATTTTTCTGCATTTCGTTCACTAAATGTAGAAATTGCCTTTTACTTGTTATTTGTTATACATTATGCAAAATAATTATGATTGTTTTTAGTTAATTAAGAATTAAGTACACATACTTTTTTTAACACTTTATCGCACAGTCGTCCGCAAAATAGTCGACGACAGAAATGTGTCATTTCCATAACAAACGTCGTAACAAAACACCTCACGCAATACCGACGATCGTCGTCGAAAAATACAGCGACAATAGGGGACAATAGGGGAATGATGAAACGACAGGCTGGAATAGGTATAGAGTCACGTCTGGCTTCATACAGTATGGCTAGTTCTCATAAGAATTTAAATGGGTACTTGATATGTTTTAAAGTAAGTTATATGAAGAGGTCATTTAAGTCTTATACAAGACCCAAATAGGTAAACCTTAAAAATCGCATCTTTCTGAAATGTCTTTATAAAAATTGTTTTTTTCTGAACGTATTCCCGCATAAACTCATGAGCTTAGTGGGGCTATGAAATGAAGACATGACTCAGTACAGCTCATCTCTAACTCTAATAGGATGTCAAATGAAATTTACGCTCGCCTGCTATTGTTTTAATTAGGTACAATATTAATCTATTTGCTCATCTGAAGGGATTTTTTTTATAGATATTTGTGGTCTTGAGTAAGCCTCAATTTGACTGGCTGGCTATTTTTATCTTGTTACGCTTTTCCATCAAAGGCAACGTGTGTGTATTTATGATTATGATATGATTTATGCGTAGAACCTTGCCAGGTAAATTATATTTTTTATCGACAACGCTGTTCATATTTAGTGCAATATTACATCGAACTTTTGTGTTTAGTTTTTTAATTTTTGTTTCTTGAAAAATGTACAGTTTTATTCACCTCCATCATCACATTACATTATTTGCATTTAATTTTTGAAATCATAACACATCCCCATACAAATTAACATATGCAGTCTTTACGGTTGGCGTTTCCCGCTACCTTATTGCAGCGGCCAGTTGGTTAAGGAGCCTCCACCATCACCGTTACCATTACCACCACCAGTTAAACTTGGTGGATCACCAATGTCATCACCATTGTAAGATAAAAATCAATATATATAAAACTTGTTTGTAATTTAAATTAAACATTATAATTATATGCACAAGGTATAAAAGCGATGGATATGCAACAGGGTGTTTCGTTCAGTCCAATAAAAAAAACATTTTGTGCATTTGTGAGTAAACCAACATGCATTTTTTTATACGAAACGCCCTGCGTGTATATTTTGTTGATACCTCTTACTTTTTAAAGGCTTTTACTTTACTTCGTGAAAAATTTGTTATGTCAAAATCTTGTAAGCAAAATTTATGAACCACTTTCTCTAAACTTAGAACTTTGAAATTTTCCATGCTGGTTGGATTGTGAAGACAATGCAAAATTTAGAAAGAGGTTTTGGATTCTGACTTCCACTGCCCCCTAAGGGAGGCTTTTTCATAACACATGATTCATTAGCCATATTAACTTGAAACTTTATATGTAAAGGGACAGCGGAAGAAGAAAAGGAAAAAGCTGATGGATCTGCGGCGCAAAGATGCTTTATCTGATAAAGGCACAAGCACTTCTTTCAGCTCTCCGGCGGTGCCTTTGAAAAGGAACAGGTCGGTGGAGGTCTCACCAACTGAAACTAACCAACCCCTTGGATCGGGCACTGCCTCCTCTTCTGCCGACCCGAAAAGCAAGAAGAAGCGACCCGTACCGGCAACGGTGGCCACTACGGAAGTGACAAACACCACGCGGCGCAGCTGGTATATTGCATCCAGAGTGGAGACGGATGACCAAATATGCAATTGCATCGTTTGAGAGTTTCAAGTCACCTGATGCCGACGTTGATAAGAATTTTCACCGCAAGCTTGGCCTTGGCCTACATACCTTCTCTTTGGCGTATGGTTAAAGTCGTGTTCATACCAAAAATAGGTAAGACTGAATACACTCTCGCCAAAATTTTCAGACCCATAAGTCTGTCTTCCTTCCTGCTTATCAACATGCTTATCAGCGCGGAAAATCCTGTGAAACTGCGCTTCAGAACTTTGTTGGTAGGATCGAAAGTCCTCTTGATCGGAAGGAGTACGCGTTGGGTATTTTCGTCGATATTGAGGGTGCTTTTGATAATGCTACTTTTGACAGCATGTGCAACGTAGCTAGACATCACGGTATAGATGAAACATTGGTGTTGTGGATTAAAGCAATGCTAATGTACAGGACGTTGATTATTGCTGAAGCGGATTGTGGCAAATGCGTCATGACAGGGGTAAACAGGGGCTGTCCACAAGGTGGTGTTTTGTCTCCCCTTTTATGGTGTATGGTAGTGGACTCTTTGCTAATGGTACTCAATCTTCCTAGAACCTACACACAAGCCTACGCGGGCGATGTCGCCGTTCTGTCTGTCGGTTCGAACCTAAGGACTGTCTGCGCTCATCCTTGGGCTTGATCGATGACTGGTGCAAAAGAAATGGGCTTTCAGTATGAGTCCTCTTAAAACTACGGTTGTTCTCTTCACGAGAAGGAGGAATGTCACTGGTCTGAATCAACTTGTGCTAAAAGGTGTCACTATCCCGATCTCTGATGAAGTCAAATATCTGGGAGTAATCCTCGATAGAAAACTTCTTTGGTACAAGCATGTTGAATCGAAAACCGATAAACTTTCTGGCAGTGCAAAGGCGCTTTTGGTAAGACATGGGGCTTATCTCCGAAAAGGGTCCTTTGGATCTATACGGCAATGGTAAGACCACTTCTCTCATATGCATCTGCTGTGGGGTGGAACAGGCTTTCGCGGAAACGTGTTACAGTCTCTTTCTCCAAACTCCAAAGAACAGTTTGCCTTGGCTGCACAGGGGCCTTCCCTAGCACTCCGCGCTCTGCTCTAGATGCTATGATGAACCTCCTCCCCTTGTTATTTTTATCATGGGGTGTACACTGAAAACCATCTCCCAGTTAAGGATAGGTGGCTTTTGGGACCACGCGCATTGGAATTTTGAAGAACTTGTGCGAGAATTATCCTTTGACCCCTGTCTTATGGATATGCCGTCTGATGCAATGACACCAGAAATCCTATTGCGACAAAACTACCACGTCAACTTTCCTCAGGCAACGGAATGGCTTCGGCCAGACTCTGAGCCAGGGAAAGAATGCCATCGTGTATTCACGGATGGCTCTAAAACCGGACAGGGGTCTGGTTCTGGAGTCTTCGTGGAAAGCGAGAACATTAGACTACACTACCCATTAGGTAACCACCCGACTGTCTTTCAGGACCTGAACCTGCGTTGGGTCTGCCTGCATTTGTGGTTAGGTCATCCATTGATATTTGGGTTTCTCGTAAACAGCTGCAAAAGGTCTGCGTCCTTTCTTCTGTCTCTCAGGAGAATCGACTGCAGACTGCTTGTGGACGTCCTTTCGGGCCAACAAGCTTTTGCTAAACACTTAAATGTATTGGGCTTGAGCGACACCACCATCTGTCCTGCTTGTGGAGAGGACGACGATACAGCGGAACACTTCCTCTGTAGTTGTCCTGCCTTTGCTCGCATCAAGTGGCGGGTCTTTGGGGCTGACGTGGTGAGTGCCGAACATCTAAGCTCTTCATCACTGAAGCTCCTTCTCATCTTTCTTCGAAAGACGGGAAAACTACATAAGTGCAGCAATGTAAGGTGTCTGTTTGGCAGTACAATGGACCAGTAGTTGTGTCTGAGTGCTCCATCAGGATAGTAACAACTTCCGACAAAGAAAAAATATATGTCAATAGATAAGTCAAAACTATTATATTCCTAATTAATACTTTGTACCGATTCGTCCTATAAGGTTAGAAAAAAGGGGGTGCAAACTTTTCTATTTCGCCCTTACTACCCTCAACTTGCCATTGTACTCATAAATCTATGTAGGTCAACTCAAAAAAAATCCTTTTAATTGTTAGGCAATACTTCACCGAGTATTTTGAGCTAATATTCATCTTTCTAGTCCATCCAGAGGGCAAGATAAAATAAATTGAAAATAGATCTTATTCGGCCAAATGAGAAAAAAATTGCTATCTCGATTGTAGGTGCGCTTAGGAAGGGTAGTTTTTTTTACTGCAGCGGGCATTCAGAATGTAAGTTACCACCAGATAGATTCATAACACACGCCATCCATATTTCACCAACACAGCACCTTCCCAAGTTCAAGCCAATGACATATCAAGTTCTCCGAATGCACTTTCACACAGTCGAGTCGAGTGAACTGGGCGTTCATTGATTCTTTCTGCTGACGCAATATCTACGATGGTTTATTATAGTATTAGCTAAGAGATAAATAGGAGTACCTTTTTGTAATTTCATTGAGTCTTATTCGAATCAATAAATTGGGCAGTTGTCCCAAAGTAAATAAAAACTTTTTTTTTATCGCACACGACGGAAAATATACTAACTGGCGTATAAAGTAAAAAGTTTCCCGAGCAAAATAAACGTAATAGTTTCGCGAGTGGCATAACTTAATTTATATAATGTTATAATAATTAAAGTTTAAATTTAACCAAACAAATTGAATAAGTACTGTGAAACAAAAGAGGAATACCTTTTTCCACGAAATTAAACTAAACAAGTGTTGTGGAAAAAAATATATATTTTTCACGCTGTGAAAATGAAAAAATTCACAGTAGTGCATCAAAACGACCGTGGGTGTAGCGAAGAAGAAGACGACTCCCTGGAGAAACGAGGCCCTCCAGTAACTGCTATAGCAGAGGAAAAAGAGGCAGCTGTAGTACTGCCAGCCGCCCCTGTAATAATTAGCAAGTTGTTGCTGCTAACGTAAGCACAGAATATAAGAATTATATGAAAAATATCATAAGAAAAGAAACAGCTAAATCTAAGTTAAAGAACGAAAAATCATAAATTTACTTGAAACATTTTTTTTTTCTTTCCTTAAAAGAGAAAACATTCGATTTAATAATATTTTTTTACAAAAAAACACAGTTGAAAAAAAATAATAAAATAATATACATTAAGAAAAAGAACGTAGCACTAAATTATTTCATAGAGCAAAATCAAATCGAAAATTAATTCGAAATAAAGCCTAAGTAGCTCTTATAATAATAATTTATAATACATTACTATCATTATGTCAAATCCAAATAATCTCCTTCGTCCCCCTGTCCTAAATGTACCCCACCCCAACCAGGGGTCTCATCGCGTAAGCCTAAAACGATCGAACGACGTCGTCTCGACGATGCAACTACTTCGTGTTAGATCCAAAAAACGATGATCGTCGAAACGATTGAACGATCATCGTTTCTTGTTGCTTCACGTAAACCATTTAACTGTCATGTAGCGTCGTCGAAACGATTCGATTGAACGATGGCTCTTTGGCAATCGTTTCATCGTTTTTGGTATATTTTGTTTCCATTTAGGGTTTTTAAAAGCAAAACAAAAATGTTAAAGAATATTATTTCAATCAAATCTTTCATAATTTCGACAAATAGTACACTCCATTCTGCATTAGTGTGGTGAAATGTGAAAATATAGAAAAAATATCCATTTCCTTCATTTTAGTTAATCGAAATAGGTACACTAGAAAGTTCACATCACACCCTTGTTATGTTCTCTTTGGAGTACACAATCATAGAATTGCATTCATTAAATGGTTTTTGAAAAATGCATTCACCAATTTTCTCTTATTTTACAACCCCTAATCAATAAAATTTTTCCTGCACCGAAAAATGTTTACCTATACATACATTTTCACATAAAAGACAACAACACACACAAATTATATACCCTTTTTATTGGTTTCCAGTTGTCACAGTTTGTTTACAGCCCTGCTCAAACTGTTCAAAACGAAAACGATGGACGATTCGATTGAACGACGCGATTGTGTTGTTACATGAAGCTAACTTAAAACGACGTAGTTTTGTTCAATCGTCGAGACGATGATCGTCTGAAAAGTTACGCGATGAGACCCCAGGAAACCCTCTCGAACCAGAATGTCCTCCCCAACCACATGCTCTAGCACGTCCCGTCTATGCATCCGCGCAACTTGTAGATTTAGCTTCAAACATATTTAACTCTATGATAAATCCCAACCAAGATCTTTCTGCTACGCGAAACCAAGGTATAAACCCAGAATTAAGAGATAACCTTGATGACCTAGATAGAATACCCGATGTTGTTAGGAACCTTCGTGACTTTTCAGGAACACCTGGCGAGTACACCTGGAACACCTGGAAAAGTGTTGAACGTGTTCTCCAGCTCTGCGTACAACAAGGAACACCGAAATATTATGGCATCCTTAATACCATTAGAAATAAAGTAGTAGGAAATGCAGATGCAGTACTTGAGTCATATAACACACCGCTTAATTGGAAAGCAATTTCCAAGTGTTTGACACTGCACTATGCAGACCAAAGAGACCTCGATACATTAGAGTACCAAATGACGTCCCTTATCCAAGGGTACAAGAGTTCTATCAATCGGTTTATACGAACTTGTCACTTATTTTGAACAAAATACAGTGCATGGACAAAGGAACCGAAGCTCTTTCGATGTTCACTAGCACTTCCCCAGACAAAGCGCTCGACACTTTTATTCGTGGCCTAAATGGCGATTTAACGAAATTGTTAGGCATCCGAGAACCAAAGGAATTGCCCGAAGCCCTCAATCTCTGTCTGAGACTGGAAAACCAGAGGTTTAGGTCCAATACCAATCCCTCAACATAGAAGATATACGCAGCAGGTTGCTACCCACAGGGAGCCTTTCTTCCCACAAAGTAGCCTATATTCCGTGAAACCAACCTCAACCTCTTAACTATCAGCATCAGCCACAGTATCAACCTATAAATTATCAGCTTCAACCACAATATGGACACACCAATAATAACTTTAATCAAGTACCTCCAAGACCAACGGCACCAAAACCACAACCTAGGCCGGAACCGATGGACACTTCCACTATAAGGTCTTTCGACATCAACTATCAAAATAGAACCAAGCCTTTCAAATACACAAGAAAGCGACCCCCAGGACAATCCACACAAGTGCATATTCACGCAAAGTACCAAACGAACTTCCATATAGACACTTCTACTCCCTCACCCCCTTTCAAATACAGCCTACAGGTTACGTTTCCCCTAACGATCAACACGCATTCTACTATCAAACCAACGTAGAAGAAGCTAGAAACGATCCTGACCTCACTAACTACATGCTTCAGCAAGCTGTAACGTCGTTCGAACAAGAAGATGAAACCGAATCTTTCGAGTATTCCGATATACATTTTTTAGATTAACGGACTCCTCTTTACCATACTTCCAATGTAAAACGAGGAGGTGAACAATCTTAAATTTCCTTATTGACACTGGTTCTATCAAGAACTATATTCAACCCAGTCTAGTAGAAAAACCTATATTCAAAACGACCTATGTTTTCTAGCAAAATCCATAGCAGGCGATGTAAAAATAACTCATCACACCCTTATCAATCTTTTCGGACAACAAGATGTTAAACTCAAATTTTTCTTACTCCCGACACTGAAGTCATTCCATGGCATATTAGGTAACGACAGCCTGAAACAACTGTCTGCCGTTATCGACACAAAAGACGACTGCATGTCAATTTTAAATAAAAGAAAACATTAAACAATTAAAATCTCAATCTGTAAACTTCCTTAGTGATAAACTTAATCACATGTCGAACTCTCAAAAATATGCTATTAATTTATCTTATTAAAAGATATCCCTCTCTTTTTGCCGACGAAAGTCATCGGAGAAATCCGAACGAGTACGAACACTCCGGTGTACTCTAGAAGCTATACCTATCCCGCTGCTTTAACCCAGATATGCCTGATGTCCTACATGTAGGACGGTCAGAACATGTATAAAATTGCAGAAAACTATTGACACGTGTTGCTTGGCTACTGGTTTAGTGCATTGATAACAAGTCATTCTACAATGCAGGGACTAATTTCAGTGCATTTAGTGAACTAAGGCGTGATATAATTGTGTTTGATTTCTACCAATTTTAAAAATGTCAGAATACGGCATTCGCTTCGAATGTTACGTACTTGTTTTTATCGTAAATTTAGTTTTACAAACGTTACAAGTTATGTTTTAGAGTAATAAAATGTTACTCTTTCGTTAGTAATAAACATATCATTTCTTAGAATTACGTTTCACTGTGTTATTGGTACACACCGTACGGTGTACTATATGTAGGACGACAGGCACATATACGTCTATGAAAAATTTTTTTTCAAGGGTTTTTCATTGAATGAAGCTCTTGCTTTTCTTGAAGCTTATAAGGAATTCGCAAGAAAAGTGGACGACATTACAATATTTCCATCAAATAATGCCTGTGCGGAGTTGATGGATGAAGATTCCGGTGGTGAGGAGTTGGTTTTCGTCAGTAACTTACCAGGTTCTCAGTTACAAGCACCTGCCGAAATAACATTGAAGCATAGAACCATGGATTTTTTGATGGCGAGCTTTTGAACTTATTCTTAGCGAAAGCAACAGATATATGTATATCCGAAAAAAACAGGGCAACGAAACATACAATTATGCGAACTCTCAAAGCCTTTGTTGTAGTCTTAGTTCTAAGTTTATACATTCAGGTGCCACGGAGGAGAATTTACTGGGAGCGAGAGAAGAATGACCACAATGCTTTGGTTGCAGAGGCAATTATAAGGGATAAGTTTGAATATATATTTTCAAATATTCACTTAGCTGACAACGAAACCCTGGACCAAGCTGACAAGTTTTCAAAAGTGAGGTCCTTGTGCAAATACATAAACAAACGATTTGTAGATAACGCTCCAATGGAAGAAAATCATTCTGTGGATGAAGCGATGGCTGTAAGCAGTTTAGACATGGCAAGTCTATTAGATATGGCTACAAATTGTGGGTAGGTACAACAAGGTTGAGATATGTAAACTGGTTTGAACCATACCAAGGCGCATCTACCAATTTGAATAAAAACCGCTTTCTTATACGCGTGGACGTCCATCAGCCTTCGAAGGAGCAAATATACGATACGATCGCTTTGACCATATAGTAACACCACAAGACAAACAAACGAGATGTGCTTTTTGTCATACAAAAACAACAACAAGATGTTCTTAGTGCGATGTTGGACTTCACGTGAAGTGCTTTGTAGACTTTCGTAAGAAATAAAATTTTTCTGTCGACGTACCATATATGCCTAACGTCATATATATAGGACGGCGGCCATTTTGGAAATATATGTATGAAATTTTTGAAAATGTGTAAAAACCGTTTTATTTGCAACATATTATTACAAATATTACAAAAAATTTTATTTTTAAAGTGTCAGAAAAGTTTAGGCATATCTGGGTTAAAAGACGAAGTGGAGGAACAGATTACAAAAACTTCTACACGACCAAATTATAAGACAATCTCGTTCTCCGTACAATTCACCAGTGTGGATTGTACCAAAAAAGCTGATTCAAGCGGAAAGAAACAACATAGACTTGTGATAGACTATCGCAAACTCAACTCTGTCACAATATCAGACCAGCTAAACGAAAGCAAATACTTTACAGTTTTAGACTTGAAAAGCGGATTCCATCAGATCCCTCTGAAGGAATCAGACGTAGAAAAAACTGTATTCTTGATCAACAACGCAAAATACGAGTTTAAGAGACTCCCTTTTGGATTAAAAAATGCCCCTTCTATCTTTCAATGTGCTTTGGACGATATCTTGCGTGCTCCAATGGGCAAGTTTTTTAAGGAAGAAGTTGAATTTCTTGGATTTATCGTATCCTCAAAAGGAATTTCTACAAATCCTACAAAAGTCGAGGCAATTGTAAATTCTACTCCTCCAAAAAAGAACTACGATCCTTTTTAGGTATATCAGGGTATTACAGACGTTTTGTGAATGATTACGCAAAACTAGCTAAGCCTCTTACCTCGCAAGAAGAAATGGAGGGCGTATCTCAAAAAATCAGTCAAACAAACCCCCAATTTCTTTATCCGCCGAGGCAATCGAAGCCTTTAACAAACTAAAAAATGCCTTATCTTCAAGAGATCTTTTACTAATGTACCCAGACTACAATACACCGTTCGAATTGACGACCGATGCTTCCAACTACGCGCTCGGCGCTGTACTATGTTTAAGGCCCAAATGATGGCAAGCATTTCCTTTTCGTTAGCCGCAGGAATGCGATACCCAGGAATGCTATCGGTTTACCCCTTTGTGTAAAGCCGAAGAACATTATGCGGCTAACGAAAAGGAAATGCTTGCCATCATTTGGGCCTTAAACAACCTCCGAAACTACCTATACGGAACAGCACACATTAAAATCTATACCGACCAACAACCGCTTACGTACGCACTCAGCAATAAGAACAACAACTCCAAGATGAAGTGCTGGAAAGCTATTCTCGAGGAGTATGACCGCGGACTATTCAACCTGATTACAGTGAACAAGAGCTCATTGCAATCCTCAAACGATACCTCAATCCTAGCGTTATAAACGGAATCTACACTAATGAGGCAAATATAGGCAAAGTACAAGAATTTTCATTTCAGAGCATATAAAACCCGCCTCACTCAATCCCGTGTAAAAATCCTTTCAAACCAAACAGAACAGACAGAGCAAATACTTAAAGAACATAATAGAGCACATAGAAACGGTTACGAAAACAAGACTCCGCGAAATAAGACCCCAGGAAATAAGGCCCCAGAAAAAAAAATGAAATAGGGCCCCAAGAAATTATACAGGAAACAACAACAACGATTTTTCATAAAATTTGGGGTATTATTTCCTTTTTTGGGGCCTTATTTCCTAATGAAAATTAGGGTTTTATTTCATTATGAAATAAGACCCCAAAAGTAGAAATGAAATAAGACCCCAAACGAAAAACGGAAGCGTATGGGGGGCATGCTGCCCCCCTGCAACCCCCCGGCTTGGGTTTACTGTCAGATTTGGGGTCTTATTTCATTTTTTTGTTGGGACCTTATTTCATCGCAGTGGTGCCTTATTTCATATTTGAAACTTTCATTATGAAATAACACCCCAAATTTGAGCCCTTATTTCATTTTTACTTTTGGGGCCTTATTTCGCGCAGCCCGAAAACAAAATGAAGTTACTCCAAAACTTTTATTTCCCAAAAATGAAAGCAAAAATTCAAGATACTATGGTAAACTTTTTCAAAAACCGGGTTCAACTTTTTTGCCAATACGAATGAAAATTATGCTGCAGGTGGAGTTGGGTGTTTCGTAAAAGAGAACTGCAAGATTCTTGATGTCTTGAGTGTTTATTTTGTTAGTGCTGACGTCTTGAGAGTCTCCATTGAAATTAACAATGAAGTTTTTGTTTTGTTATGTGTCTATAGACTGCATATGTTCAATGTTTCGATGTTTGTAAAAGAATTTTCTGATCTCTTGGCTAAGGAAAAATCTAAAAACTTAATTTTTGTCGGCGATTTTAATATTAACATTTTGGATGATAGTGAAAATGTTTCAAGCTACCTGGCCCTACTAGCATCACATGGTCTAACATGTTTTATCAATGAGCCCACTAGGCCTGTTGCGGGAAGCTGTTTAGATCATATCTATGGCCGATTCAAAAATGTTGGGTTTAATAAGTGCGAAAAATGTATTTTCGATCTGATGATTACTGATCACTCTATGACAGGACTCATAACAAACGTTTCTGATGGCAGTGTATGTAAAAATCCAGATTTATCCCAAAGAAGAATGAAAATTGATTTTTGTAAGCTTAAACGCAATCTGTTCTATGAGTTCTGGGAAGAGGTATATGATTGTAGTGATTCATCAACTGCTTATACATTATTTATTGTCTCTCTTAAGAATCACATTCTAAGTTGTTCCTCATCTCTGCCCCCCAAAAAGTGTGTAAAAAGACTGAAACCTTGGATATCTAGCTTCTTATTAAACAAAGTTTTAGGTAAAAATAAACTTAGATTAAAATGCAAAAAGTATCCTAATAATTTGGGTTTAAAAAGGAAATATAAGAAATTGTGCACCGAACTTAAAAATGAGATTCCTATTTGCCGCGATAATTTTTATCGTGCTCAATTCAGCTCTGCAAAGGGAAATTTAAGAAATGAATGGAAAGTAGTTAACAACATTCTAAATAAAAATAGCCTTTCGAAAAATCCAACTGTTATACGTGTTGATGGCTGTGATGTGTCTGACAATCATGTTATTGCTGACGCATTTAATTGCTATTTTGCCAATATAGGCTGCAGCTTACAACCTTGTCCAGTCCAATCGATTTGTACTCGCTGTCCGACTATTTGTGAATGTGCTGAACCGCTGCAAAGTAGTAGTTTTGTTTATCAGCCCATAACTCCTCTTGAAATTCTTAAAGCCACTGGTACTTTAAATAAATCGAATTCTTGTGGAGCTGATGGCATCTCGAGTTTTGCCCTAAAACAAATTGCATGTTTCATTGTGGATGTATTGGCAGATATTTATAATCGTTGCGTGTTTGCTGGGGTCTTTCCTGATGATCTAAAATGTGCTGATGTTATTCCATTGTTCAAAAAAGGTTCTTCTGCTGAAATCTGCAATTATAGGCCAATTTCACTTCTTCCAGTCTTCAGCAAAATTTTCGAAAAGCTAATGAAAAATAGGATAGTGGCCTTTCTAACTAAAACCAAGTTCTTTAATCCAGTTCAATTTGGATTTCAAAAAGGAAAGTCGACGGAAGATGCACTGTTACAGTTTTGTTCTCAAATAATGTCACATCTTGATGAAAAAAAATGCACGGCGGGTTTATTTATTGATGTAACCAAAGCTTTTGATATGGTTGACCATAAAATTCTGTTGAGAAAACTGGAAAAATCAGGATTCCGTGGTTTTATACTGAGTTGGTTTAGGTCGTATCTTGAAAACAGGTCGCAACAAGTAAAAATTGATGAAGTCAGGAGCGAAATCAAGTTCTTCAATATCGGTGTACCTCAAGGCTCTGTTTTGGGTCCCATTATGTTTTTAGTCTATATCAATTCATTGTTTTCTCTTGATTTCAAAGGATCACCTACTGCCTTTGCGGATGATATAGGTTTCTCTTATGGTTCAAACAGTCCTTTGGACTTGGTGTCTGATGTAAATTGGGATCTAAATCTTTTGAGACACTGGTTTGCTGAACATCACTTAGTTATTAGCTCTAAAACTAAAATAATGTTCTTCAACTTATCTAACTCGGCCAAATTTGAAGCGAATGTGTATTTCCACGCACCTGAGTGTCAAAGATATAAACTGACTAACTGCAAATGCACGTCCAGTTCTTACTTTCAAACTTACAGTAATAGTCTAATCTGTAGTGATAAATGCTTTTTAATTGAAACTGTAGATAACTTTAAGTACTTGGGACTCAACGGGACGGGACGGTTACATTAAAAAAGTATTTGCGATGTACACTCAGATATTTTTATTATTTGCGTAATATATGCTCCACTAAGCTTCTTAAGGTAATATATTACGGAATTTTCCATTCCAAGCTACAATATGGGATTGCTTGTTGGGGAGGCGTATACCAAAATAAAATACATCCGCTGCTGATCTTGCAGAAGTATATCCTAAGACTAATTTGTCGTAAACCTCGCATACATCCTAGCTATCCTTTGTTCTGTGACCTGAATATTCTTCCTGTGCGTCATTTATATTGTTTCAAGGTATTAAAAACGTTTTTCATGAAGTCTGGTCATCGTAATTTTCGTTTAATCTCTAATTATGATTTACGTGTAAACTTCTCAAATGTGTTATCTGTTCCCAATTTCCGCACCACTGCATATCGTAATTTTTTTTCTATTTTGTCTTATCGATTGTTTAATAAACTCCCGCAATCCATCAGGGCATTATCAACGCCTGGAACATTTATAAAGGAAGTTAAAATTTGGCTCTACCGATTTGACTATACCGGTTTAGAATCTATCATTTCCGATATTCTGGTTTAACCTTAGTTAAATTTAATTTTTATTTGCTTCTTATATTTGTGTATATTGCTTTTTGTTTCAGTATCTTTGGTTTATAATTATTTATTTATTTTTTAGCTCTTAATCCATTAAAGTTTTTTACGAAAGTTTTTCTTAATGGGTCACCCCACCCAAATAAATTTAATTTGTATTGTATACGCCAATCGAAGTGGCATTTAACTCTATTTTTATTACACCTGTATATAAAAATAAAAATGTCACTAATTTTTCTTATAGTTTTTTCTAATTACATACTTGTATAAATTAAGAAAAGAAAGCCTTTGTATTTTATAATTATAAGAAATAAATATCTATCTATCTATCTATCTATCTAAAACAATGCAGGGTTTGTAAAGAACAAAAATATGATCGACGTCCCAACAAACCTGAATTACGAAATACCCCCATCCCCCAATACTCAGGACAGATAGTCCACTTCGATATTTATTCCACAGATAAAAACTTGGTACTCAGAGCGATACACAAGTTTTCAAAATTCGCTCAAGTTCGAATTATCAAATCAAGAGCAGTTGAAGACGTCAAAGAACATCTCAGACAACTTATTTTCGCCTTTGGTGTACCAAAAATGGTCATTTACGATAACGAGAAAACATTTAGCTCAGCGTCCATATGTTTCATGCTGAAAGACCAGTTAGGAATCCCCCATATACGAGTGCTGTCAACGGACAAGTGGAAAGATTCCACTCTACGTTATCAGAAATCACAGTACACATATTAAAGGTAATATCTTCCGAACACTCATTTTCGTTTCGTTCTGCACATCTGTCAAAAAGGCATTTTCCATAAAGGTACGAATGGGGTCACATTGTCAGCCATTAAAATTTATGGGCGCGCATATTATTTCTATACATTATTGTCAGGGTCACATTTGCCGCCATATTGCAGATGCGCAATATATTACCTTTAATATGTGTACTGTGATCAGAAATAGTGCGTTGCCTAAAAACAGAGCGAACTCACAGATCTTTTATAGAACTGTTAGACCGCGCTGTTTACGAGTACAACTATTCCATTCATTCAACCACAAAACAACGTCCAATAGAAGTATTTTTCAGTAGGAGATTAAGCACTAATCCCGCGCAATACGAAAATTCAAGACAGGAAAAAATAGAAAAACTGGTAGATAAAAACATAAATATACAAAATACCATAATACCATAATAACAAACGAAATCAGATTAAAAATTACAATCCAGGAGAAATAGTTTTCGTAAGAATAAACAAACGATTAGGTACTAAACTATCACCGAGGTATAAAAGAGAAATAATTAAAGAAAATAGATCAACCCATGATACAAATACTACAGGTAGCGCTATGGTGATGTTCAGTTTTTTTTTCGTTCTGCGCACCTACGTCATTTGAGCGCAGAATTAATTTTGACAGGGAGAGATAATGGTGAGAGTATTTGCACAGTGGAGTTTTGTTTTCATTTGTTTTGTGTTAATTATAAATGGATTTGCTGAAAATGATTAATTTGTTTTATTCGTAATGATGCGATAAATATTTTGTTAAAGTTTTGTTATGATTCAAAAAGCGTATCAGGAAACGAAACAAGATGATTTTTTTTTTCATTTTGTATGCAAAGTCATGGACATTGACCGCATTTCCTCTTTTAGGAAATGCAGATTACAAACTGTTCCAGTTTTTGGGCTTGTACATCTTTTCTTCTACAGAAGAGTACCCATTGCTTGCAGAGTTTTTTCCTTTGAGAAGCTATGAAAGCTGGTGTCCAATGCTTTTTTTCTGTATTGGTGTTACACTCAAACCCAGCACAAACACCCATTTCAATAAAAATATTCACCCCTATTGTCGTCGTCGTTTACGACTCTAAAAAAAAGCGACACGACTGTTTGGTATTGGCGACTGAAAATAAACGACTTTTGTCGCGACGACGATCGACAAATGGCGTCTGAAATGTCAAAAAATGTGGATTGTATTTTTCGACGACGATCGTTGGTATTGCGTGAGGCGTTTTGTGACGACGTTTGTCGTGGAAATGATACATTTCTGTCGTCGACTATTTTGCGGACGACTGTGTGATAAATGTGTTAAAAAAAGTATGTGTACTTAATTTTTAATTAACTAAAACACAAATATAGTCATTTTGCAGAATGGAGACAACAAATAAACGACAATTTCTACATTTAGTGAACGAAATGCAGAAAAATATTCCTTTGGCAAAATCATTCACGAAGGCCTAACAAAAGTGATGTTAATCGGCAATGAGACCACATAGCCTTTTCTCTGAATTGTCTTGGACCATATAAATCAACGCGCATAAGTAATGAGCTATTACACGACGACCCTAATTAAGGCCATAAAATCATTTATGATGAAAAACCCAGAAAGCGGAGGATGCAGTACCTTGGCATCGTTTTTTGTATCCATGCGGATATAGTTTGCATTAAGTTTTAACAACTGCGTGATCAAGTGTTAAAGAAAAGTTTGTGTATTTAATATTTAACTAACGAAAAGATAGTTACATATTCTTTAAAATGAAAATCACAAATAGGACACTTTCAACATTTAGTGAACGAAATGCAGAAAAATATTCCTTTGGCAAAATCATTCACGAAGGCCTAACAAAAGTGAGGTTAATCGGCAATGGGACGACATAGCCTTATCTCTGAATTGTCTTGGACCACCTTCGACTTCGATAGTTTAAAATACATTTAAAATCTGAAAATAATTGTTATTAACACAATGTATGCAATTTAAATTATTTCTATCACCCACTTAATGTCGGGCAAATCCAATGGATTGGATTTGGTTCGAATTTCCTTCCTTAACTTTACCAGCACTTTTTTCTGGTTTTCTTCTACATCACTACTTTCAAAAAACATGTCACACTATTCATTTTTGATTTGTTTTATTAAATAATTAACCAAGTCACAAACAAAACACCAGACCAAATATAAATTCGTCGACTGAAATGTCAAATCCCATGTGTTGTGTCATAGTTTGTGGAATGTATGTGGGATGTGAGAGTTCAGAGAGTCGAGTCGTTTCAGTTACGCAATACCAAATTCCAAACGACTCGACACGACAAACGTCGCCAGTCGTTTACGACAGACGACGACGACAATAGGGGTGATTGATATTTAATAATTTTTTTTGTTTTAATATTATTTGGAGCAATTAAGGCAATCGACTACTAAAATTAACCCAAACCGATCGAACTACTCAAATGACGTCACGTTCAAAATGACGTCACATGTGCAATGCGTAATCTATAGTAATTGAATCATGAGATCAACCACTATTCTAACAGAACCAGGCAAAATCATACACAAAAATAATATTAGGAATTAACCCTTTTTTCAGACTTCTCTCCACGCAATGTCTCGCCGAAGTCCAGATCTTGGACTACACTACACAAACTCCAAAATGTTATCTTTACACATGTGAACAACAAAACTCCAAACGGGCACTTTTAAATTAATTCACGTTATCGATCTGAAGCATACGAGTCACTGGTCCTTCCCTATCCGACGAAATCCTAAGAATAATAAACCTGCTTTTTTTAAGCAGGTAGATATAAAACTGCACTAAACAACAAAAAAATAAAATGAAACTAATGAAACGCTTTTTAAAGTAGTACCTACTGCACTAAAAAGTAAAAAAAAAATAAAATATAAATATGGCAATTTTGACACTTAAAATATGGCACAATGTGTGTATGTATGACAAGTGGTATTAGACTTTGCCATATAAATATGACGAATTTATATAGCAAAGGGCTTTCTCAGTTAATTTTCGTTCATACATATGACAAAGCGAAATTTGTCATCACACTATACTCTGTTCCATTTATATTTTCAGTACAGGCCTTATGGGAATGGGAAGCTCTTTTTTCTACCAAAGGTGCCAGTAGATACTCTCACGGCACTCCATCACAAGAATTGCCACTGAAATAAAAACCAAGCCACTGACTTACCAAGGAATTGTTGTTGTCATTTACGTAAAACCCACCATGACCAGTCTGTTTATGAAGAAATTTTCCTCAAAGGCGCATACACCCCACCATAACCAGTCTGCCTCGCAAGTGCTGGCAGAATGAGGATGACGATGAGGGTGATCTTCTCGTGTGCGGTTGCTATTTTATCACAGAAAATAAACATGTGTGGTGTTGGTGTGTGTTTTAAGCACTCAGGAGAGTGTTACCATATTCATTTGCAAAAATATCATTACGGGTTTTTCTATGGATTGTGTCAAAGAACTTTCGTGTTTTGTAGCTTTTTAAAGCTTTTGAGAGCAAATAAATTAATTTGATTATGTGGGATGTTACCGTACAGTTTTTAGGTAGGTACTCCTTTAATTATTTTGTATTTCTGAAGGATCTGTTAATATGCAGTTAAACCATTTTTTCGATTTTGTCTTTTAAATATGAGGTTCGTGAGGTGTTTTAATGCATTTAATTCATTATCAGTGCAACAAGTGATCATAAGTCTGTTGCAGTGATATTGTGATAAATTCATAATTGCGTCTGTCACCCATATGTCCATATTTGGAAAAATGTTCGCTTGGAAAAATTAATATTTTAGGGCTTTCTGGTGACATTTCAAAATAAATATAGTATATATCCCAAAATATGGTTCGTCTTCTTTCTATGAAGCCATAAAGTAACAAATTCCATCAAAGTGTGGCTACGATGTCAATGGATTAAAAAACCTCCAAGAAATCTTCAATTGAAGCGAATTTTTGGTCTCCGAAATAGCTAATAGCGATGGAAGTGCGTAAATAATATTTTTGCTCAACACCTTACATATTACAACATATTACATGCATCTCCGGTGCGGCAAAACACATGCCAGTCACCGTCGACACACGAATATGCCAACTTTGAGACAAAACATGCATGCCGTGTACTCGGCACATTTCGCACATGCCACAAACCACAATATATAAAACGTGACATATACTACAATATGTCGAGTAATTATTGGACGTCAGAGTGGCATGCGTATGTCGTGTTTGGCATGTCGTGTACTCGTAGCTTAAGCAATTTGAGCCCTATTCGTTAGGGTATATTTGTGCATATTTCGGTGTAAATGCATATTTTCTGTGATTTATTTTTACGCTAAAAGAGATTAGGCCTTCTGGGGAACTCTTTAAATAACGCGCCTACTATCTTACCCCTTGGTGGTATATATTTAATTTAATTTAGATTTGGTTTAATTTTTTTAGATTTAATTTACGGTCTACATGTTTCTGTTCATGAAATCTTAATAAACAGTTGGTAACCCTACCGATATTTATAGTGCTCACTATGGCAACCATGTGAGAGCTTTAAAATAGAGACAGCTTATTGAAATCCATAAAAGTAAGGGTGAAAGGCAAATACCATATCTTCCCTGTACTGAAAATATAAAAGGAACTGAGTATAGTATGGCATCTATATGATCAAAATATGATCAAGTAAAAATACGACAAATTATATGGCAAACATATTACACGGGATCATATATTTTGTTCAATCTTTTTTTGGGATGGAGTTTTTCGCACCCATTCTTTGCGTGAAAGTTAAAATACATTTAAAGAAAATAAATTAAAATGAAGGATGCCATCCAAGTTCTTTTATTGTCGCATGTTTATTTGAACAGAAGAAAACGTTTGTATAAAATAAAAGTAAAAGAAGTTTGGGTTCGTTGATGAAAAGAAAGGAAAAGGGTGTACTGGGAATTTGATTAAAGATCTAGATCTCCGGTTCCCAGTGTTGTTCACACATTTTGTCCGATTGTCGAGAGACAATTTTGATTTGATTCTTGGTCTTGTTAGTCCATTAATAAAAGGACAAGTCACGTGGAATAGTGTGAAGCAATATCAGTACGCGATCGATTAATGGTAACTTTGAGACGTCTAGGAACTGGTGACAGCTTCAAATCTCTCTCCTATTTTTTCGCAACCATCTATCACCAAAATTGTTCCTGCAACATGCAAGGAAATTTTCCCATCATTGGAAGGAATGTCTTGTCCTTTTTTAATTATTTAAACATTTTTAGTAATTCACTTCTGACTTCACTGTTCTCGCAAGAATACCGTACAGAACTCTGGTATTGTACGTTCATGTTTTCGAACAGTCGTTGTATGACAAACAAATGCTATACCAACAAGTGGATTTTTATATGGCTATATGACAAAAAACTTATATTATACATACCAGTGGCGTGGCGTGAATAATTTTAAATGGTAAGTCGAAATCGAAATCTATCAAAATGTCGAAGGGAAGATGTGTTACTTATCTATGTATATCTACAAAACATTCAGTTAATTTTTTAAAGCCATACAATCGAAAACTCCAGGAAGAAATTAAATTAATGAAGATATTTTTCCATCTTGAGTGCAAAACTTTCATATTTCTTGTAAACGTGATTTATATCATGTCTTATAATAGTGTCCTTTATTTCTACATAAAGGTTCCTTAAATGAGTGTTTAAATCGAGCATTCGGGGTTTTTGTGGAGGTCCAGCAAAATCATCTACTTACTCTTTGAAACATTTCTTCAAACCCACCAAATAACCCGAAGAAAAGCGGGTTATTTTTTTGCATAAGAAAGCGGGCGTTGAACAGAGAGGACCAAACTCAAATAATCGCAAGTGTACAAAAGGGAAAGGAGACAAATTTGTTCTATCCAGTGAGAGATTTTATAACCCGACATATTTCGGGTTATTTTAGCTTTGGTTTTGGGTTATGCTCAGAGAGTGTGGGCAGTTCTAATACTAATGATAAAGAAGGCGAAGTGTGTGTGTTTCCGTGTGTGCTTGAAAATAAAGTTCAATAAGTTGCTTGTAGTGTGGTCGGGTCGGGTCGGGGTGTGTAGGTGTAGCTTGCGCAAATGAATAGATACATATTATACATAATTATATCCCGTGGGTTTTATGTTGCTCGTTTGTAAGTAAACATTGTTGTGTAGCTGAAACTGAAACTTTTAAAAGGTAACCCGGTAGGAATCGGGTTATATGGACGCCACGCCACTGATACATACATATATATGATGTCTGCTATGTTCCGAATGTTTGAGAAGCTCGGAATCGATTTTTGTTTCGTCCTACGTGTGTGTATGTGTATTAGGTTAATTTGATTATCATTTGGTGCAAATCACATTACATGTTTCATTAAATAAAGCAGCGTATCTACCTACTCATATCTGAAACAATTTAATATACAGTTTGTCAAGGAATTGTTTTTACAAAGGAAAACAACTGGTAATTTAGACAGTTTCTGTATAAAACAAAAGAGCTTCTTTGATGTTTTACTTCATTTTTTTAATAAATTTCTTTTTATTAATCACCCCTATTGCGAAGATCAACTATCAATCGATTGACGATTGACAAAATTTATCAATTAAGATTGATATTGGTATTGCGAAATACGATTGATAAAAATATGAGCTATTGTGAACATAACGCAAAAAATAAAGCTATTGTGAATGAAAACTCAATTTTGACAGTTCTAAAATATTTTTAATTTGAAGAGTGATTGTTACGACTTTCAAACAAATTATTTAAACAATATACATAATTACCAGTGTTACAAATCTGCGATTGTGCAATTTATTGAAAAACATGTCATCAGTGGAATTACTTTTTGATGATGATGACGGCGAGACATACGCGGAATTGGCTTCTATACCGAGGAGTTTGCGAGGTGCATCTAATCTTTTGGAACTAGAAAACCGAAGGTAGGAATGAAATTTGGCTTATTCTGTCTTGTTGTCATAACAGTGTTTTTGAATAGAAGTCTGATCTTCTAAGAGTGTCATGCGATTCTATTGCAATGCTTCGAGGTGTTGCTTTTGCTTTTATTTGAGGTGTTGTTTGTTCTGCTCTTTGGATTACATAATTTGGGGATCTTCGCTGACTGGAGCTCGGTATTAGCGCTGCATCTGGTTCGTTCAACCCGAATTCATTACGCAAGTATTCAATTCAAGGATACGAATCACAGCCTCTTTCATATAATAAATCTGGTGAGATTGGTTTGGACCACCGCCAGTCGCAGATATTTCGACTTTTTTTCAACCTTTTTCTTTTTTGTTTTGCATTTAAGGTCGATCTATACTTAAACAAATGTAGAAATTTAATTTGATCATCAAGTTATTGGAAATGTTGTACAAGGTACCCTTTGCCATTTCTGCCAATCTCGCAAATTGTTCTTCGCGTGCGCACCGGTTTTGGAAATAAACCCTTTCGCGATATCAAGATTCTGCTCCATCAAATCAACCAATCTATTAAGTTGCCTTTTATTACTAACTATTTTAGCTCTTAAAGAATAACAATTAAAAACGTTGATCTTCAACAATTTTAAAAAATACTTACACAATAAAAATACTCTTTAACAGTCGTCTTTATCAACACCGAAATTCCGATTGATTGAAAAATTGACAGCTACCAATAAAATTGTTCACGATTGACAATCACAATACCGTTTTGTCAACCGACTATCGCTAATTGATGCAAGTTCACAATCGATCAACACTTATTTGACAATTGATCTTCGCAATACCATTTCAAAAAATTGGTTGATAAGTATCATTGATAGTATCAATTGATAGTTGATCTTCGCAATAGGGCTGAATATTTCTACTAACGAGCAGTAACAAAAAATACTACATTATGAAAGTAATCACCCCTATCGGGAATAATATTTCCCCCGGAATGTTCCCTTTTTCACAAAATAGGTATCGCGAATAATTTTCGAAAGGGAACTAAAAATTCCGTCGGAAAAAATAGGTATCGTGAATTATTTCGAAATCAAACAAAAAATTCCGTCGGAAAAATAGCCATCGGGAATAAATTTCCGATTATCGTAATTTTCCGCGAAATATTCCGCTGGCATTTCATCTGGGAACTTTAGCTAAAGAGCAACAATGCAAGTGTTTTTGTGCAAAATATTTAGAAAAAAAAAGCATGTTGTCAGTTTTAATGAAGGTTAAAAACAACAAATACAAAACAGCTTCAGATTATTCTAAATCATATGGAAAAATATCTGGATATAGCAAATGAATTTATACAAAGAAATTTTCACAGATGGATCCATGATGGATGGCGGAGCGGGGGCCGGAATCTTTTCAAAAGATCTGGAACTAGCTCGTCACGTTAGCCTCGGGAAACACACTTCAGTATACCAGGCTGAGATGATTGCTTTGCTGCATGCGTTGGATTACTTGCTTGAGAGTCAGGTGGAAGGAAGGTGATTAGATGCATGGAGCAGACAACCATCACAACATTACTTGCACTGGAATGTGTATTCAAGTTCAATAAGTGTTCATCTAAAAATCAGGTAACACTGACTTGGGTACGAGGACACATAGCGATCGACGGCAACGAAAATGCGGACTCCCTTGCAAAACAAGGAGACGAAAAGAGACCCGACAATGGTGATCTGATTGGAATATCTATCGAAATTTCTATATATATACAAAGAAAAAAAGCAAAGTACTTTGGAAATAGATGATTGGCCTAATCCAACTTCGCGGTCGTTTCCCTCTCCAACCTGGTAGCCGCCTTTTGCAAAATAAGCGCAAACATGCACTTAATTAATGGGGAAACTCCAAATGATTTTTATATTGCGGCAAATAATCCACGAGTAACTCCAACAAGTATTTAAACATTTGCTTATTCACTCGGTAGTATTTATGGAATGTAAGAAAATTAGTTAAAAGTAGGTACATACAGGATGTTAAAAATTTTTTTTCCTGCTTACAGTTACAATGCTTGTGGTATACGGTATACGGTATACCTAAAGTATAGATGCATCCTTTAAGCTTCTTCTTATTAATCTTTGTCGAGCCCTCTCAATCTCCAATTCCTCATGCTCTTCCATCTCTAATAAAAAATGCGCACTTCATATATCAAAACTAATTTTTATTTTTTTAAAACTCTACTCTCTCTCTTGTCAAAACATTCGAACATATTTTCGAAACTACTTTGCAGATTCCCGGGGAAAAAATTTTCCGATTCGAAATTCGCGATGTGTAGATTTAATTCCGGGGAACAAAAAATATTCGAGGGAAACATTTTTCCCTCGGAATTGCCTATAGGGGTGAATAAAAATACGAAAAAATGAGCTTGTCAAGAAATTTGTAAAAACAATTTCGTGACAGACTGTATGTACATATAGGTAGGTTAGGTACCTATCCTTTTTTAAACAACAGTGGAATGTCAATATTTTTCTAGATTCGATTTTTTTAATTCTATGTATATCTTATACCTTTTCTATTTTAGTAACTGGCTCTCCTTCTTATACAGCTCTTCACAAATACCATACAGATGCAAATGCAATTCAATATTCAAAACTCTTCTCGTTATGCTCTCTTTGGTTTTAGCTTGTTTCAATTTCGTTTAGCTTTCTTTGTTCAATCTTGTTTCCGTTTATTCTGTTTTGTTTAATATTAGGTGTGTTTTTTTTGCAATCCTAAATGAGCTTAACGAACTTTCCATACAAACACACAATCCTATATTATATGGGATTCGTTAGTCCGGATAATCATCGGGGCTTGTGCCTTAGCCAAGGTAAAAACTGTGCTATAGTCCGACCCAAAGCAAAAGAAAGATCCCAACATGCGCAGTAGCACTTTATTTAAGGGAATTTGTTCCCTTAAGGTATTTTTGATCGCATAAAATTGTTAATGCTTTTCTCTACTTTATCACAAAGTATACCGAAAATTCCATTTCAACCCTTTTCAACACATAGTGGGTTTCACGCTGTTATAATAAAGTTACCTACTCAGAACTCTGGCTGACATTACTAAACACATAGCTATTTCAGAAGTGCAACACCCAGCAAATTTCCCTCTTCTCTGGGGTGGGTGTATCTTGTGCTGATGCCAAAGACGCTGCTGTGTGGACAATCAGTCATGGCTGGCGCTGGATCGTCGATCCAGCGAGATATCTTCCCACGCAGGGGTATATTTGTTGTTTGAAATGCGCACATATTTTTTTTAGCTGTAGTTCTGGTTGGAAAAGTTGTTGTTTTGTCGCTAAGAGAATAAAATCCCTACGATTCCATTAAATGTTATCGAAAGTGCTATCGATTGTGTCAAAATGACATTTATTTGACAATCATAATTAATAAAAAAAAACATCAACAATCAAGCATTTTACAAACTAATTTACTGCCTGTAATTTTTTTTGTGAAGACAACTGAAAAGTCAACTGTCAACTAGCATAGTGCTACCAAGTCACAGAAAGGCTTTTTTTTGTATCTTACCTTTCTAAGCCTATATAGGATAGCAAAAAAAAACACACATTTTGCGAAAACGAAAATTGGGGAGAGTACGATATCTTAGGCGACGAAAATTAATGTCGCATTTATGTAGAAGAGGGGTTAAATACAAGCATTATTTACTATATGGTGAGTGGTTCTATCTCGCTCCGTTTAGACAGGAGGGACAGGAGAGACTTAAAATAAAGGACTATAGGATTTTTCGAAGCCAGGGTACTCATTCCGTAAAATTTAAGACGATAATCGTCCAAGCGATTGTAGTGCACGAGATCGTCTTTTATTTGCTTCACGAAACTCTCCCACCATCGTATCGTCTATCGTTTATTTTGCTCAAAGTTTGAGAACTTTCGGTACCCTTCAGAAGCTCACAAACTGTAGTAGAAATAAGCACTAGACGTCATCGTAATTGTCATAAATGACATTTGACAAATACAGTGGCCTACTTTGTGCTTACGGAATATTTAAATTACAGTCACCCACAAAATCTTGCTCATTTATTTTGTTTCTAATTGATGATTTATAATGTCGGATGAGTTATTATGCAATTTAAATCGTAATTTAAATCGCAAAAAAATCTGAATTCAATTGCTCGCTTTAAAATTCCTATAAAAAGCTTAAGATTGTCAGCAAAATAAACAAATTAATGCAAGACGATGCCTAATTAGCTATCGTGCAAACGCTATCGTCTGGACGATAGTGCTCTGTCGATTATTGAGCTACAAGAAGCAAATGGTGGATCGTCGAAACGATGTCGTCGAGACGATAGCCATTTTCAATGTTACGTGAGGCTATCGTCGAAACGATATCGTCATGCGATTATTGACTTACGGAATTTTCTATAATTCAAATCAGCAAAATTTTGTCTATAGATATAATGTGACCATTTAGGCCAGAGACTGTAGCTGAAGAATGTTGTTGACATTGGGTAAACCAATATAATTAAAAAAAAGTTTGCATATACTGAACATTGCGCCCACCCCATAAACCAACAGTGACCCGAAACAGGAAGGTTGCAGGGGAGGTAGGCCATGATGCCTACCTTACATATTTCATGGTACAAGTGTAACTTCGCGCGCGGTAGATGCTGTTGTCCAAGAAATTTGTACCTACTATAACCGTAGCAACATATAAAAGAATTTTTTCATTTTCTCAAAAACTAGATTCATAAATCGATCTGGTTTTTAGAGTTCCATTAAGAATTGATTTGGTAAAAACTACAAACAAATTAAGTATCTAATTTGAAATTTGTCGACCAATTTGGGATTATGCGTGCAATTACTATTCGCATTTCTTATACAGAATAAGGAAAGAGGTTTCCCGCTTTGATGGGCTATAACTGCAAATGGAGTGAGAATAGACCCCCCCCCCCTGCCATACATTTTTTTGTTCGGCGGAACTTCAGGAATCACCCCTTAAAGGATTATACTTCTTAACTGGGATACCCTGTATAGAGAGCAGATGCTACTGTTTGGCATGTAATTAACTTTCGCGTTTATGCTCTAAGCATAGGTCACCACCTATGCCTATGCTTAGACCAAACATATCCGATATCAATAACCACTGACAAACCCTTCTTACTTTAAAAAATTATTTTAACATCATGTGACCCGTAGAGATAGCATTAGAAACACCAAAAAACGTGAGGAACTCAATATCGAGCAGCTACTTCTCCAGACGGAGCGGTCCATGCTTCGGTGGTTTGGTCATGTTAAGCTCATGTCCCAACCAGGATCCCACGACCGGCGTGCTATGGAATCCGTACGATCAGGGAGGCGGTCCTCCACGTAGATCCGAGAGGAGATGGGTGAGATGAGTTACGTTTTAAAAGTTCCAGTTTCAGCTACACAACAATGTTTACTAAAAACGAGCAACATAAAATCCACGGGATAAACTTAATAATATGTATCTATTCATTAACCTGCGCAAGCTTCACACCCCGACCCAACCCCACCACAACTCAATTGAGCTTTGTTTTCAACCACACATGGAAACACACACCCTTCATTATCATTAGTATTAGAACTGCCCACACTCTCTGAGCATAAGCCAAAGCTAAAGCAACCCGAAATATGTCGGGTACGGGTTATAAAATCTCTCGCTGGATAGACCAAATTTGTTTCCTTTCTCTTTTGTTTACTTGGGATTTTCTGAGTTTGGTCTTCTCTGTTCAACGCCCGCTTTCTTATGGAAAAAATAACCCGCTTTTCTTCGACTTATTTGGTTATTTTGTGTGTACCTTTTATCGCTGCGCTGTGGTATAATTGAGTATTTCTGTAAAATAACACGCGTTTCTCCGAATTATTTGGTGAATTTGAATTGTGTGTGTGTATCTCCTATCGCTACGCTCTGATAGTTGTAGGTCCGTCAGTTCCCTTTTTTACCTACTTAAAGATTTTTTGAGTTCTTCTGAGGAGAGTACCCTCTGTTCAAAGGCCGCTTTCTTATATAATAAAATAACACGCTTTTTTTCCGACTTATTATTTGTTGAATTTTGTGAGTAGGTATCTTTTAAAAAATAAACAAACTAATGTTGAAGTCGCTTAGTGAGTGTTTTGAGTCTTGGCTATGACCTGCGTACCAAAATAAGTTTGAAGAAATTTTTAAAAGAGTATGTAGATGATTTTGCTGAACCTCCACAAAAATGCCGAATGCTCGATTTTGATTTAAAGACTCATTTCAAGAACCTTTATGTCAAAATATTGGACAATATTATAAGACAAGATATAAATCTTTCACGAAATAATTTTGTTTGAATTTATTGACCAAATCGTAATATGAAAGTTTTGCACTATTAAATCAAGATGAAAAAATATCTTCATTAATTTAATTTTTTCCTCTAGTTTTCGATTTTATGGCTTTAAAAAATTAATTGAAGGTTTTGTATACCAACTACATTTTTCCTTCGACATTTTGATATTTTTCGACTTCGACTTACCATTTAAAATTATTCACACCCGTGACCCACTTAAGCGCCCATAGACACTACACTTGTGTCTGCACCTGTGTACTGACACCGGTGTAGTGTAGCATTCCGCCATACACATCACACCGATCGAGACACCGACACCAAAAATCAAAAACTTTTGATTTTTACTCACTCCGTGTCTGACACCGAATCGGTGTGCGCACCAGCCCACACACAGCACACATTTGCGTGCACCGAAACCGGTGCTGACACAAGTGTAGTGTGGTGTCTGTTCTGTGGGCCGCTTTAGGATGTGGTCGGACTCATCAGTAGACTAACACCTGTCTAGATACAAGCACTGTTTGCTGGATTTTTACCGAGACATGAATTCGCAGTTAAAAAGTTACTGTGAACTTAATAAGAATCTTCGGTCGGTGACAAAACGGTATAGCTATAGGAAACAAAAATAATTGTGAAAAATCAAAAAGTTAATTTTTTGAAGCATTAAATTATATTAATAATTTTCTTATTACTTTTTGTCAAATTGCAATCAAACAATTTATCAACAATTTGTTTTTTTCTTCCTGAAGAGAGGAAAAGCAGCCGCTTCACTCACCGCCAGGTGGCTTAAGGAAAAATTATTCAGTCGAATTCGATGGGAAATTTGTTCATTCACGGAGCGGTGAAATAATTGGTAAAAATTCAGCCGTGTAAACAATCTAAACAGACTGCAAGGATTTTAACAAAAACAAGAGACGAAATATACTCAAAATAGAACTCGAGTTTATAACTAAAAAAAAACATTTGCATATTAATTTATATCATAGTTATGAAACTGTCATTACAAAAAAAAAAACACCTGGCATGAAATCGCTCATTATTCATGCCTTTTTTTAATTTAAGAACCATTTCTTTTAAATTTATCCAAACGAAACGCAGAAACTTGTATAAACCAATAAAAATATGTATTCATCTAAAAAAACGTAATATGAAAAACAACATTTGTGAGTCATTTATTTTAGTATTTACTATGTATGAAATGTATTATTTTCATATAATGAACAAGTTACTTATCTTTTTATTTATATGTATTATTTTAGATTTAAAAATAATATCATTAGTTACTCTATCTTATGTTTTTAACAGCAAATTGTGTCTTCTTGGAATGAATTTCAGCATAAATTAAAAAAAAAAATCATGAAATTAAGGTGATTCCGATAGTATTAAAATGACTTAGATTTATTGTTCCACCTATTTCGAATTCTATGATATATTATATTATACCTATGTATTTTATATTTTATTAGACATGTAACTTGGTAACTATTTTAATTTTTTCTTGATTTAAATTGACTTTATTTTCTATACGTAATAAGTATTTTTTTTAAATAAAATATGTATATATGTTTTTTAACTTATTATTTGAATGAAGTAAATATGTAATCGACTATTTAGGTACTAAATGTTTGTACGTACAGGTGTAAAAAACAAAATTAAATCTACTTAAATGGGATACGTGGAAAATATATTCTTGTGCGAAACAAATTATTTATTAGCGTTACCTAATTAGTTTTTAAATCTTTCGAAATTAATATAAATACTGTATATACATACATATATTTTGTTTAAATATATTCTTCACTACACCATTTGTATTGCAATTGCATACATTTAATTACTCCATACGTTTCGTACTTTTTTGTGTTCAATTCGGGTGACTACTCAATTTCGGACAGCAAAAATAATTAATTCCATTATTTATTAATTTATGGCTTGTATAATGTATTACTACTGAGATATTAAAACACGTTTATTTAGAATTGAGGAATACATAAATATGTCATAAAGCGGTAAGGATAATATCTTCATAATAAATTGTATAAAGGCTGTATAGTGTATATGATTGATTATGCGATCCCAATTCGTCTTTCTCCTCATTGAATTTTTCCACTTATAACTTATTCCTCGTGATGGTAAAAAAGGCTGTTCCAGTGAAGCAGTATAATCCTTAAAGGGGAGATTCCAGAATTTCCGCCGAACAAAAAATTGTATGGCAGGGTGGCGGTGGGTCTATTCTCACCATATTTCCCGTTATAGCCCATCAAAATAGGTGACCACTAATTTGGAGGTGTTACCACTTAAAACGCTGTAACTTCTAAACTATTACAGATACAAAAATAATATTATATATTTTGAAAGGACAATTTAGTAGCTCCTGTATGACTTAAGCACTTTGGGTACTTACATCTGTTCAGCTACAAAAAAGTTATGATTCCTTAAACTCAAAATTTTGAAAATTTGTTGTTTCATTTTTTTACTTAAATTTTTGCTTTTTTCTCCAAATTTTTACTTTTTTATACATTTTTATCTTTTTTATGAAATTTTTATCCTTTAGAGCAGGAGTTCCCTAACTGTGCGTCGCGATATCCTAAGGGCCGGGCGTCGCAAGTTTTATTTTTTCACTGCTGTTCACTGACTTATAAGAAAGGACAAGCATTACGTTTCTCTTTACGAATACCAAGAGCAAGGATGAAGCGAAATACCATAGTTACATTGCAGTCGAAGATTAAGCGCGTTTGTGTTTCCCGCATTTCCAGTCAGACTTACTTCGTGGCTGACTCTCGTATATTTACCTGACACTCAAAATGAAATAAGGGTTTTTCAATTGGTACGGCTCGTTGTCAGTCAGATTCGTCGGAAGCATTGCCTTAGAACACGAGGCAGTCAATTCCTCGCCTTGCACAAGAAATCGGCCTTTCGCAGATTCCAACTTGACGAATTTTGCATCGGGACTTGGACTTACGCTAGCACAAACCAGAGAGAATAGACCACCAGCTTCGGGCAAAAAAGAGAATTCCATAGAGCCAGTTTTGAAATGAGTAGCGCCGCCTCTTTTTCTATCTGTGAATACGTGTTGTACCACAGAAATAACTGTAAATGTTATTAGGTGACAGTGTATGTGTGACCAATTCGCCCTCCATTTACTTTATCATGGCACACATACTTAACCACCTAATAACTTTTTGAAACTGGCTCTATGGATCTCTCATTTTTGGGCGGAGCTGGTGGTCTATTCTCTCTGGTTTGTGTACGCTAGTTCAAGATCCAACTAATCCAGGAGCTCAAAGTTAATGAACATAGACAAAGCCGTTAGTTCACTGACTTGGATTCGGCGTTTGGAAGAGGACCACAATTTTGCGGGTATTTTAACAAGAAAAATTACCATAAATATGGGACGACGATATTTCAACGTCGACCCGTCCTTATTGAAAAACAATTTAGTGAATCTTCAGTAAGATCTGCTTCTATTCACACATCTGTGCTTTAAGAAGGGCGTCGCAAAAATATTTCAACCTCTCTAGGGAGTCGCAGTATGAAAAAGATTGGGAACCCCTGCTTTAGAGCATTTTTTAAAATTATGTTAGGCAACTTTTTTACGTACGATCAACAAAAGTTGTAATAAAAGCCATTTTTTGTCACACAAAAATGGTCAAACACAATTAAGTGATAATAATATACTAACGTACCTACCTATGACAATGAAGTTAACAGTTAATTGTCAAATAGAAAAAAAAGCTTATCTAACAAAGAACTATCACAGCTTTGCCAGTGTACCGCAATTTTTTTGCAACTGATATCCAATCGACATTTTGATCTGTAAGTGCGAACAGCCGATTGATAAGTTGATCTCCACAAAATGTATTCAAAACATGAATATGCGGAAATAGTGTATATATACGGGTTCTGCAATGGAAACGCTTCGTTGACAAGATTCGAGTACCAACGACGATACCCAAATCGTAGAACATCATGTAGCCGGGTATTCGCTGATACGTATCAGCGCCTTGTTGATACCGGGTCAGCTGCAGCAAATAAAAGGGAACGACCGACGCACGTTCAGACGCAGCGGCTGCAGAAGTTGAGCATAGGAGGATGGGTTGCGTGCTGTGGAAGTTCAACCTTCAGTCAGCGTCCGCGGACTAGGTGTTCAATTGGAACTCCCCAGTACCACGATTTACAGAACTCTACAGAGTAATGGATTAGTCCCTTTCCATTTAACACAGCAGGTACAGGATTTACTACGATGAGATGCGCACAGAAGAGTGGAATTCTTCCAATGGCTACTGCGCAACTATTCAGAAAACGGGAACTTCCTCAAGAACATTCTGAGGATTGACGAAGCGTAATTCACAAGAGATGGGGTTACAAACAACCACAATTTGCGCCATATTGGTCAGAATTCAGTTCCCATTTAATTCGCACAACATTCTTTCAAAGGTAAGAACTATTTAATTAATGTGAACAACTTCTTCAAAATGTGTTGCTTATTTTAAGCTCAGGTTTAGCGCAAATGTTTGGGCTGGATTAATAGGAAACACTTTAGTATCCCCGTCCCCGCACGTTCTTTCGCAAACAGTTAATTCCCATCACTACCTGGAATTTCTTAGAGAACTATTGCCGGAGCTCCTTGAAGACGTTCCTCTTGTTCAAAGAAGGTAGATGTTTTTTCAAGAAGATGGAGCACCTTTTCACAGTAGCAGCGGGACAACTCCATCCCTCACCCAGATCTCCTGACCCATGGTTTTTTTTTCTTCTGGGGTGCTATGGAAGAAAAAGTTTATTTTAGAGAAATTTCGAGTTCCGTTGACCATTTTTGTCTGGCTAAAAATGACTGTTACTACACCTTCTGTTGATCGTACGAAAAAAGTTTGCTTACATAACTTTTAGGACATTTTATATAAAATACCTATAAAAATTTAATTACAAATTTTGAGAAAAAAAAATTTGTACCTGTAATAGTTCAGAAGTTATAGCGTTTTAAGTGGTAACACCTCCAAATTAGAGTTTACCTACTTTGAAGGGCTATAAAACTATAACCTGTAACGGAAAATATGGTGAGAATAGACACCCCTGCCTGCCACACAATTTTTTGTTCGGCGGAACTTCAGGAATATCTCTTTAAAGGATTATATCCGTTATTACTGAAGTTGACTATTGACTTATTTTTTAACATGTTTCGTTGGCTAATTTAGCAATTTTTAAATTCGATTTTGATCTCCAGTATACCGGTTCGTGTACTATTAATCCATATTGAACAAGAAACAGTATATAGGTAAATTAACGAAAAATTAAATAGCAGATAAATATTTGTTTAATCAGAACCGAGGTCTTGATATCGCCAGATTTAAGGCTAGATAATTGTTTTGTTTTTGAATTATAGTCTAAGAACATGTTTTCCAAAATTTGACTTTAACAAGAAAAACGTTAGAGCCTATTTTGAATTATTTATTATTATTATTATTTTTTTTTCATTTCGTAAGCCCACATGGGCTTAAAATAGATTTTATTTTAATGCCTATAAGTATTTCAATTGTCCGCTATCGCAAAATCTTCACATAATCGCCTTATGCTTTTTAAAATTAAAATTAATAATAAAAATTATACATATATTAAAAAGACTTTAAATAATAAAGATAGCTTGTAATTAAGAAATGCAAAATATTCTGTAAAAAGTTCACAAATTAAATCAAATAATGAAAATTACTATGTATATCTCTATATCTGTATAGGAATTAAAAAAGAATGACTATTGTCTAAAAAGTTTTAAGAACGAACAAATATTATAAACAGAAATTTAGTAGCTTTTTATAAGAAAATAAAAATAATAAAATAAATCTTGTTTAACACTTATTATCGCCGTAGTGAAAAATGTTACCGCAGCTATTTCGTATCACTCACTATTAGAATCAGAGAAAAGCTAGTCTGTTCGCTGCTTAAAATCAATCTTAAATGGTCTTTTTCGAAAAAAATTCCAGCCCATCTCAATGCATTTTTACAATGACATGACCACCCGTCCTTTATTTCCAGGGAAAGTATCATCTTTCCTGGGGTCCGATCTCGTAAAATGAGACGATCGAACGATATCACTTTCAGTAAAGTTGTCGAAACGATGTCGTTTGAATTTGAACGTTTTCATGTTTGGCCACTGGATTTTTTTTTTTTTTTTCATTTTAAGTATGTATTATTATTTTTTTTTAAATTACCCCTCCCTCCTAAAGGAAGCGAGATAGATCCCCTCCCATAACAAAAAATTCTTGTATTTAACCCCTCTAAAAAAAACCGGTATCAATTTTCGGTGCCTAAGCTATCGTACTCGTGCCAACAGTACATTTCACATTACATAATATGTATCTACCTATGTATTGCATTACATTTTTTTTTTGCAAAACTTTCAGTTCCCTATAACTAGAGTGATTTTTGGAGCACTTAAACTTAATCGTTGAACTCTATCTTGGTCTCAAAATGTTGCTTTTGAATTATAAAGTTAGTTCATAAAAAAAATTAAGCAATTGATCGCTACATTTTCTAGAAAACGAATTTGTGAATTTTTCTGTACGTAAAACTTTTACTGTTTAACTTCTCAGTCAATCCCACTTGGGCATTTCATAGGCATTTTACTGATAGCTAGGTTAGATTGGAGTTCATACCTGGGCCCAGATTCCGTAAAATGAAAACGATCGAACGATATCGTTTTCACTAAACCTGTCTCTATCATATCTGTGGCAATAGACAGAGTCTGCTATTGTCGAAACGATATCGTTCGATCGTTTTCATTTTACGGAATCTGGCCCCTGATTCTTCTTTATTTTCCTTTTTCGCAAAACAAAACACACAAACAAAAACAAACGGCATCATGTATCCTAATGAGACTTTTGATATAGCCATAGTAGTGTCTATATACAATGCAAATATGGAAATGTGCAAACACAAAAAATATTTATAAGTTGACCAACTGCATTGGGACGCCATCTATTAGGAGTAAAATTGTGAGGTATACGCTGTTCCAGGTTGGGGTATGAAATTACTCAAATTAGAAAATTTTTGAGCAAATCAATATACTAATGAAATTGTCTATTATTTATAGGTAAGAGGGGTAACAAATGATGCAAAGAATAATTAAAGGAGGTGACTTGAACGATATTGAAACTGAAGAAGTAAGCAAACGGTATTTGCTTGATCCTGGTAAGCTCGAATTTGGCCAAATTTCCTCCTTGGTTAATGTCTTTCATTCACCCATAGTTGTTGATTGTATGAAATTATTACTTAAACTAGGCTCCCTAATAAGTACTCAAAGTATCCTTTTATTTGATTTAAAACATGGTAACAGGTAGATTAAGCCACTGCTCGTAATCAAGTGACACAAAATTAACAGTTAAATTGTATGACCTTTTTGGGAAAAGCGTCATAAAAGTTGCATTTATCAACTTAATCCCATTTTTTTTCTTCAATATAAACATAATAGGGGTATTCATGCAACGTCGTAAACTCGTCGTAAACGTCGTAAGTTTACGACGTGGTAAATGAACTGTCAAAATTTGTATGGAAAATCATTTACGACGAGATGGTAAACTTACTACGCGAATTTGTGTGGAAAACCGAGGTGGTAAACTTGTTATTGTGACATTTCACACTTGAAATAAAGCCGCGAAATCAGAAAAAAATTACTTTGCATGCATTTATAATACTTTTGATGCATTTATAAATAAAAATTGCACATTTTACTATTCCAAGTGTAGGATAATTAGTGTCCATCAAATTGTATTAAGAAAACAAGTTTTAAAAGAGATTAAATAACGAAATTTACAATTCCAAACAAAGGGAGTTCTCGTTCGCGGCAAAAATATTGGTATTGTAAATTTCGTTATTTAAACTAGAGCTCTTGATACCCGCATACCCGGGTTCTACCCAGGTACCCGGGTACCCGAGATTTGCGGGTATTTCCCGGGTACCAAAATTTCGGGTACCCGATTACACCGGGTACCCGTTTTTTCGGGTACCCGCTCCTTTTCGGGTACCCACGTTTTTTCGGGTACCCGCATAGTTTTTTTTTTATCTCCAAGCACGTTTACAAATAACATTTTCGTACGTATTTTTAGCATTTTCGTATACCGCAGTCAGAAGTCTAAAAAAGTGTGTTCCGCAATTGCGTATGTTGGTTCAAATTTGCGTGCATATGTACTTAAATTTAATACAAATATGCATGCATAGCTACTTATATAAAAATGTTATGTTGGTTTGTGTATGCTTCAAAAACTCGAAAAGTTTTGCACCGATTTTGCTCAAATTTTCAGAGAATCTTTGATATTGGCTCGAGATGGTTGTAATGATGGTTACAAATTGGACAAAGGGGCCGGGCGTGGCACTGCCCATAATTTTGCACCATGAAGTGTGCACGGGCTATGCTAGTAAATTCTATAACTTTTGAACTTTCTCGTATACTTACGTACCTATTAAGAGAAAGATAGATACCTATGTACATGTACCTATGTATTTTTTTTGTACAAAATTTCGAACTCGCGATTTTAATCAATTCTGATATTACGATAATGGGGGAACTCAAAAAAATTGGTCTCGCAAATCTGTCCGTCCGTATGTCTGTCTGTCCCATAGGCCTGCAGCCTAAATGCTTGATCGGATTTGTTTCAAACTTCGTATTTAGAGTTGTTGGGCTAGGAGGTTTTTTTTTTTTTGGTTATGCTAGCCCGGGTCGGGAGACCGATAAGTAAGTAAGCATAACCAAAAAACCATATACATATACAAATTTTACGAAACCAATTAATTTTAGAATTTCGATTTTTTTGAAAATGGTTTTAACGATTTGAACGAAAATTGATAGTTGAGTTAATGTAAGCATGCTCAAAATGACTGCATACTATTGTCATTTTCCATTGGTTTCACTCGAGGATTCACTCATTATGTCATCCAATGGAACAAGAAAACTGCTTCTGCTCGACTACACTCACGTATTGGTGAAACGTCAAAAATTACTGTATGGCTGCTGCCAACTGGCTTGTATAAAATACATAAAATGCACTTGTGTAAGTGCTTCTCGAGTGGATTCTGACTTCAAATCAAGAAGCGAAATTCTCTCCTCAGAATCAACAGAAGAGTATTTTTTGCGCCAATGGAACGGTTTCAGAAGTGATTTTCTTGATTCCGGACGCTCCCGGACGCTTCTTTTTGCCCAATGGAAAACGACATATGTTTCTCGCTAAAATGTCCAACAACGGTACTTTTGAAAATTGGCTCTTTCTCGAAAACAGTAGTTGATACCCACATATACTTATGTATACGATTTTAACAAAACTCATTTTTGACCATTTCTGTCTGACAAAATATGGCTTTTTTCTATAACTTCTGTTGATCGTACGTAAAAAAGTTGCCATAATTTTTAGGAAATTTCTCATGGATAAAAATTGCATAAAAAAATTAAAATGTATAAAGTCAAAATTTCCAGGAATCGTATTGCCTAGATAGTATTCTTGTCTATCAGGATAATGCATATCAATGTTACAAATTTTAAAATCTTTGGCTCCCATGGCCATGACTGTCGAAGAAAAGTGAACACTCCCAGGCCAACACCTAAGATTGTCAAAAAATTGTAACTCAATCGATTAGGTGGTGGTCGAACTAATGGATATTTAATGTTTTTGTTGTATTGGCGGTGCCGAGCCCTTTTGTCCAATGTTGACCAATCTTCACAGCAATACTCCTGGGCCAATACCTAAGATTGTCTGTCAGTTTCAACACAATCAATTCGGCGGTTTTCGAGATATAAGATTTTGAATGTTTTTTTTTTTGTATGGGCGGTGCCACGCACCTTTGTCCAATTTTAACCAAATAAACCCTATATGGTGCCCATTGATAAGGCCTACCTTTTCCAAAAAGATCCATATCAATCGGGTTAGTAGTTCTTACGTGATAGTGGAACAAACAAAAAACCTACAATTTTATTATATGTATACATAGGTGTAGCTCGAAAAACGTTCATAACACCTCGATATTCAATTCCAGGTACTTCTGAATTTAGGATATCCATTACCCGGAATTACCGGGTACCCATTACCCGAAACTACCGGGTACCCGCGAACTTGGGTAATACCCGCATTTACCAGGTACCCGGTTACCCGGGTAGTTGTTCAGATGGGTATTACCCGGGTAAAATCAAGAGCACTAATTTAAACCCTTTTAAAACTTGTTTTCTTAATACAATTTGATGGACTAACTAATTATCCTACACTTGGAATAGTAAAATGTGCAATTTTCTCTTTATAATTGTATCAAAAAAGGTTTGTTCGCATTTTATCAATTCATTCGTTCCCTCTCATGTGAAACAGCTGATTGGTTTACCACCATTTACCACAAACAGCAAATTGGGGCGTTCATGAAACGTTTGTCGTAAACTTACCATTTTACGCAAATGGTAAACTTACGACGTTGCATGAATACCCTTAATATATCCTGTATTCCTTGTGCATTTGGGTTTTCCCAGATCAGCGAAGGGTTTGAAAAATATCGTAAAATTAAAAATAAAAACTGCCTGCTCGTAATCAAGTGACACGGAGTGTATGTGCCGGTAGATACTGTGGTCAGAACAGCAATTCAGAACTTTCAAAAATTTCTGAATGGATTCCACCCACAGTCACACAACACAAGATCTTCAAAGAATCTGAGGGGTTTCAGACAAACACATGCTGTAGCTGACAGAAAGACAATTTATTTTCCTTTCCCGGTCATCAATGTTTGCGTTTGAAACTCCACAGACAAAATTTCCGGAAAAGAGGCTGAATAGCAAATCAAAGAACGACAAACAAAATCAATGATGACTATCAAGATCTTAACCATCAAGTGGTCGTGTGCAAACTAATGGCGTCATTTTCAACAACAGCCATAGAACACATTACACCTACTTGCAACTGGAAATTTGATATATGGTTGTTAGCTATAAGAGAAGCATGATTTCGAGCATGCAATATTAAAAACAAAGCTCGTCAGTGGGGTGGGGTCTTTAACCGGCCTCCGGACTACCGTACTTTACATGCCTAGGAAATAATATTAAAAACAAAGAAGAAGGAAAAGAATGGGATAGTTAAAAGGAAGGGCGAAAATTTCGATTTAAAATTTTGAAGAGAAAACACTCGAAATCACTCGATCCGTCCGCATATTTCAACTAATATAATATTAGGATAATAGCGTTATAATCGGCATCCTCTCTTTCCTCAAGACAATATGGTACCCCTGGTGTTATGGGTACCAAGGAGCTGCCCTCCCCATTACCTTTCCTGTTACCAACCTAACTGGTTGCCACTAGTTAATTGGTAATAAAAAAAAATACGGTCTACCTCACGGTCTTCAGCTCCATCGCTTGAGGTCAACCCATTTTTTATAATCTCTTAAATCATCATAATGTTAAGAGAATGGTTTCTAAAAAATCAAAAGTATAAGTATATAGTCCGTCCCAAAGCAAAAGAAAAATCCTAACATGCGCAGTAGCACTTTATTTAAGGGAAATTTTTCCTTTAAGGTATTTTTGATCGCATAAAATTGTTAATGCTTTTCTCTACTTTATGACAAAGTATACCGAAAATCCCATTTCAACCCTTTTCAACACATAGTGGGTTTCACGCTGTTATAATAAAGTTACTCGGGACTCTGGCTGTCATTACTAAACACATAGCTATTTGAGAAGTGCAACACCCAGCAAATTTCCCTCTTCTCGGCGATTTTATTATGTAAAATTCGCAGCGTTTTCTAATTACGCTGCACAACAACACCGCACATTGCACCCGTGAAGTGAATTCGGTAGGAACCTACCAAATATTTTTTCCATGTGGAAAAACTTTATAAACGCTGTATTCTCATGTTTTTGCTGTATATGTTTTTCTGACAATTTCGCGCTGTATCGACTGACTGAAAAACTGTACTATACAGCGAAAAACTGTACAGTTGGTCACTTTATTAATACTATATACTACTATAAAACTATAACCTTATTATAAATCAATCAACAAATACATACATACATAGAATATTTTACCAAAATGTAGGGATTAGAGTAAGTAAAATAAATCTGTATAATACAGACAAATACATGTAATACAAAAAATTATTAGAGAGGATGAAAGATGTCCAACAAAAAAGAATATAATCTAAGGAGCTTATTCAATATGTTCATTAAATAAATACGCAAACGCAACACTTATTATTTCTCTTTGCTTTTAATTAATGTTCAAGGTCAGGAAAAGGGAATTTCAAAAAATTTTAAAACTAAACCGAATTAGGTCAAGGGCAAGGCTACCAAAACCAAACAAATAAAAATGTCAAATAAAAAAAGAGAGTAATATTATAGTATGTACTTGTATATTATAGGTACAAGTACAACACGAAATGTAATGAAATAGTAAGAGAAACAAAAATGAAATTTACCTGTATATCCGGGGGCGGTGATGTGCACAACACTTGACAGGATAATGGTATGAAATTATGTAATTATGCTAGTAGGAATGATGTTATATTAAGGGTAAATGGCTCATAAACTGCGTAAACTGCAGAAATTTACCACCTCGTAAATGAACTGTCAGATTTTGTATGGAGAATAGTTTACGCAGACCTCATAATTTTCCGCGACGATTTGGGTTCGGAAATCAACCGCGGAAAGTTACGCAAATCACAAATGTCAAACTTTGAGAGACAGTCATATGAATTGTTTGTGTGATTCCAGATACAGTCGATTTACGCAATGACAATTTCCTAGGGGTGTTCACTTAAAGCACCGCAGAAATTTATACATTTTCGAGCTGCATAAATTTATTTGATTAAGTGAATAATCAACTAAGTTGAGTTGTCTTACATAATAGGGGCATTTATTAGGATCTATTACATTTTCTGTCATAGCAGGACTCAAATTGCATAATTTGGTTTCGCGGAAAACAAGGCCACTGATCATTTTTATGCCGAATAAATTATTCTAAACGATTTATACACAGATTACAATTAAATTCGCCCATCAGATTCCTCCCAAAGGCTTTAAAACGCTTATTAAAAGCAAAAACCGAAACCCCAATTAGAAAATCTACAAATTGTCAGTACTGGTTTGTCAAATTCATACGAAAATTAGTATTGCCATATCATATAATTCGGATCTATTTTCAGTACATTTACAATACGTTATCCTATGCATTTAGGTACTTTTGTATTAATTTCGAAAATTGATGCTGTTCTAATAAAATTAATTTCAGATTATTGCATCATAATAAAAACACCGTTTTTAAATTATTCGTAGAAATTTCGCTGGCTGAGAACTATAATGTTCTATGTCAAAGAAAATGAAAAAAAAAATAAGTTTTATATACCAAAATGTTCCGCGTATCATTGGCTACTAGAAAAGTATAAATTTCTGAGAAATAATAACGAAGTGGCAGCTCTGTAGCCAAAATAAACTTACAACTTATTGATATTTCTGACCAAACGCTAGTGTTATAAAGTTCTAAGTAAACATAGAACTCTGTATCGGAATCAAGTGCATAACAAATACCCACAGTTCAAATGACATAGAATTTTTTCGCACAAACTTTTCATTGGCATTTGGACATAGAACATTATTACATATAATGATTTGCAATAATACTGAAGAAGTTCTATGTTATGTCCTACATAGAACATTTTGATTCACTTTTTTTATTTTTGATGTTAATGAGAGTACTGTAATGCATAGAACATTTTGCACTTCAATAAATTGACAAAACCGTTCGCGGGTTTAAATTTTCATAGTTTGTGATACGAATTCAGGTAAGTGGAATTATTGGCTTATTTTTGTGATATTGGTATATTATATCAGTAATAATATTGTAGACTTGATATTATGAGTTCTTCTGATTCAATACAAGACACTGCAGGACGAGAAGTATATACTTGAAGAATATCTCGACGAAATCTTGTCTCCTTGTGAGTCCTCTAGTCACAGTGTTCATTTTCTTGGTACGAATTGCTTAGTTTATTTAGTCAATTCTAACTTTCTATACTAATACTCCTTTATTTACATTTTAGTTCAATGTTGTTGAGTATTAGAGCTTAGAGCTTAGAACTAATCCACAACAACTAAGAAGCAAGAGCTTTTACATATTAATGTACTACATTGTATTGAGAATTGAAGTCAGTCATTAAAGCTACTTTGTATAACTCAGACGTCTTTCATTGGAAACATAACATGGTGTCAGATGTTAACGGATCACTATAATAAAAGCACTATTTAACTAAATTCAAGAAAAAGTCTGAGAGTCAATACGTCGCGTCGTAGCAAAACATGGAAGGTATTAATGCACCAAGTAATCTACAATTTAATACAACTAATCTTGGTCAGACGTGGAAAGATTGGAAGCAGTTATTGAATTTGTACTTGGTTGCAGCTGGATTGGATGACAAACCAGACGTTAGAAAAATTGCCATCTTACTTCATACAATTGGTGCGGAAGGTGTTAAAATATATAATACCTTCAAATGGGAGTTTGGCAAAGAAAAAATATACAAAGAGGTGATAGCCGCATTTGATGAGTATTTTGAGCCGAAGAAAAATTTGATCTATGAGCGATATAAATTTCTTTCCTGTCGCCAAAAATCTGCGCAAAATCCATCGAACAGTTTCTTACTGAGCTGAAACACTTGTCGTCGAGCTGTGAATATCAAGATGTAGATTCAATGGTGTAAAGGCGACACGGCGGCAGCTGTAACTTCTCCAATAAAAATCACTTTATTTCACCTTTTGGTTTTTTATTAACAGGTATTGAGAAATAAAAGGAAGAAGTTACAGCTGCCGCCGTGTCGCCTTTACATGTTTTCTTAATCTTGTGCATCGCGTCCGCAATTGGTCAAAAAGGGACAACAACATTGTGTGCGCGCTTAAATTCGTATCTAAAAGGTGGTAGACAGATGTGCGAGGAGGGATAGTTTTTTTTTTGTGCTTTGGATTTGGATTTTTTGATTTTGCTTCGCCAACGCAAACAATAAATGCCAATAATAATATTCACTGATTAATTTACGGAGCTCTTCAAGAGGAAATAGCACATCGTCGGGTGAATCAGAGGACGAATTAAACACAACCATAATGTCGAATCCAGCAGAAAAATCGCCAGGGGCTATAAATAGTGACTTGATTTCGTTGTTGGTCACGAGCATAGACGCTCTAAAAGTATCTGTTCAAGAAATACGAAACAACACTGCCGATAGCCAGAAAGAATTACAAAATCTACGCAGCCAAGTAGAAGCCTTGCCGATCGATATAAAACCAGACAAGCAGAAGGAAGTGGATGTGTCAGTGCCAGGACCATCATCAGAACCAGATTTGCGGAAACTAATGGAAGTGGAAAGATCATTGCCAGGACCATCGCCACGACCAGAATTGCCTTTATCGCCCGCCAGTGACATACCTTGTCACACTACGTTGATTCCTCAAAACGAATCAAGGCTTTACGATTTGCCACCGTTTTCCGGAAAAACAGAGGAATGGCCTTTATTCCTCGCGAGTTTTAAAGACACAACCTGTAGCGGTAGAGTGACATGGCAACCCAGCTCGCTAGATGAGAGACGGCACCAGTGGTATTTGCAGAAGAGAACAACAAACATATTGGTACCGTGACATGAAATGTAATTGGTGATGTACGAAAAGGACAATGATATATACATATGAATAAAGTTTGGTTGGTAAGTTTTATGTGGAGAGTTTCAGTTCAGTGGTAATACAACCAGTGGATGGAGAAGAAGTTCGAGGGTTTTACTAAAGTTCAGAAGTGGGATGCAACCCAAATTGCATTTTAATTATTGTGGAATATAAAAAACAAATAGAAATTACAAGAGTAGAAAGAATAACTAGTGTTGTGTTACAACAGTTTAAGGACAAAAAAAGGGGTTAATAAGAACCAAAGTGCAGTGAAAAAAAAAAAAAAAAAAGCTGAATTTAACAAAAGATTGCGTCGTGAATTCAAGGTCAACTTAACCACAGGAAAGAAGGAATACTTAACAGGTTTGCGTTTGAGTAGTATAATTGATCATGGTCAAAAACATGTTCTGTTCATTATTATTGCAGTTCATGATCGTGGTAGGTAACTGTATTATTCGTTACAAAAGCTATAATTAGCGTTGGCGTTACTGCCGTAGACAGAAACAGTATCTATATATTTAATAATACGTAATATGCATCACCGATATTCAAAGCAAGGCATGTGCATGTTGGTATATCGGATGTGTAGAAGGCAGATGTGGAAAAGACAAGGGCTTTAATACATACATAATATATGAAAGGGTGATGTGTCGTTTACTTCACTGCTCTGGTATACTACAATGTCTTGTTTCAAGTTGGTATGGTGTCATGGGGGTATTGTGTGGGAAGAGAAATGGAGAGGACACAATGATTTGAGGCATTTGTAAGAGAAGGCCGGGACTAGGTGCTGACAAAATTAGTGGTGTGGGGTAAGCACTAGTATGGAGAAACAGCAACAGTATGATCGGCAGGTATGGGAAAATGTGTGCGAACAGTATGTTCGGCAGGCCCGGGATTGCATTTTCGGTACACGAAAAAGTAATCCTGCGCATTATGCCTGAGAGTAAATGGGTGTATTTCGATTTTGGTGACACGAATGAAAGTGTCCTGTACATGGAGTATTCCAGCGGGTGTTATCGCTAGCGTAAGAGCCAAGTTAAGTGGCTAGATTACGTATGGCAGAGTGCACCATTGTTCGACATTGACACTAAAAGGGGGGGTTGCGTTTTCGATACACGAAAAAGTAATCCTGCGGTTTGTCTGAGAGTAAATGGTGACATTTTGACTTTCGTGACACGAATGAAAGTGTCCTGTATATGGAGGATTCCAGCGGTTGTTATCGCTGGCGTAAGAGCCAAATTAAGTGGCAAGATCACGTATGGTAAAATGGACCATCGTTTGAGGGGTTGCGTTTTCGGTACACGAAAAAGTAATCTTGCGCATTGTCCGAGAGTATATGGTTGTGTTTTAATTTTCATGACATGGACGAAAGTGGCATGAAAGATTCCAGCGGTAGTTATCGATGAGGTTAGGGCCAAGCTGGCTGGCAAGACTACGTAGCACGTGTGGTAGGATGGGCCATCGTTTAACTCTCGACACCAGGGGTGAAGATGCTGCTGGTCACATATGTTTTCGGTCCACGGAAAGGCATTGTGGCGGTCGGCGCACTTGCGGACCTGGTGTCGTGAGCATAGTGGGTCCCAAAATATATACAAGTCAAGTAATGAGGAGGGTATACGATGTTTATATGGATCGAGCATCCGAAATTGGGAAACCTATATTTGTTTCCAGAAATTATGTTTGAATAGTAAATGTATAGCTAACCCCTTACGACCTCAAATAGTCAATCACTTTTATTTCTTTACTCAGGTGTGATGGAGGACATGAGTGTGAAACAGCTACAGGCTGAGCTGAGAGCTCGCGGACTTTCCATTACGGGATGTAAGAGAGAGCTGATAATCAGAATCAAGAAGTTCGACGCTAAGAGAGTGGACGCAGCGGTTAATAACCCAACCAACATGCAGCCAAGTGACACCAGTGTAACATCAGGGACGAATGAGCGCAGCGACATCGATCTACCCGAAGTGCACGATATCGCAACGAGTTCCGAGGTTGAGGTGCTGAACGATGAAACACTGCGGAATAAAGAATTGGAACTGGTAAGGCGTGAACGGGATCTCATTGAAAAGGAACGAGCGGTCATGGCAAAGGAAAGGGAGCTGACGGACCAACTCAGGACATTGTCTGAAAGAAACGCCCTCAATAACGACAGACCACGCGTATCCAATGTGCACTGCAGTATAAGTGAATTCATTCTCACCGGGAGATATCTCTTCCATGGCAGCAGATGGGTGGGCGGACCGCGTTGAGAGTCTGCGTAAAATATACAAGTGGGACGAAAAAGCCCTGCTAATGGCTGCGGGATCGAAGATGCAAGGCCCAGCAAAATTTTGGTGGGACACGTCATGCGAAGTCTGTACGACTTGGGAACAGTTGGCATCAGGGCTGAAGAAAAACTTTCCTAGCGGGTACAATGAAGTAGAAATCCACCAGAAACTGTCGAAAAAGTCACGAAAACCTAACGAGCCGCTAGAAAGCTACTGTTTCGAGATGAACATGCAAAAGAGTAAATTTGGCGGACCGCTCTATAGTTCAGTACATTCTGACCGGCTTGAATGACCCTCAATTAAGTGCGAGTCTGGCTACTGGGAGTTACAGCAGCATTGCCGACCTGATAGAAAAAATCAAGTGGTATGAGACTATACGAACAAACTCACGTCGTCTCACGAATTCATCTGGGGAACACCGCAAATCGACATCGTACGTGAACAGCGGCACGCGTACAAATTGGGAACTGAAGCCTTCCACTAGCAAACCAACAGGCTGGCAGGGACAGACACGCCGACCAACAGTCCACTCTGCGGCCACTTGTTACAATTGCAATCAAGTCGGCCATTTGGCCAGGCAGTGTACACAGCCACGCAAACGAGGATTTCCAGGAAAAGAGAACAGCTTCCGAATTCCGGCGAAGACAGAGAAACAAACAGACAGACATGTACGAATTAACGCCATCCAGAAACAAGTGAATCCGGACTGCTACCACAAACAAGTAACCATTGAAGGCAAGGAATATAAGGCATTACTCGATTCTGGAAGCGATCAAACCCTATTAACACAAACGGTTGCTGATGAAACCAAGCGTAAACTCGAGCCATGCGTTGCCACGCTGCATGGATTCGGCGGCGGAAAATGCCAAGCTAGCGGCCGGCTGGCCTGTGAGGTAAAAATCGACGACGCAAGCTTCCCGGTGGAGGCAATGGTAGTTCCGGACGAATTCCTATGGAGACCTGTCTTGATTGGAAGAGACGTGCTCAACGCTCCCGGTTGTTCCGTATCTAAGGAGGGAAATGTTTTAATTGTTCAGAAAAGCCAGGCTACGGGTACCAATGGGCACACTGTCATCACGGCTGCCGATCTCCATTTAAACAATGGATTCGACCCTCAAGAGTTGCTCGCGTTGCTGAACAGATTCCGAGGATGCATCGCAATGGACCAGAAGGAACTGGGTCGTACCGGACTGTTGGAAATGGAAATTGAGTTGACGAAACCCGGTCCAATCGCATATCGCCCGTACAAGGTTCCATACGCTAAGAGAGAGATACTCTCAACAATGGTGACTGAGCTATTGGACAGTGGTGTAATCAGGGAATCGAAATCCAATTTCGCATCACCTGTCGTTTTGGTTAAGAAGAAAGATGGAAGTGATAGAATGTGCATCGACTACAGGAAGCTCAACACTATAACCAGAAAAGTGAAGCACCCAGTACCTCTCATTGAAGAGCAAATTAACGATCTGGCTGGATACAAGTACTATATCGTGCTCGATCTAGCTTCAGGCTACTATCAGATTCCCATTAAGCAGGAGCACATCCATTTCACCGCTTTCATCACTCCGGACGGCCTGTACGAGTTTGTGGTCATGCCCTTCGGTATGGTAAATGCCCCTGCTTATTTTCAAAAGCTAATGAGCATCATAAAACAGAAGATGAAGCCCGAGCCAATAATAAACTACATCGACGACTACGTAATACCGGCCAGAACATATCAAGAAGGAATGAGAAGACTGGAAAAATTCTTAAATTTGTTGAAACAGGCCAACTTGACACTAAATATTAAAAAGTGTGAGTTCTTTCGAACTGAAATCGAGTTCCTAGGTCATGTCATAAAGGATGGGACAGTGCAACCTGGAAAAGGCAAGACTCTAGCCATTGAAAGATTCCAGAGACCAACCACGGAGCACGAAGTTCGACAGTTTATATAGGGCTGACAAGCTATTTTCGGAAATTCGTCAAGGACTACTCACTTCTCGCCTCTCCATTGACAGATCTAACTAAGAAAAACCGCAAGTTTGAGTGGGGTGAAAGAGAACAGACTGCGTTCGACAAACTCAAAAGATGTCTCTTGGACAAACCAGTGCTAGCCCTCTACAACTTCGCAGCTAATCATGAGCTGCACACTGATGCAAGTTCTCACGGTATAGCAGGAATTTTAATGCAACGCGATGAAAAACCACTACGCCCGGTTGCGTTTTATAGTCGCAAGACTACCAAGGAGGAAACAAGTTACCACAGCTACGAACTGGAGGCATTAGCTGTAGTGGAGGCGACCCAAAGATTCCGACAATACTTACTGGGAAAACACTTCGTGGTTGTCACCGATTGCGAGGCATTGAGAACAGCGATGAATAAAAAGGAGCTTGTTTCCCGCATAGCACGATGGTGGCTACGCATGCAGGAATACGACTACGTCGTTGTTTATCGACCAGGAAAACAAATGAAGCATGTGGACGCCCTATCACGGAGTCCTTGCGAGGAACCGCAACAACCTGATGTTGTAGATTTGTCAATCCTCAAGGTGTGTATCGATGAGCCCGATTGGATATACTCCCTACAGTTGCAAGATGGGGAAGTTGCAGACATAGTAGAAGTGCTAAAGAACACGCCGGTTAATGATCAACAAAAGCAGTATCACCACGACTATGTACTGCAGGAAGGGCGTGTGTATCGCTTGGTTGATGGTGAGTTGCGGCTGTACGTGCCAAAAGGAGTTAGGAATCGGGTGTTGCGAAATAGTCACGACTTACTCGGGCATTTCTCTGAAAAAAAAACCATGAGACATCTCAAGGAAAGGTACTGGTTCCCGAGGATGACCCAGTTCGTGAGGAAGTATCTGCGAGCATGCGTCGAATGTGCATACAACAAGAAACAAGCGCAACCTCGGGGAGACTTGCACCTAATCGAAAAGGCGAGTATTCCATTCGACACGATACATATAGACCATCTGGGTCCGTTCGTCAAATCAACAAGGGGTAATCAATATGTTATAGTGCTCGTAGATGTGTTCACTAAGTACTCGATCCTTAAAGCAGTCAGAAATACACAAACTAAACCTGTGGTGTCATTTCTCACGGACGTCTTCTGCACATTTGGCACTCCACGTCGGATTGTGTCAGATCGGGGTTCTGCGTTCACCTCTAAACAATTCGAAGAATTCGCCAAAAATTATGTGATTTCACATGTCTTGAACGCAACGAGGACCCCTCGAGCAAACGGTCAAGTCGAACGCTACAATCGGACAATACTAAGTGCTCTGCTCGCGACAGTCGATGAAGAAAATAGGTGGGACCAGCATCTTAAAGTCGTACAATGGGGAATAAACAACACCGTCAATGAAGCCACCGGCAAGACTGCGCACCAAATGATGATGGGATATGTACCGAGGGACCCTGTGAGCAATGCTTTTAGTTAAGGAGTAAAGCTCAACCAACGAACCCAGACTATCGAGGAAATTCGAGAGGAAGGCGCTGATGGCATCAAAAGAAAGCAAAACTCGCAAAAATCTTTGCATGAATCGAGACACCGCAGAGCTAAGCTGTACAACGTCGGCGACCTGGTAATGGTCCTCAACGACAGTCCTATCAGCACCGGAACGTCACGCAAATTGGAGGCAAAATACCGTGGGCCTTATCAAATAACTGCGGTCCTACCACATGATCGATACCAATTGGAAGACATGCCGTTCGCTCCAAGAACCCAAAAGCCATATTCATCGGTATGGGCTGCGGACCGCATGAAAAGATGGATTGAGCTCGACACTACTTTCGACGAGGACGACGAAGACGACAGGATGGACGAATCTGTAGCGGTAGAGTGACATGGCAACCCAGCTCGCTAGATGAGAGACGGCACCAGTGGTATTTGCAGAAGAGAACAACAAACATATTGGTACCGTGACATGAAATGTAATTGGTGAGATGTACGAAAAGGACAATGATATATACATATGAATAAAGTTTGGTTGGTAAGTTTTATGTGGAGAGTTTCAGTTCAGTGGTAATACAACCAGTGGATGGAGAAGAAGTTCGAGGGTTTTACTAAAAACCGACGCTTTTAGATACAATGAGAGGCAAAATTTAATGCGCCTACAAAAGAGTTTGGCAGGTGCCGCCAAAGAAGCAGTCGATTCAATGTTAATTTACCCCAGTGACGTTCCCAACGCAATCGAAGAACTCGAATTTCGCTTTGGTAGACCAGACTTGCTTGTAAGATGCCAACTCAATAAGGTCAAGCAGTTTCCAGCCATCAGTGATGCCAAAATGGATCAAATTATATCGTTTTCCACAAGAGTGCGTAACGTAGTTGCATTTCTAACATCCGCGAATTGCCAGCAACATTTATCTAATCCATCGCTTTTGGAACAGCTTGTCTTGAGATTGCCAGCCAATAAACAGTTTGAATGGGCGAAACATGCCTCTGCCATTAAGCCATTTCCCACCATTCAGGATTTTTCAACGTGGTTAAGTGACCTTGCCAGGATTGTGGGTCTAATGCCACCACCGAGTCAAACAGTGCAAAGAACCAGTCTACAGCCGCAACAACCACGCCGAGTAATGCACGTTGACGAAAATGTTCCAAAGAAAGACGCCAAATGCTTTCATTGTGAAGGACAACACAAACTGGTGGACTGCAAGGAATTTAATCAGTCGCTGAGTGTTGAAGATCGTTGGAAAAAAGTAAAAAGTTTACAATTGTGTTTCTCCTGTCTACGCAAAGGTCATAACTCAATGAATTGTCGAGCCAAAAAGCCATGTGGAGTAGACAGTTGCCGTCGTTACCACCATCAGAGCCTTCATGAAGAGGCTGCCACAAAGGATGCCATCTATCTTTGTCGCCGTGTGTCGAATGCGATATATAGCCAACTTTTCAAGGTTCTTCCAGTCACATTATTTGGTCCAAATGGAAAAGCTGAATTTTTTGCTATGATCGACGAAGGATCTGCGATTTCCATGCTGGAACAACATGTTGCCAATGAACTCGGCCTGAAGGGCGCATCTCAGCCGTTGACTCTACAGTGGTATGGTCAACAAGTTACAACGGAACAATCATCTAGAGTCAGCTTGGAGATTGCAGGCCATGGAGACCACCGATTTGTTGTCAAGAATATTCGAACAATCAAGGATTTGAATTTGCCAGTCCAGTCATTTAAAAAATCGAAATTTGAGCATTTGTCATTAGTTCCTGTTGAAGACTACAATAACATCAAAGTTATGCTGATTGGATTGGACAACGTTTATTTGGGTGTATCGACAACAATTGTTCAATCGAATATTTCTTCGCCTATAGCCGCCAAGACAAAGTTGGGCTGGGTTGCCTATGGGCCAACCTCAGAATTAGCAAAATCATACCCATCGGTCCATCTCATACGGGAGAACCATTCATTGAACGAATTACACCAAATAGTTACTGAGTACTTCTCATCAGATAACTTTGGAACAAATGCTGTGACTACGCCGTTGGAGTCGAAAGATGACATCAGAGCTAGGCAGATTATGGAGGAGACAACACAGCGTATTGGTAAGCGTTTTCAAACTGGTTTACTGTGGAAGAGTTTTCCACCCAAACTTCCAAATAGTTATGCAATGGCAGAAAAACGCCTTATCAATATAGAAAAGAAAATGAGCCGTGAACCAGATTTTGCCGACAGATATCAAAAAGAGATGTCAAAATATTTTGAAAGTGGATATGCCAGAAAACTTTCAGCAAATGAGTTGCGAAGCATCAAGGAGCCAGTGTGGTACCTGCCCCATTTTGCCGTTCAAAGCCCACACAAGCCAGAAAAGCTACGCATAGTGTTTGACGCCGCCGCCACCGTAAATAATATCTCTCTCAATTCAGTTTTGCTGAAAGGACCGGAGCAAGCCAAGCCACTACTCGAAATCTTATTTAAATTCAGACAAGGTGTCATTGGAGTTGCAGCAGACATTCGTGAAATGTTCTCACAAGTTCAGATACGTCAAGCCGACCAACATGCACAGCGCTTCCTTTGGAGAAACGGAGATACCAGCCAGCCTATTCAACAGTTTGCCATGACTTCAATGATTTTTGGATCCGTATGCTCGCCGTGTAGCGCTGATGAGTACATTAAAAACCGGAATGCTGAAGAATTTAAACAACAATATCCTGAAGCCGCAGCTGCCATAGTACAAAAACATTATGTTGACGATTTCGTAGACAGCTTTCAGAACGAAATTGAAGCGGAGCAGATTTGCCGACAGGTAGTTGACATCAATGCTGAGGCAGGTTTCAATCTGAGAAACTTCATATCTAATTCCAATAGCCTACAAACTGTCATGAATGGAAAATCCAACGAAAATATCAGCCCTGTCAACATGGAACGTCAAGCCACAACCGATAAAGTCCTTGGAATGTATTGGGACACGCCGTCCGATACGTTCAGATTCCAGACAAAATTTCATCGAATTCCACAGGAAGTTTTACGTGGATCTCGCGCCCCTACTAAGAGAGAGCTTCTGGGAATAGTAATGGCCGTGTTCGATCCGTATGGATTACTAGCTGACTTTCTAATATTTTCAAAAATATTGGTTAAAAGTACCTGGAAAATCAGCCTCAATTGGGATGACCCAATTCCAGCAGAAATACAAAGAAGATGGATCGCCTGGTGGAGTGAGTTCCGGAAAGTAAAAGAGTTTAAAATAAATAGATGCTATTCACCAAAGTTGCCGATATCTACAAGTACGGAATTGCGCATCTTTGTCGATGCCAGTCAAGTCGCCTTCTCAGCTGTTGGGTATTTCCGTATTGAGCATCCCAATGGAGTAGATGTTGCCTTCGTTATGGGTAAAACCCGTACTGCACCCCAAAAATTGATGTCGATTCCCAGATTGGAGCTGCAGGCCGCGGTACTAGGTGTGCGGCTATACAAATTAATTCGTAAAAGCCACGATATCAAAATTGATCGAGTTATATTTTGGAGTGATTCCCGCACTGTCCTGTATTGGATTCACTCAGCCGAAAGAAAATACAAACCATTTGTCGGCCACCGAATCGCCGAGATTGTTAACACTACTTGCCCAACACAGTGGCGTTGGGTGCCTTCTGAAGAAAATGCAGCAGATGCAGCAACCCGCCCCCGATTTCCACCAAAGTTTTGTGCCAACAACATGTGGATAAACGGACCAGCCTTTCTAAGACTTGCAGAAGAATATTGGCCAACATTCCAACTCGAACCCTTGGAACTGCTGGAAGAAAAAATTAAACCAAAAGTCATCCTACATGTCCAGGCAATTAATGTTTTCATTGAATTTAATCATTTTTCTTCGTATTTAAAGCTCAAGCGCATGACGGCCTGGATGTTACGTTTCGCCAAAAAGTTACTGAGCCGTCTGCGCCATGATCACAACTCGCTGCCAATTGGTCAACTTACGTGCACTGAACTAGATGACGCCGAAAAACTATTGTGCCGTATAGTCCAACGAGAGAAATTTGTTGCTGATATTTTCGCCTTGGAAAATGGTCAGCCCATTTCTAGACGTAGCCCGTTGTATGCTCTCACACCGTATTTAGATGAATACGGTCTCCTTAGGGTATATGGACGAATGGATGCAGCTTCCTGTTTGCCATTTAGTGCGAGACGCCCAATTTTACTACCACAAGGGCACATCGTTACGGAACTCATCACACGCTACTTTCATGAGAAGTTCCATCACCAAAACACAGCTGTAACAATGAATGAGATCCGTCAAACATTTTGGATCCCACATATAAGAGCAGTACTAAAAAATGTTTATCGCAATTGCCATGAATGTCAAATTGATAGAGCCAAGCCTACACAACCATTGATGGGACAGCTACCCATTGATCGTGTTACTTCATATGTTCGCCCTTTCACATATACGGGAGTAGATCTATTTGGTCCCTTTAACGTATCCATCGGACGCCGAAGGGAGAAAAGGTGGGCAGTGATTTTCACCTGTTTGACAATTAGAGCCGCCCATTTGGAGCTTGCTGAGAACTTGTCAACAGATGCCTTTCTAATTTGTTTGCGAAATTTTGTGAATCGTCGAGGAACACCAACAAGAATCAGAAGCGATAATGGGACTAATTTTATCGGTGCTCAGAGGGAGCTAAAACAGTCCGAACGTCTTCTGGATACGGATCGTATAAGCGATGTGGCCACAAACAGCAATATTGAATGGATTTTCAATTGTCCTGTAAATCCAAGTTCCGGTGGGTGTTGGGAACGCCTAATTCGAATTATAAAACGAATTCTCTTCATGACGCTGCATGAGGTATCACCAAGGGTTGAGACGCTTCGAAGTGTTTTAATTGAAGCCGAAAACATAATTAACTCTCGACCACTCACCGATATTCCGTTGTCCACCGACCAAGATGAACCGCTGACGCCGAATCATTTTTTGCTGGGATGTGTTAATTCAACCCAAACTCCGCATCCAGTCGACACTCACATTTGTTTACAAAAGCAGTGGAGGATTGCTCAAAACCTAAAGGATCGCTTCTGGAAAAGATGGGTTGTTGAATATCTTCCACAACTTTTACAACGTCCTAAGTGGCACGAGAAGCCAACGCCACTTCGAGTTAACGACTTGGATTCCTGCCAACCAAGAAGTCAGTGGCAAAGGGGCCGCATTACCAAAATCTTTCCAGCCAAAGATGGTCACATCCGCATCGCTGAGGTAAAGACAGCCACTGGACGATGAGACGTCCAGCTTCGAAACTTGCCATTTTAACTATTAATGGTGAATCCCGGAGTGATTCACGGGGGGAGGAATGTTAATGCCATTTCACTCCAATTCCAATACCTGTATGAACATGAAAGCATACATACCACTACAACTACATATCACTCGGCGGTGGTAGATAGTTCCATTTTATAGACAGTATTAAAACGACGTTGTGACAGTGCGGACCGATGTACTATTAAAAACGATTAAGAAACGACCGCCCAACCGACCAACCGAACGAACGAACAACGAGCAAACGCCCGCTCGCGATCTTTATTTTTGCACTACATACCAACTAATAATTGACATTGAATATTGCCTTTAATTTAAATTTGAATTCTTCCTTTTATTTCTCAATACCTGTTAATAAAAAACCAAAAGGTGAAATAAAGTGTTTTTTATTGGAGAAGTTACAGCTGCCGCCGTGTCGCCTTTACAAATGGTAAGAGACGTATTTATTATTGGTCTACTGGATGAGCAATTACGGGAAAAATTACTAAGCATCGATGATTTAACACTTGTTATAGCCGAAAATAAATCAAAGTCATATTTTTTGGGCAAAATTCAAGCAATGGACATGGCACATGGGGAAATTCAAGGTGAGCAGTCAGTTAATACGGTTTACAGTTCAAACCCAATACGAACAAATACGTCATATCAAAGAGGGAGCCATTATCCATCATATTCATCTTCACAACAACAAGTTCAACAGAGTTATCGTCCACGACATTCCCGCTACGAAAGCCCGCAAACAACAACGACACATGGTAAATCGGAAAGAGCACAAAAAAATACACTCTCTAACAATGTCTGTGAAAACTGCGGCCAACATCATAGAAGTAAATGCCCAGCTTTCGGAGTCAAGTGCTTTAATTGCAACGGGAATAACCATTTTGCCAAAATGTGCAGGTTAAATAAGCGTGTGGTAAATTACACTGGACAAACAAACTTATATGAATCTGACAGTGAAAGTGAAAGCTCTAACAGTCTATTTATTGGTATGTGTAAAACTCTCACAAGATCGGATAAACATAAGTTTAAAGATATATGGTTTATAAGTCTTAACATAAGTGATGTATATATATATGCCCAATTAGACACGGGAGCACAAACAAATATAATGAGCTTAAGTGTTTTTAATAGAATTAATAGTAATAGTGCACGAAAAAATTGTCTTAAGAAATCAAGTGTCATTTTAACTGCATTAGGTGAGGAAAAGCTGCATGTTTTAGGTAAGTGCATATTAAATGCCACTGCACGCATCCACAAAAAGTTCAAACATTTTCAAATTGAGTTCGCAGTAATTAATAATTCGTGTCCAACCATTATCGGTTTGCCTGATTGTATCAGACTCGGTCTTGTGAAAAAAATGTGTCCGGTGGAAGTTGAAAAAGATACGGTCGATTTTAAAAATATGTATGAAGAATTATTTAAGGGTTTAGGATGTCTCGACATAACTTGCAGTTTAAAAATTAAAGAAAATAGTGAACCAATTGTTGATTCACCGCGTAAAGTCTCGTACAAATTATATGATAAATTAAAATGTGAATTACAACGGATGGAGGGATTAAATGTCATAGAGAAGGTGACTGGTCCAACACCATGGGTCAATTCCATTGTATTAGTTGAGAAACCTAACAAATCGCTTCGGGTTTGTTTAGATCCCCGCAATTTAAATGAGGTTTTATTAAGATCCCACTATCCAATATCAAGTATAGAATTTGTCGAAATTATCTGGCGCGCGTTATTTTTCGGTGCTTGACGCTAGTAATGGGCTTTGGATGGTAAGGTTAGATGAACCATCTTCATTGTTATGCACCTTTAATACACCATTTGGAAGATATAAGTTTCTTCGTCTTCCATATGGGTTGAGTGTTGCACCAGAGATTTTCCACAGACTGATGACAGAGATATTCGTTGATTTGGAAGCTATTGTCTATATAGACGATATTCTGGTCTGGGGAAAAACGATGGAAGAGCATAACGCCCGAGTTAAAGATGTATTAGATAGAGCAAGGTCTGCTAATGTTAAGTTAAATAAAGATAAATGTCATTTTGGGTTGAAAGAGGTCAAATATTTTGGCCATATTTTTAATGAACATGGTGTATGTCCTGATAATTCCAAGATATCTGCTATAGTCCACATGCCTCCTCCTTCCTCCGTCAAAGATCTTCAACGATTTTTAGGAATGTTGAATTATTTAGGCCCTTTCATTAAAAATTTATCCGCGGAGTCGGCGTCTTTTAGACATTTACTAAAGAAAAATGTTGAATGGCAGTGGAACGATAGCCATCAGAAGGTTTTTGATAATCTCAAGGAGTTGATAACGAGACCACCTATACTTGCATATCTTAAGCCAAATGAGCCCCTAGTCCTATCCACAGATGCCTCGAAGTTTGCAGTTGGTGCAGTCCTATTTCAGAATAATAAACCAATTGCGTTTGCGTCGAAAACTCTAACAGAGTGCCAACAGAGATATGCGCAAATTGAAAAAGAATTGTATGCAATGCAATAGTTTTTGGCGCAACAAAGTTTCACCAATACATTTATGGTCAGGAAACTAGATCTGAAACTGACCATAAGCCATTGGTCTCATTATTTGACAAACCTTTAGCGGGAATTCCCCCTCGCTTACAACGCATGATGTTGTGTCTACAAGCTTATAACTTGAACGTCGTTTACAAGCAAGGCAAAGATCTTCAAGTCGCTGACGCACTTTCTAGAGCCCCTTTGCCAATTTCAGATGAATCAGAAATAGATTCAAACATTCAAATACATGTCGGGTTTATTAGGTCTTGTCTTTCAGTTTCACCAACTAAATTAGAGGAAATAGAAATAGCATCTGCAAATGATGCTGAGTTACAAGAATTGAAGTTATATATCAATGAGGGCTGGCCAGTACGCAAAAGCCTTGTACATGAACTCGCTAAGCCTTATTGGAACTATAAGCACGAAATTAGTGCAATCGATAACTTGATTTTGAAAAACCAAAGTATCATGATTCCACAGAAACTCCGCCACCAAATGTTAAGTATTATTCATGAGGGTCATCTTGGTATTGCAAAATGTAAGAGTCGTGCAAGAAATGTAGTTTTTTGGCCTGGTATATCGGAGGATATTGAAGATTTCGTTGGAAAATGTTCGACTTGTAAACGATTTCAAAATTCCAATAAAAAACAACCACTTATGTCTTTTCCGATTCCAAATTTACCATGGGAAAATATTGCAAGCGATTTATTCGAATGGAATAAAGATCTTTATCTTCTTTGCGTAGATTACTATTCAAAATTTATTGAAATTGCTAAGCTAACGTCTAATAAGGCATCAGCTGTCATCATACAGCTTAAGTCAATTTTTGCTAGGTATGGTATACCAAAGTTACTGTTTTCGGATAATGGTCCCCCATACAGCTCAAATGAATTCAAAACTTTTTTGAGCTCTTGGGGAATCCAACACAAAACAAGCAGCCCCTATTATCCGCAATCAAATGGTTTGGCTGAACGATCAGTACAAACAGTCAAAAAATTATTAACTAAATGTAAGGACTCAGACACTGATCCATATCTAGCCTTTCTTAACATGCGAACAACACCTAAGAATGGCTACTCTCCATCCCAATTGTTAATGTCGAGAAATTTAAAAACAAAACTGCCGGTTATGAAGAACCATCTTCAACCTAATCTTGTAAAAATTTGCGACTATAAGAACACCCTAAAACGAGAACAACTCGCCTCGAAAACATATTATGACGCACACACCAGAGAGTTATCGAATTTGAATAAAGGTGACAAGATTTTGTTTAAAAAACTTCCTGATTCAAATTGGATAACTGGAGAGGTGAGTGGAGGATGTGAGGAACCTCGTTCATACACTATAACTGATATAGACGGAAATTGTTATAGAAGAAACCGAAAACATATTTTGCCTGACAATACCGATGATACTTTTAATGAACTTGGGAGAATTGAGTTTGAAGATTTTGAAGAAAATATAAAAACAGAAAGTATTGAAAATGAAATATCGCAAGCTAATGATAATACTAGTCCTCAACCAATGAAGTTAAGATCAGGCTTACAATTAGTTCGTAAATAATTTTAATTTTATTAGATACATATCGATATGTATTTGTATATATCCAGCATAATTAGATTTGATATGTATCATTTTCGTAACTGAATTACTTACTTGTGCTATCTGAATGATATAATGAATACAATTAAATTTAGTTCCATAAATAAGAATATACTATGCATATAATAATGTAATACATACCTACCTATACTAAAAAAAAAAAATTATGTTGTCTTAAGAAGGGACATGTTGAGTATTAGAGCTTAGAGCTTAGAACTAATCCACAACTAAGAAGCAAGAGCTTTTACATATTAATGTACTACATTGTATTGAGAATTGAAGTCAGTCATTAAAGCTAATTTGTATAACTCAGACGTCTTCATTGGAAACATATCAAATGTAATTGAAAACGAGGCTGAATTAAACTCGATTGAAATAAAGCTAGTCAACTCTACGCAAAATGCAGATCAAGATGATTCGCACATTGCAATGGATTCAGGGTTACATGAGCCAATCGAGGGCTTGAATTCAAATGATAATAACGAGGACAAAGAAAGCCAAATTCATCATACAGTTAAACGACACAATACTTTACAAGTACTAACTTATCTACCTAAAATTATACCTACCTAAAAACTTACTAGAAAAAGACAAAAACAAGAATAAAACTGGAAACGCAACATAATGAAGAAACTTTGAGAAAGAGGAAAAGAATACATATCTGAAACAACAAAATCAATGCCTGCAACAAAGGTAACGTTCAAAAGGGATTGTGCAAAAATATGTTCTTTTTAGTGAGTTAATATTATTTTGTTATTTTGTTTTAAATAAAGCTTGGTAAGGCTACGAAAGCAGTGTTACAAGTACAGAAAAACTGCCTGCGTCCATATTATCTCCCCATGTAATAATGTTCTAAGTTGAACATAGAACATGGTTTCTCGTAATAATCCCATCCAAATAAGCAAAACGTTCTATGTCTGTTATATATTGACATCAACAAATTATAATGTAGTGGCATCACTTATGAGATACTTTTTGTAATGTCACTTTTTGAATTAACGACGAGTTTTGTTTCAACCAATAAAGCTACAACACGCACTGTGAATCAAGACTTTTATTTAATTGAGAAAATACAACATTTTGGCGACGAGGACAATTTGGAAGCAAAATAACATACCTAATTAAAAAAATAAAAGACATCTATTTAGGAAGAGAACAGGTAAAATTTCAATTAAAAAAATGACGGAACAAAATATTGGTAGTTGGGGACAGCTAGACGCCTACAACATAAAATCTTCGTGGACCAGCTACAAAGAAAGGATGGAGTTCTACTTTGAGGCGAACAACGTCACCGATGATAAGAAGAAAAAGGCTATTTTCATCTCTGTATTAAAAGAAGATGTTTATGAGATAATCCGCTCTCTAATAAGGCCCCAAACACCGAAAGATTTCACCTTCAAACAAATAATAGAAAAGCTTGATGCGCATTTCACTCCAGCACCTAACGAAATCGTACAACGATTCAATTTTCATAGAAGACAACAAGCACAAAACGAGTCAATTTCAGTGTTTGTCAACGATCTTCGTAAGCTGAGTGAATTTTGCAACTTTCAGAAATTGGACAACATGCTGCGTGATCGTATCGTGTGTGGCGTTGTAGATCAATCGCTACAGAAACGTCTGTTCGCTGAACCAGAGCTAGATTTTAAAAAAGCATACGACATTGCCATTGCACATGAAGCAGCTACCCGAAATGTAGTAAACATTCGTGGGAACAACAGTCCTGAGGTTCTACAAGTGCACAAGACTTTCCAGAAAAACTTTAAAAAGCAAACAGACAAACCAAAAGTTTGTTATCGTTGCGGAGATAGTCGTCACAGTGCTGAAAGCTGCAGATATAAAAATAGTAAATGCGATTATTGTGCTAAAAGAGGGCATCTAAGCAAGGCATGTTTCAAAAAGAAATCTGATTCATCTAGTGGATGTAACAACTTAGTCATCAGGGAAGATAGAGAATGCGCTACAAATTTCTTTTCCCAAAATAATCTTACAGTATCAAACGAATTTACAGCCGAACTCAACAACATTGACGTTTCTAACACATCTCAGCCGAATATTTTAGCAGATGTCAAGCTAAACGGTATCAGCGAGGTGATGGAAGTCGACTCAGGAGCTGCGTTTTCACTCATTTCACAAGAAACTTGGAACAAGATCCGTAGTCCAGGCAGGCAACTAAACAAAGTCAACTTTACTTTAAGAATGTGGTCAAAACAGTCGCTGGATATGTTGGGTCAAGCAAATATACATGTTGAGTTCAAAGGAAAACATACAAATCTTCCAATAATCGTCATATCAAAAAACCATGGCAGAAGTCTTCTTGGTAGGAATTGGTTCCCACATCTAAATATAGCAGTTCATGGCATCAACGCGATTGATAAAGGAAAAAGCATCCAGTTGTTATGTAGCGAATACAGCGATAGACTAACTGAAGAGTTGGGAGCACACAACGGAGAGCCAGTCCAAATACAATTAGTAGATAATGCGCAGCCAATTTTCCGAAAATATCGCCAAGTTCCATTTGCTATAAGGGATAACGTCGAGCAGGAGTTACAGAAGCTGGTCAAGCAGGGAATCCTGGAGCCAGTTGAATTCTCCAGATGGGCAACGCCAGTCGTACCAGTAAGGAAAAAAGATGGCAGCATTAGAATATGCGGAGATTACCGTAGCACCGTTAATTCTGTCATTAAATCCAACACATATCCATTGCCGACAACATCTGAGGTTCTAGTAGCAGTATCACCCGGAAAAATATTCACTAAATTGGACTTACAACAAGCGTATCAGCAACTAGTTGTAGACGAACAATCTGCAGAGATACTCACCATTAACACACACAAAGGGCTCTTTAAAACTCGAAGATTACCTTTTGGTGTATCTGCATCACCTGGCATATTCCAAAGGTTCATGGAAAGTTTGCTGAAAGGTATTCCAGGAGTAATCGCATATCTTGATGATATCATCATCTCCGGAAAAACAGAAGCAGAACATTATGACAGACTCGAAGAAGTTTTCAGACGTTTACGTAGATCAAACATCACTATCCGAAAAGACAAATGTAGATTTGGAGTGGACGAAATAGAATTTTTGGGCTTCCACATATCTAGTGATGGAGTACGCCCTAGTAAAGCTAAAGTGGAGGCAATACACAATGCCCCAGAGCCGCAGAACAAGGAAATGTTGCAATCATTCCTCGGCTTACTAAATTTCTATAATCGTTTTCTGTACCACAAAGCATCTACTGCTGAGAAACTTCACCGACTCTTAGATACAAAGACCAAATGGAAATGGACTCCAGAGCATGCAAAAGTTTTCAAGGAACTTAAAGCATTAATACATTCGGATTCTGTACTGACATTCTTCGACGAATCAAAAGAGGTAGTTTTATCATGTGACGCTTCACCGTATGGAGTTGGCGCAGTCCTAGCGCACCGAGAAGCTGATGGAGCAGAACGACCAATCGCTTTTGCATCCAGGACACTAGGAACAAGCGAAAGAAACTACGCGCACATCGACAAAGAAGCCTTAGCAGTGGTGTATGGAGTTCAACATTTCCATCAGTATCTAGCTGGTCGTGAATTTCGTATTATCACGGATCATAAACCCCTATTGGGAATATTTGACCGTAACAAACAAATTCCAATTATGATTTCACCGAGAATGCTTCGTTGGTGTCTACAGCTGACGGCATACGACTACACCCTTGAACACCGATCAGGAAAAAACAACGGGAACGCCGATTGTCTCAGCAGACTGCCAATTAAATTGACTGAGGAGAGAATTCCACAAGAACTCGGAGACATTCTATTATTAGAAGCGATGACAGATCCTCCTATCACAGCAGAACAGGTGCGAACGGAAACGACAAAAGACCCATTTCTTAATCGTGTACTTCGTTGGGTTTTACATGGATGGCCACAAACTCTGGACGATGTCAGCGGAGATTTCAAACCATTTTCTTGCAGACGTTTAGAAATCTCAACGCACAAAGGTTGTCTACTTTGGGGAAGCCGCGTAATAATTCCATCAACACTTCGAGAACGTACACTTCAACTTCTTCATTCAAATCATCCAGGAATGAGCGCAATGAAAGCTACTGCAAGAAGTTATTTCTGCGGTGGCCCAAGTTAGACGAGGACATTGAACATTGCGTTCGTCAGTGTCACCAATGCCAAGAAAATAGACCGAATCCAAAACAAGCACCGAGACAATTCATTGGATTGCCAGAAAATCCATGGGAAAAATTACATCTTGATTTCGTCGGCCCTTATCAAGGTAAGACCTTTTTAATTGTGGTTGATTCTATGTCTAAATGGGTAGAAGTTAAAACCGTGAAAAGGCAATCGTCAGCTGAAGTCATAACAAGTTTACGAGAGTTATTTGCTACTCATGGTATACCACACACAATTATCACCGACAATGGCACAGCATTTGTTTCGGAGGAGATAAAGCAGTTCTACAGTCGAAATGGTGTAAAAGCTCATACAACCGCACCTTATCATCCTTCAAGCAATGGACAGGCGGAGCGCGTCGTCCAGTCAGTCAAAAAGGCATTAGCTACTCTCACCGAGGGCGATCATCAGCTAAAATTAGCAAGATATTTATTTACACAACACACCACCGTACATTCAACTACAGGTAAAACACCAGCAGAGTTACTAATGGGACGTCGTCTTAGCGCACTTATGAACCGCTTGCATCCAGACAGTATCGACGCGGGAAACCCCATAACAACTGTGACCAAACCAAGAGAATTTTGCGAAGGAGACAATGTATACATTCGTAATTTTGCATCAGGACCTAAATGGATACCAGGTAAAGTAGTACAAATAACCGGGCCAGTATCGTACGTTGTCGAAAGCACAGATGAACAAATTTATAGACGTCACATTGATCAAATTCGGGGAAGAGAAGAGGCTGTATCTGTATACAATCCAGATGAAGAATTAGCTCCAGTTTTGATTAAGAGGCCTCTACCCATAAATCGAGCAAAAGTGCGAAAAATGGCATTTCGTATCAAACGTAGAGAAGTCAATACTGAAGCGATTGAAATGATATTGGATGCATTGGAAAGAACAGAATATGTCCTTTGAAAGCTTCGAAGCTGTTTTTTAAAGCGACATCTCGTTTTTCTTTTATTGGAAGAATTCCCAGCTGTGTTTGCGAAAATTAGCATAAAACCGATTTTTTTGGATGAACGAATGACTATGACAATGTTCGAAAAAGTCTGAGATAACTAGTTTATCTAAAAGGTAATATGCAAAACGCAAATCTGTTCGAAATAAATCTTTAAATTTCATCCTGATTTTAAAAATACAAGTGTTTGAAAACATACAATTTTTTGAAATAATGGAGAACGTTTTTCTTGTATATATTGATTTATATTTGATGCAATTTTTACTCAAAACAATAAAGTATCATACCAGCTATCGGATGCAAAAAAAATAATTATGTATTTACATGTATTTTGTTGCAAAATACTGAGTTTAAATTTTATATATTTTTCAAGAAAAATACCATGTATGTGTCACATTCTCAGAAAAAAGTTCCAAGTTTCTTATTTAGATGGCAGTAGTTCTGTCGTCTGAATTGAATAGCCAATCAGAATGACTCCCAAGCTATAAGGGATAAATGTGTAGTTTATTGTCAACTGCATAGAGGCGTGTTATAAATGAAACCGGTTTGGCGTGAAGTCTGAATCTGAAGTGTGATCTAAATGGATAATCAAGGATGCGTGTGTTGATATGTGTGTAAGCAGGTGGGGATTATTTATTCAAAGTGATTTTTGCTTGGATTGGATTCAAGTAATTTTTGCTTCTTGAATAAAAATATGAAAATGAGAGAGGGGTCGACAGAAGCACTTTTCAATATGTTGCTTCATTTAATAAATTCATTTTGAAAATATATTTATTTGTTTAAACAAAATTGCTTAAACTTTATAACAAAAATTATAAATTAATTTAAACGATGAATGTACTCAGATTTTCAGAAATTCTATGTATTTCATTGCTAACAATTGTAACAAATTTGCATCTTGAAAAGTGCTTGTCGGTCACACCGTGATCAGGTGTAAAGCAGATAAAGGTTTGGTTTGGGTTGGTAGGAAAAGGGACGAAACGGAGGCGGTGAAATGGTGGGTTAGGCTGAAAGGAATATTATCGAAGGCAAATTTAGCAGCATTGCGCTGTTGCCATTTACAACGAAAGATTATGTAATTATTTTTTGCGCTGTTGCCGTTGTCTTTTATGCGTTATGGTAGGGAAGGTGTTTGGTTTTTCGTATGAAGAGGGGGACAGAGGAAAGGAGTTGCAATATTATGAACATCGCCAGAAGTAGGAAAAGATACAGCAGGATTGTGAGGGGGATGGTGCAAGGGGTGTGCATTTGAGGCTCAGTTGGGAAAGAATTGTAAGTTCTGCTAAAGGGAATACTATAGAAACAAAGTTACAGGTACATATATGTACATATTTACATTCACTGGGACAATATGCAGGATCCTATATATGTACCTATTGGGGGTTTGTTGACTTGTGGGAGATCGATTGTTGTAAAAGTTTGAGGGTTTAGTTAGTACAATATATGTATGTATGTACATATGTACCTATATGGGATCGATGTGTGTGATATTAATTGCAACCCATTACCTACCCCCCTAGTGCATTTACAACCAACCTCACATGCCTTTATTCCACATCCCCTTTATACCCTTAGAATCTCCAAACTACCCTTACCAAACAAATCCATGAGTCAAACAAATACAAAATATCTACCTATATTGTCATGATTGTATCCGATCTGCAATTTCATATTCCTTCTCTTTACGTTATTATCCCCCCATCCATATCCATATCTCCCTTGCCGAGCTAAAAGTACCCAACCACGCATACCATCGATATATACGAAAAATACCTACCCCATAGTTTTTTTAATGTTCCTTTGCATATTCAGTGTCATTATTATGCAATCAATAGAGAATGGATTCTTTGTCGATGATAACCTACATTTCCCTCTCACTCCAACATTCATTTGAATGCAATTCTCAGCAACCAAAACAAAACATCCCCTCACACACGATCAATAAATTCATACCAAGCATTATATGATATCACACCTAAGGTCCGCCTCCTGAATTGATTTCAAAAGTGAAATGGATGACGAAAAGTGGTTTCACACCATGATAAGAGCTTCGCAAATCAAAAATAGATGGCGCTTTGAGTTCCACTTTATGTTCTACAATATGGCTAGAGGCCTCTTAATTCCCCAACTCCGATTCCATGTCCAGTTCCAGTATCCACAACAGTCCAGCATCCTATACCAATACCACATCAAGAAAAAGGTAAACAACATGCACAAATGGAAGTCCAATCAGAAACTAATGCCCAAGCCACAATGGCGCTTTGCGGCGTGCGCGCGTTGACAGATAAAGTAGAACCAATGCTTTCATATGGTGCAAGCCAGAATGCGGCTTCAGGCTTCGGGTCGCGTTGTGATCGTAAATATCGTAAAGTTCAACGCGGCGCCCAAGTAGAGCAACTTTCTACTTTCAGTGGCGTTGGGCGGCTTTGACGTTTTCTTTCGGTTTGGTTTGTTCGATTTGATAATATTTAAAGTGTTAGAGCATATGCCGTTCATTGTTGGAGTTGCATGGATTCACTTAGGTATATACGTATCTACTCGTTTTTAGTAGCCTATGAGGTATTTTCAATACAAATTAATTATTTTACTGTGTGGAAATGACGAATATTATTTTTGTTGTAATGCTACTAGTGATTTCTTTAGATTGTTGATAAAAAAAATATGTGCTCAAATGTTATGTAGGTACACGCTTTTGATATTTCAATTTTGTCTGAAACTACTCTATTCTTCATACAATTTATTAACGAGATAAACATTTTTGTTTAGAATATTTATAGTTTCTTTTTCTAGTTGAGGGTAAATCTAATTTTATGCGATGTGCAAATGATAGGTATTATTTTATTACTTGGTTTACCCGCCCAGGTTTGATCGTGCCAATGAATTGCATTGCTTAGATATATTTTTTATTGTCCATCAGGACAATGCACATGAATATGCGCACCTTAGTCCGACTTTGACCCAACTTCACGGGAATTCTCTGGCCAATAGATATCGAAGATTCCCTGTAAATTTGAACTCAATCGGCTGGTAGGGTTCGAAGTCCGTACATAGGAACATAAAAAATGTCTGGACAAGACAGCGAAGATCTTACCCTAAGAAGAAATTACCCTAATTAGGTCATAAAATCCTTTCAATATGCATTGTCCGATGGGTGACCGGATGTGGTAAAAACCCAGCGAGCGACGAGAAGCAGTACCTGCGATCGCAATCGCCCGAATGTCCAGCATACCACCAGATGTATACATATAATTGAAATAAAATATAAACATAAATTGAAAAATCAAGTAAATCGTCGGTATCCATATTTGATAATTTATTAATAGGGGTTTTTTTTAAATAGCCAAACCAAGTTTTTAACAAAATTGCACTTCTCTATTTAAGTGACTGAACTTCTTTCCACAGCTCAGATAAATGCTGTCCATTTGGTAATATTGCTCACTTAAATCGTTTTACAAGAAGTATTCCACAAAGTAATCAATTCACAATTTTAAGGGAAGGGATTTTCGATGTAATTTACCCATATTTTCTCAACTAAACTAAAAATCTACCTGTCTCGCCTGAAACGCCTTTCATGTGAAGGCATGCACCTCTGTACATTGAATGCACAGGCAATTCTTCCACAAAAATATTCCACGACAATAAAAGTGAAAATACATTTTATTGATATTTATTTATGCATTTTTTTTTTACTATTTTGAACAAATTTCCTCTTAATTCGTGCATTAAAATAACAATTATAAGCAAAAAGGAGTAGTTGCATTCTGCTCTGAATTCGTACATAACTTACGTACGCAACATAAACCAAACAGAACTTTCAATCTCCCCTACTCTAATCTCTCAACGCCCCAACGCTCTGAAGCGCCATTTAGTTTTGGAAAAGTGCGGCTTGCGCGCGTTGACATAAAGTACGGTAAAGTTTCTAAAACGCCTGTCAACGCACGCAAGCGGCAAAGCGCCGTTGTGAATTGGGTATAAGTCAGCAGATACATCGGCCCGTATTGTGACGCCAATTGAAATTGAAACTAACGAACAACTACCATCTTCATCCAGGCATTCTTCAAGAGAAACTAAAATTCCTAGTTATTTAAAGGATTTTGTTTTCGATTAAAAAGGGAGGGATGTTATATATTGACATCAACAAATTATAATGTAGTGGCATCACTTATGAGATACTTTTTGTAATGTCACTTTTTGAATTAACGACGAGTTTTGTTTCAACCAATAAAGCTACAACACGCACTGTGAATCAAGACTTTTATTTAATTGAGAAAATACAACAATGTCAAAACTAAAAATCGGCTATAAAATGCATTTTATGTAGAAAAAGTAAAGAATAAGTATACAATTTATTACAATATTCTAACTAGTTTTATTTGTAATGGGTATTTTATATGTGTTCTTTCATTTTAACTAAAAATCAGCAACGTAAATCTTTGCATTGATATTTCTCAAAATGGGGGTGCCTTTACGTAGAACATCATAGTTCTCAGCCAGCGATTTGTTTGTAGTATACAAATCACAATTACAATGTAACGAATAGAAAAACAACTGAAACATAACACGAATATGTGAACATACTTTCTGCCGATTTCATGGAACGTTGTTTCCAAAAAAATCACACTGATATATAAAATATCGTATATGAATGAAAGTGATACGAAATAATCTGCCCTATCGAGGTATCCGTCGGAACGGAAAATTCTCCGATTTCATACGAATACGAATCGAAGGATTTTTGTTTCAAGGTATGCTTCCGAACAGCTTTTCGGAACTTCTTTTCGACAAATATGCAAGGCACACTGGCATTTCAGTGCGATCAAGTGCATTTTTACCGATATTTTTGACAGCTTTGTACGAATTTTCTTCCGATATGCTCCGACAGGAATTGGTTGCGGAATTTGTTTACTACGATTTGCTGTGAAGTATTAATAAATCGAATGTAATTTCAGTCTCCGACGGAGTACGCGTTGCGGAAAAAATTCCGTTCCGATCGGATACCTCGATAGGGGTGAATATATAAGTGTATAAGCCATCACATTCTGTAAACTGTTATATATTATATAGTTTTGTTGAAATACTACCTACCTGTTTATATTATATTATCCCTTTGTCGACTAAGGAAAAGAGCACATGCTTACACTTGCACTGTGTTTAGAAATTGAATATTCTATTATTTTGTGTAGATTTGAATGGTATAACAGACTCAAAAACCATTTGCATTGTCTTATCCTAACCAATAAAATAAGGAATCATGTTACAATTTACCAAAATTAATTAATTAATACAAAATGATCTGTACAGGCAGAGCAGATACAGGGTATTTAAATTCACTCCTATTCCAATTTGGTACTCTAATTTTGATTGTATAGGCAACACTCCTCTTGAAAATGACGTTAGGGTGGATTTATTTAGCTAATGGCCGAGATAAACATGAATTTCTCAACATTAACATTTAACCCTACAGTTAACGATATTCTGGCAACTAAATTTGTTTATTGGTATGGGCATTTTGGAAAGTGTTGAGTCGTTGTGTTAGCTGCCAGACTAAAGTTGATTATTGGTAAGACGGAATATCTTCTGAATTATTTTCCATCTTTAAAATCAAACTTCGATTTTGCTCGTAAACAACTGGTTATATTGGCTGACAATGAAGAAATTGTAAGCTATTGTCAACTTCCATAAACAACGACATCTGACAATATCCAATGAGTCTTACAATTTCCTAATTGTCTGACAATAAAACAAATTGTGTGTTCAAACTTGTTCAGACAATCGTCAGAAACCTGTCAATTTCATTGTCAGATGGATGTCTTACAATTGGCTGACAATGACATTTCTGACAATATTGTAAGACAAAATTGTAAGCTCAGTCGGTTGTAAGACATTTTTTATTGACAGATCTAACAATATTGTAAGATCTGACAATCGTGTGTATACTTAGCTTTATTCTTTCAGTCAGTACCCAAACCTCATGACCATAGGTAAGAGTTGGAACAAACACCGAATTAAAGCAAAAATATACACCCCTATCGTGGAATCCGCCGGGGGTAATTATTCACGGAAAAGAATATTTTGGTATCGTCAAAATCGCAAAGTGAACAGTTCCCCGTTCGGGAAAAATCGATTTGAACGTTTCTAACGATACATTGAAACTCACACACATTACCCACACGGGGAACTGTTCACTTTGCGATTTTGACGATACCAAATTATTCTTTTCCGTGAATAATTCCCCCCGGCGGATTCCACGATAGGGGTGATAAATTTCTAAATTATTTTCGATTGCTTACCCACTAGTTCTAGTTTATGCACAATTATTGCATTTTTGTCTTCTTTTGTAAATATTTCGTTGACGAAAAATTAGGTATACAGATATCCCTTTCAATCCAAAACTTTCTAATGAATAAAAATCTTTTATGACAAAAGTCACAAATTTCTTTCTTTCATTTTGTTATGATTTATAACAAAATTCATATCAGATTTGTGCACGCCGAATACAAATTCTGGAGATCGTAAAAGTTTTTCTGACAGTTCGAACTTTTGTATGGAAATTCATAACAGAGTTTGAACTTGAGTTTGTCCTGGGTGTTCGGGATATCCGAAGGCGTACCTTGGCTACAACAAGGTAGTGGTCCGAGTCAATGTTGGCCCCTCGGAACGTTCGGACATCCATAATACTGGAGGAGTGCCTTGCGTCGATCGCAATGTGGTCAATCTGGTTGACGGTTGATTGATCGGGAGATCTCCATGTGCCTTTGTGAATATCGAGATGCGGGAACCGCGTACTTGCTATGACACCATTTCGCCCCGCCGCGAAGTCGATCAGCCCAAATCCGTTATCGGAGGTGATGTCGTGTAGGCTGTACCTTCCGACAGTACTACCAAAGATGCCCTCTCTTCCTATCTTTGCATTAAAATCACCTAGGACAATTTTAATGTCATAGTTAGGGCACTGCTCGTATGTCTTGTCCAAGAGCTCGTAGAACCTCTCTTTGGTGTCGTCGTCTATCTCCTCCGTGGGGGCATGGGCGCATATTAGGCTAATGTTGGCGAATTGAGCCTTGATGCGAATTGTCGTGTGGCGCTCGTTCACACAGCTGAAACTTAAGACTTCTTGCCTAAGTCTGCCGCCAACGACGAATCCACATCCACATTTTCTTCTTGCCCGGTCCATCCCATCGCACTTCTTGGATGGCGGTTAAGTCTACTTTATAGCAGTTCAGGGCCTCCGATAGCTGTTCGGCTGCACGCGGTCTGTTAAGGGACTGTTACATATTCAAGTATTCGTTTAAGACTGACTTTATTTAATGTAATTCAATTATACAAAGTTAACTTAAGACTAGGTACTAAAAATAAGTTCTAAGAAGTGTAGGTATAGTATAATACGATAGATTATAGTGTTGTGGTGGGATGTACAGGGTGGTTACATTACATTTTCAGATTTATACAATTTCAATAAGTAAGTAGGTATGTTACATGTCCCCTTTTTAATTTTTATTTATTTTTTTGTTTTATAGGTATGTATTTATTTTACGTATACTATAAATAGTAAGGCTTAAATTCAAAAAAAAAAATTCAAAATTACAGTATAATACAATGAAAACATTAAACTGTTTAAGTGCGTGAAATCTTTAATTTTCCCGATCTAAGTTTCATGTAGTCAGGACTTTTATTGGATTCGTCTTGTTCGTTATTTGATACTTCTTTATATGTGTTTGTGAAAATATAGTTTTTTCTATAAATTATTTGTCGCCTATTTCTTCTGTAAATACGACCATTTAAAGATTTTAATAAGTACGAGCGGGGCTCTGTACATAACTCAACAATAGTACCATTAGTCCATTCAACTTCATTCGGATTTATTTTAAAAAGAACTCTATCGCCTACGTTTAAGTCTCGTAGTAAATTCGCAGTTCGATCATACATCCTCTTTGCAGCCTCCTGTTTCTTTTTTAATTTATTCCTGTATACGTCACTATCCATAGCGAATGGTTTAAGTTGTGTTATTTGTAACGGTATTTTGGATCTTAAAGTTCTCCCCATTAGTAATTGGGCCGGTGTCAACCCTGTACTGTTAGGTGTATTTCGTAGGTTCAATAAAGCGAAATAGGGATCAGTATTCGATTTCTTACATTTCATAAGCATTTTTTTAATTGTTTGGACGTTCTGCTAGCCCATTAGACTGCGGAAAATGGGGACTACTTGTCCTGTGACTGATATCCCAAGTTTTAAAAAATTATTTGGTTTCCGAAGAAATAAAAGAGGATCCATTATCTGAAATGATAATTCTTGGAATACCAAATTTCGAAAATAATTCTTTTAACTTTTTGATAATAGCAGAACTTATGCATGTTCTGAGCTTACAGTACTCGATAAATTTCGAATAGTAATCTACAATTAAAATGTAAAATTCATTTTCAAATTGGAAAATATCCATGCCTATTGTATCCCAGGGCAATTTTGGAATCTCATGTGGCCGAAGTGGTTCTTTTGGGTTATTGCTTTGAAATTGTTTGCAGACCTCACAACAGTCAACAAATTTCATGATATCTTGGGAGATTCCCGGCCAATAAATAGTTGCTCTTGCACGACGTTTCATATTTTCTATGCCAGCATGTCCTTCATGAATTAGAAAAAGAAACTTGCTTCGAAGATCTTGGGGAATAATTACGTTGTTACCCTTGAAACATAACTCTTCATTAAAATATATTTCATGCCGAAGAGGCCAAAATGAGAGGACTAACTTATTAACATTTCTTTTATGCTCTGGCCATTTATTTATAATATACCTATTTATGATTTGTAAGGTCTTATCTTTGCTAGTACTTTCCTGAATTTCCTTAAGTCTCTCATCCGAAATTGAAAGCGATGCTGAAACCATGCCTACATGGATGTTTATGTCTTTCTCACTATCTAGAATTCCCATTTCTGATAATTGAGCTCGTGATAGAGTATCTGCAATCTGCATCAATTTGCCCGGTTTATAATTAACTTTCAAATCATAAGTATACTTGAATACTTAGCATCATTCTTTGGAGGCGGGGGGGTACTTTGGCTAGTGGTTTCTTAAAAAGGGATATTAAAGGCTTATGATCAGTCTCCACCAAAACTACCTGACCATATATGTACTCGTGAAACTTTGTGCATCCAAAAACAATAGCGTACAGTTCCTTTTCTATCTGCGCATATCTCTGCTGGCACTCTGTCAACGTTTTGGATGCATAAGCTATCGGTTTTCTATTTTGATGTAATACAGCTCCTACCGCAAATTGAGAAGCATCTACCGACAAAACAATTTCGCATTCTGGATCAAAATATGACAGAACTGGTGGAGACGATATGGCTTTTTTAAGTTTAAGATAGCACTTCCCGTAATTTTCATCCCACTCCCATGAAACATTGTTTTTTAGTAAATTTCGCAAAACTTTCGAGTTCTCGGACAGATTTGGAATAAACGGATTAAGGTAGGTAAGCATCCAAAGAAACCTTTGCACATCTTTCTTGCATTTTGGAGCTGGCATGTCTTGAATAGCTTTAATTTTCGACATATCTGGAGAGACACCTTGCGCATTAAAAATATGACCAAAATACTTTACTTCGCTAACACCTAGTTGACTTTTTTCTTTATTGAACTTTACCCCTGCCTTTTCTGCTCTATCTAGGACAGCAAAAAGACGAGCATCATGCTCAGCTTTATTTTGTCCATAAATTAAGATGTCGTCTAAATAAATGGATACATCAAGGTCGCCAAAAATATCGATCATGGCACTGTGAAATATTTCAGGGGCTGACTTTATACAAAATGGAAGCCTTTTAAATGAATATCTACCGTATGGGGTATTAAATGTGCAAATTTTACTGCTTTTTTCATCTAGAGGAATCATCCAAAAACCCTTGTTTGCATCTAGTACTGAAAATACAGTAGCTCCTTTTAGACGGTTTTTTATTAACTCGAGTGTTGGAAATGGATAATGAGCGCGTTTAATTGATACGTTTAATTTTCGAGGATCTAAGCATACGCGAATCGTTTTATTTTTCTTTTCTACAAGCACTAATGAACTTACCCAATCTGTAGGACCTTCAGTTTTCCTAATGACACCTAATGCTTCCATTTTATCTAGTTCTACTTTTAATAGTTTCCGTAATTTGAACGGAATAATACGTGGCGGATCAATACTAGGAGAGGCATTATCTATTAATTCCAAATGGCATTCCTTTTTAACACAACCTAAACCATTAAATAACATTTTATATTTCTGAAAAACATGAAAATACTTGGAGGAAACATGATCAAGATGCAAATTATCCACGTGCGAAATAGTGTTTTTTGAAACGACATTTAAACTTTTATTATAATTGACAAATCCGAGACGAACACTATCCGATAGCCCTATTATTGTATTGGCTTCCAATTTCGTAACTACGAACTCTAAATTAAAATGTCGGTTCGATTTCATGCACTTAACTTCCAGATTACATTTTCCAATAACAGGTATCTTATCACCACTAAATGAAGTTAATTTTACTTTACAGTTTTCAATTTTTTGATTATTTTTAGCGAATTGTTTAAACATATTATACGAAATTAGATTGACTTGTGCCCCTGTATCTATTTGACACGTTAAAATGTTATCTAAAACTTTAAATTTTTCAGTCCATACATTTTTATCGTTTCCAAAATTAACTTTCCTTATTATCGCACCCAAAAAAAATTGTTCATTATCATCTTCAATTGTGGAACTATCACTTCCCTCCCACGTTTTAGATTGTAATATCTTAACCTTTTTTCTTAAATTACACATGTTGGCAAAATGATTGAGTTTACCGCATTTATTACAAGTTTTTCCTAAAGCTGGACAAGTTTTAAAACGGTGAATATACCCGCACTTATGACACGTACTTTTTGATGACGTCGCAAATGTTAGATGCTGTCTGCAATCTCTGCACTGTTGCTGTGATGAAGCTGGTGTTTCCCCCTCGGTGTTAGTCCTATATGACGTCGACTTGTATACATTTTTGTGTCCCGTGGATTCTTTATGTTGCTGTTGCTGCTGGACCAGTAGTAATTCTTTATGTTGGTGAGTTTCGAGAGTCATTTCTGAGATTTGTTGCTTGCTGGCCTCGTATGCTTTGACAAGCTCTTCCAATTTTGTGAGCGTAAGGTTTTCTTGTGATATGAGTTTCTCTTTTAGTACTTCGTCTGCTATACCGATTACAAACACATCTCTGAGCATATCAGACTCGTTTGCATATTCGCACTGTGACACTAATACTTTTAACTCAATTAAAAAATTGTCAAAGTTTTGGTGTGGCTTTTGTCTACTTGTCAACAATTTGTAACGGTTGTAGACTAAATTTTTTTTTGGTTCGAAATGGGTCTTAAACTGTTTCATAACATCACTAAATTTTGCATTGTTAGCTAATTTTAAAGTGTTGTATAACTTAATTCCTTCGTCTCCTATGCTGTTAAGTACAATAGCAATTTTTCTGGCATCATTGCCCTCTTCCTCCAAACCAATTGCTAACAGATATAACTTAATTTTCTGCTCCCAGAATGTCCATTCTTCAAACAAATTTGGAGCTTGGAAATTTAATTCCTTAGGAACTTTAACTGAGTCCATTTTGAATTGTATTATTTGAGAGTTTATTACTACCGGCTTGACTTCAGTTAATCGGATTTCTTCTTCTGAGGCACTTTCTGAATCACTCATAATCTGACACCATGTTACATATTCAAGTATTCGTTTAAGACTGACTTTATTCAATGTAATTCAATTATACAAAGTTAACTTAAGACTAGGTACTAAAAATAAGTTCTAAAAAGTGTAGGTATGTATAGTATAATACGATAGATTATAGTGTTGTGGTGGGATGTACAGGGTGGTTACATAACATTTTCAGATTTATACAATTTCAATAAGTAAGTAGGTAAGTTACAGGGACCTAACATTCCACGTGCAGATCCGAAATTCGTTGTCCTTTATTCGTTTGTCAGGTTCGTCAACAGTAAAATTATCCGTATCCGAGGCTTGTTGTCGTTTCGGAACTATTGTTGTTTTCCGCAGTCGGGCAGTTACCCCGGCGTACAACCCCCAACCTGGAGGGCCAGGCCCTTTGTTGGACCCCTTCGACGAAAGGGGCCGGATCCCTCCGGTGTCAGTAACCCACTTCGGGGATGTGAGAGCTGCCGTTGGCCCATAAAGGGTTCATCCCCCACCATCTCTGTTTCAGGACCCTGACTAGTCCCGAAAAATCCTCACTGACCTCAGATCCAAATACGTCAAAGTAGCTCAAGTAAGGTATCTGCTAAATTGACTGTTGCCGTCACCGTTGATTCAGTCTAGTGAATTCATCCGCCGTACGTCCACTTTCTGAGGAGCTCATGTAAGACTTCTGAGACTCGTTCAGTCAGTCTTTCCGACAGAGCATTATAGTGTTGCTATTTTCTTCGTGTTCAACACTCGCGCTAATAAGTTTAGCAAGCCAAGCCTAGATGGGCGAGGCCAGTACCCGGTGGTTACCACGCGGAGGTAAAATAAGCACAATTGATGTGTATGAGAAAGTTACAACAGCTGGGCACCGCCAAGTTGATGCCAATCAGCGCGTACCCGATTCATACACACCCAACCACCTTTGCCCAATTAAAGTAACAAATAATACAGATTTCCCTTTCAATCTAAAACTTTCTAATGAATAAAAATCTTTTATGACAAAAGTCACAAAATTCTGTCTTTTATTCTGGTATGATTTATAACAGAATTCATAACAGATTTGTGCACGCCGAATACAAATTCTGGAGATCGTAAAAGTTTTTCTAACAGTTCGAACTTTTGTACAGAAATTCATAACAGAGTTTGAACTTGAGTTTGTCCTGGGTGTGCTTTCGTGTTCAATAACTTCGATATGTGCCTTATTAGTTGTGTTTGCCCTATTAAAGTAACAAATAAAATTAAACAAAAAAACAAAACACAACCTATTGATTTACTGGACATTGGCACCTGGGGTGCCAATTTCCGATTCCCGGTGTGAATTTCGGAAATTGGCACCAGGTGCCAATGTCCTACCTAACATAGCAAATTGGCACCGGTGCCAATTTCCGGAATCCTCACTGGAAATCGGAAATTGGCACCCCCAATTTTTAAGCACATCAAAATTAATTTGCGCGGGCAAATTAATTTTGATGTGCTTAAAAACCATCCCTGTTGAAATACCTAATATTTTTTATTCATTATTGGATCCGCCACCAGTCCAGTATCGGTATCTTTACATACGAACAAAACAAAAAAAGACTCATGAAAATCGACCCAGCGGTTATCGAGATATAACATCATCGAGTTTTTTTGTATAGGAGGTATAAGATTCTCTCAATCTTCCACTACGGTCAATACCTAAGATTATCTGTAAGTTTGAGCTCAATCGATTCGGTGGTTTTCGAGATATGTATCAAATTTTGAATGTTTTTTTGTATGGGCGTTGCCACGCCCCTTTGTCAGAATTTGACCAATCTCCACAGGAGCACTATACAGCCAATACCTAAGATTATATGTATGTTTGAGCTCAATCGATTCGGTGGTTTTCGAGATATAAGATTTTGAAAGTTTTCTTTTTGTAAAGGAGGTGCCACGCTCCTTTGTCCAACTTTGACCCATCTTCACAGGATCACTCTAGGGACAATACGTAAGATTATCTGTTAGTCTGAGTTCAATCGATTTGGTGGTTTTCGAGATATGTATAAGATTTTGAATGTTTTTTTTTGTAAGGGAGGTGCCACGCCCCTTTGACCAATCTTCACAGGAGCACTCTACGGCCAATACCTAAGACTATCTGTATTTGTGGTAACTTGAACAATTTTTTTGATATTTGTTGAAAAAAGTTCAGAACATTTTTTTAGGTGCCAATTTCCGAAATCCTAGTGGAAAATCGGAAATTGGCACTCGGTGCCAATGTGCTAATTTATAATGCAAATTGGCACCGGTGCCATTTTCCGATACACCAACCTATTGCTGTGCAAAAATCGTTTTTCCGAATTTCTCCGACACAAATTACTTATCGTAGAAAAAAAAAAAAATTGTCCGTTTCATTCGGATTTAGAGATACCTAATTTTACGCGTTTCGAAATTCGTAGCAGACACTACGAATGGATTCAATGATGTATTTTTCGGGATTCGTAGCGTATTTCCGATTACGACGGAATTGCTGAAAGAATCCTCTCACAGACTTAAAAATAAAGATCCAGCTAACTAAAGAAAAATAGTAGTACTGATATCTATGCGTTTCCATATTCTTTGATCATAAGAGCAGTACGATAAATTTATTAAATCGAACTTAAAGGTTACAATAAATTAAGTTATAAAAATAGAAATAAATTACATAATGTACAGCAAAAATTGTCACAGCCGTGTGTGTTTTTAATAAGATCTCTTAGACCCCAGTTTTAGATATCAGTAAATTGCTTCCGTAAAAAAATTGTTTTACTGTTTTGGAGCACTTAATCGTTGAATACAATCTTGGGCTTAAAATGTTGCTTTTGATTATAAAAATAGTTCATGAAAAAAATATTAAGCAGTTGTCAAAATTTTCTAGAAAACGAATTCATTAATTTTTCCGTACGTAAAACATTTTCTTCTCAACATCTCAGTAAATTCCATATCAGGTCCCACTGAATTCATATGAAATGCTGGGGTTGTGTTTAAATTTTGTTCTGTTGTGTGTTTTTACGGATGGACTTTTCTGATGGCTATATCCGACACCTTGAAAATGGATCTTCGAAACTTAAACCTCCATTCCTTTATCAGAGTGTTGACCCCTTTTTATCAGTAACTCCTCTGCGGGTAGTTTACTCTTCTCAGTTCTCGTGTGCCAAATTAAAACGTCCTCGCATAGGTTTGCCAATGGTTGCAAATCCTTAACTATTGTAAAATGTCGTAGAATTTCACTTTCTTGATATCCCCTCTGCACTTCGTATGAAAACATAGCTTTTGGGAATTTGAATAGCAAATCTACACTCACAGCAAACCCAGCCATATCAATAGGGAACGGTCTCTCAGGTCGCCACGCAGAATTAAAACCCACTACCAGTTTGTCTTCATTTAGTATCGGTTTTTCCACCATCAATCCACCGACGAGACCAACTGGCCACACTCCAACCTTACCTCTGTTAATCTTACACATCTCCTCGAACAACTCTACGCTGTATGTGTTATCATCATCCATAAAGAACAAAATACTGTGTTTTTTTTCGGGCTTCACATTTGTTCGAATCCATTGCAATGCAAGATTTCGTTGCTCCACTCCACGAGGCTTTATCCAATTTGGATCTTTACCCTGCAGTTTGAATGGCGCGGGTGTTTTGATATGCAACTGTGTGGATCTATTTTCTAAACCTGCTCGAATCAGAAGGTTTCGTACAAGACTACTTGTGGTATTTGCATCCTCGATTAAAATCCAGTGGAGATTTGGCACTATCATGAAGACATGGGATAATCTGCAAAAGGAAACAAGTTCGTATAGGTAGTAGACGAATGGTTGGTTTTGCGTACCTTACCTAGTAAGTTCTGCTTTTTGAACAGGACGTGCGTATGTGGGCGTTATTGCGTAGATTGTTGGTAAATCATCATTTGCGTAGAATTTTCGCAAACTTTCAGGCAGTGAACATTTTACCGCGTTACGATGAACAATTATCAATGCCCCAAAAAAAAAAATAATTAGAAGAAGTACTTGACGTGGTCGAACGCGAATTTCAGTCAACATTACGCCAATGGGTATAGAAATAGAAAAGTGATTTAAAAACTTAAATTTGCTAGTGTTTTTATTGTTCTAGATTGTTAAACTTTCCCCTCAATTTTCCATGATCCATTGGAATGGGCATGGGTTGGCTTGGAATTGGCTTGCTGTTGCTTCGGTGGACTACTGCTGTTCCACTCTGTCATCGGCTTCTTACATTATTCTCATTTTCTCTTCTAACAAACAAGACCCATTTTACACGCACCGAGTTTTCACTCACGATACTTCTTAATTCTCTTTTGGGCACTTATGGTGCATTTATACGACCAGTGTTTTCACTTTAGTGACTTGGTTGTCAAATTGTCTTTGTTTCCCTTTGTTTATCATTCGTAGCTCGCGGTGGTAGCTGCATTTTCGAAGCGCAGACCGTACACAGTTCGAAAATAGAACAAATGCAGACATCTATCGCGACCGAGTACGGTTTGAGAATAAAGCAGAGCAGAAAATAACGAAAGAGAGCGAAAGAGAACACAAGAATCGGATGGGAATTCGCGGCCCAACCGAGTTCGGCTATCCCCTGCACTTTTCATCCCCTTTACCTTCAAATTCTCGACACTAAAGTGAAAAACCGGTGCGTGTAAAAGGGGTCCAAGGGTGTAGATGTAGAGTGAATGATACGTTTTACACGCAGCGATTTTTGTCTCACAACGAGTATGTGGTGGTAAAGGATATGAAAAGTGCAGTGGATAGCCGAACAGGAATGGGCCCCGAATTCCCATCCGATTCTTGTGTTCTGTTTCGTTATTTGCAGCGTTGCTTTATTCTCAAACCCTACTCGGTCGCGATAGACGTCTGCATTTTCTGCTCTATTTTCGAACTGTGTGCGGTCTGCGCTTCGAAAATGCAGCTACCACCGCGAACGACGAATGAGAAAAAAAGGAAACAAAGACAATTCGACAACCGACACTAAAGTGAAAACACTGGACGTATAAATGCACCATAAGTGCCCAAAAGAGAATTAAGAAGTATCGTAAGGCAAAAATCGGAGCGTGTAAAACGGGTCAATCTCATTTCTACAGAAACAATGTCACCGAATGAACCCATTTATTATTCACGGTCAGCAAGTTAGTTTTAATTTAAGAAACCCAGTTTTAGAACTGTTCTTATAAAACACTATTGTGTGTTTTTTGGCTATTCTATATAATAGGCTTAGAAAAATAATTTCATACCAATTAAAATTTCGTTAGCCCGGATAATTATCGGGTCTTATTCCTTAGTCTCGATAAAAACTGTAGTAGTAGTAGTAGTAGTAGTAGTAGTAGTAATTGACTTTATTTCACTACAGATGTTACAAAAAAAAATGTCTAAGTCTATTTTGGTTTTGGCCTTAGTCCGTCTACCAGATTGGCATTTAATTAAATATAACTTGGTCTATGATTTACATACATAATATATTAAATTATATGGATGTTTTTAGAAGTCTCCTCTCCATCGATTATGCATTTTCTGTAGTGAAGCGCTTTCACAGTATAATTGTACAGTAGATCCCAGCCTTTGTCACCGTTTAGGATACCGATTGCAGCTTCCTCATCCAGAACGTAAAAACCAAAAAATTGTTTCCGGAATTCCCTTAAAATTGGACATATTGCTAGAAAGTGTAGTACATCTTCCCTTACTTTCATATTGCAGATATTGCATAAAATTGGTAGATCTGGACGGTGCGGTATATAATTCAGCTGAACCAGGCTGAAGAGGAGAACTTATCTTAAAAATAGTCACCCCTATTGTCGTCGTCGTTTACGACTCTAAAAAAAAGCGACACGACTGTTTGGTATTGGCGACTGAAAATAAACGACTTTTGTCGCGGCCACGATCGACAAATGGCGTCTGAAATGTCAAAAAATGTGGATTGTATTTTTGACGACGATCGTCGGTATTGCGTGGGGCATTTTGTGACGACGTTTGTCGTGGAAATGATACATTTCTGTCGTCGACTATTTTGCGGACGACTGTGTGATAATCACCCCTATTGTCGTCGTCGTCTGTCGCAAACGACTGGCGACGTTTGTCGTGTCGAGTCGTTTGGAATTTGGTATTGCGTAACTGAAACGACTCGACTCTCTGAACTCTCACATCCCACATACATTCCACAAACTATGACACATTGGATTTGACATTTCAGTCGACGAATTTATATTTGGTCTGGTGTTTTGTTTGTGACTTGGTTAATTATTTAATAAAACAAATCAAAAATGAATAGTGTGACATGTTTTTTGAAAGCAGTGACCAGGCAGTGACGAAGAAGAAAACCAGAAAAAAGTGCTGGTAAAGTTAAGGAAGGAAATTCGAACCAAATCCAATCCATTGGATTTGCCCGACATTAAGTGGGTGGTAGAAATAATTTAAATTGCATACATTGTGTTAATAACAATTATTTTCAGATATGTATTTTAGACTAGACGAAGTCGAAAGTGGTCCAAGATAATTCAGAGATAACATCACTTTTTGTGAGGCCCTTTGTGAACGATTTGGGCAACGGAATATTTTCCACCATTTCTTTCACTAAATGTTGAAATTGTCTTTTATTTGTGATTTCCATTTTAAAGAATATGTAACTATCTTTTCGTTAGTTAAATATTAAATACACAAACTTTTCTTTAATGCTGGCTTTACATTATCACGACACGCAATTTTGCATGACTTTAGAGAGAGAGATCCGTTTTTTCCACAGTCAAGGCTAATGATGTGTAGGAGTGAGACCACAAGCCTAACAGTTGAATCTAAGCTGCTATAACTTTTTTATGGAGATTTGACAACTCAGATGTAAACAATAAATTTTTTTCATCGGTTTTGTTGTGGTACTTATTAAATTAAAAGTGAAAAATGAATTTAATAAAGGCAACGATATTGATATATTTATTATTTTTTAGCAAATATTTAAGCTTCACATAATTAATTTATTAAAATAGAAAATAAAGTACAAAAAACCAATTATTAATGCATTAAAATTTCCGTTTGCACAAGACGATTATTTTTATCGCCTGGCATACGGTATGGAACTGTGGCTGCCGTGTTTGTCAGTGCTTTCGCCTTTTCTCTCAAATGTGCCAGTTGCTAGAAGAAAAAGCACAATAATCTAGCAATCTAGCTGCATAATTTTTAAGGAACTTACCCTATCTTTACTGGTGTCTATAAAGCCTTCCTTGCCACGAACACTCTTGTACTGACTGTACAAAATGTCCATTGTTGCCGAAAGAATGTCGGGATAAACCTTACAGATCTCGCCTCCAATGCGCTTAAAGTTATTTATAGAATCCTCCAAATCATTCATGGACATTGGCACAATTTGTGTTGGGCAAAACTTCCAGCGCGAGGTGATATTTCTTTTCATGATAGAAGTTAGCGATATCGAACATCTTAATGGCATCATCTAACATTCCCTTCTTGACCAAGTGTTTGGCTACCATGCCAGCTGCAGTTCGAGAATCGAATTCATCGCAATCGAATTGTTGAAACAATCCACTACAAAGAGAAAAGACATTCAACTGCTGTTGTTTTGATTGTGGAAAAATTAACTTAAACTTGGTATCCCTGAGTTCGTCTTTATGCATGCTACAAGACTGCATTAAAATTTTAATGATTAAGCATATAATTTAGAATTTTGTAGTACCAAAGACATAATTAGCTCTGTATTTTAGTTTACGAAATTCAATCATGCGACTTGTACTACAAAATTCTAAAATATAAGCATAATCATTAAACTTTTAATGTTGTCTTGTAACATGCATAAAGACGAACTCAGGGATACCAAAAACTCTTAGATAGCATGCTCCTATCCGGGTGAATGTGTTAAAAAAAAGTATGTGTACTTAATTTTTAGTTAACAAAAAGACAATTATAGTTATTTTGCAGAATGGAGATAACAAATAAAAGGCAATTTCTACATTTAGTGAACGAAATGCAGAAAAATATACCTTTGGCAAAATCATTCACGAAGGCCTAACAAAAGTGAGGTTAATCGGCAATGGGACGACATAGCCTTATCTTTGAATTGTCTTGGACCATATAAATCTACACGCACAAGTAGAGATTTATATGTATCCCTGCGGATGTGCCACAGGGGTATAGAAAGAGCTGCAACTGATACTTACATTATGTTTTAACAACTGCGTGATCAAGTGTTCAAGAAAAGTTTGCGTATTTAATATTTAACTAACGAAAAGATAGTTACATATTCTTTAAAATGAAAATCACAAATAAAAGACAATTTAGTGAAAGAAATGGAGAAAAATATTCCGTTGGCAAAATCGTTCACAAAGGGCCTAACAAAGAGAGATGTATATCGGCAATGGGACGACATAGCCTTATCTCTGAATTAACCTGGACCACCTTCGACTTCGATAGTCTAAAATACATTTAAAATCTGAAAATAATTGTTATTAACACAATGTTTACAATTTAAATTATTTCTACCACCCATTTAACGTCGGGCAAATCCAATGGATTGGATTTGGTTCGAATTTCCTTCCCTAACTTAACTTAACTTCTGGTTTTCTTCTACGTCACTGCTTTCAAAAAACATGTCACACTATTCATTTTTGATTTGTTTTATTAAATAATTAACCAAGTTACAAACAAAACACCAGACCAAATATGAATTCGTCGACTGAAATGTCAAATCCCATATGTCATAGTTTGTGGAATATTATGTGGGATGTGAGAGTTCAGAGAGTCGAGTCGTTTCAGTTACGCAATACCAAATTCCAAACGACTCGACACGACAAACGTCGCCAGTCGTTTGCGACAGACGACGACGACAATAGGGGTGAGTGTTTATTTTAGCAGTCGTGAAGCCGTTTATGATCGGTCTTGGAGTTGATATTTTATTTTGCTGTAGTACAACCTATATTGAGAAGATTGGGCTTCGTTAACGTAATATTACCAGTTTTTTTAAATAAGTTATCAAACTGTCTTCTTAGAGAATGAGAGTGCGTATCTGGTGTAATGTTTAGGATTACTCCACATTCTGATGCAAGGCGCTCCCATTCTTGCACTAGATTTCCTCTTGTTCTTATGATGTGCGTAAGTACTTTTTTTGGTAGTCTTTCTTCCTCCAGCTAAATGATTCTTACAAAGTAATTAAAATGCATTTTTAATGTGTTCAGAAACATAGGGGGCGCCTCCGTTTCCAAATGCAGTATATAGTTGGGCGTACTACTGGGCAATCTAAATATTCGCTTAAGAAAGTATCGCAAGAACTTCTCAACAGCCTCAAAACAACAATATCCCCATACTTGGGCTCCATGTAAAAGAATGGAGCATTTTTCCCAAACTGAACAGATTGCACGCTTTGCTTCAGACAATTTGAATTGAAGGTGTTTATTCATGCTTGAGTTACTGGTGATCACAACTCCAAGATATTTATATTCTCATACAATTTCAATACCTTCACCTTGAAAAGTCCACTTTTCACTTCGACAATACCTCCCACCACAATTTCTAAATATCATCATCTTTGATTTTGTTAGATTCACAGATAGATTCCAAGTTCTGCAGTAGTTATCCAGCCTGTTTATCATAAGCTGCATGGAGTCTACAGTTTCTGCGAGAAAGACAATATCATCCGCAAACATGAGAGCGGGGATACTTGTTCGGTGTAACTGGATTCCACATTTAACAGCGTCTGTTATGTCGTTTATGTATAATATAAACAGTGGCGTACTTAATATACAACCCTGCTTTACGCCCATTGCAGTCTCAAAACCTTCGGACAAGTGGTTTCCATCCCAAACGAAATCTATGTTATTTGTGTACATTGCACGCAAGACGTGTATTACTTTCGTAGAAATTCCACATCTATAGAGCTTATAGAAAAGTGCCTCTCGAGGAACAGAGTCAAAAGCGAGCAGCGAGCAGCGAGGAAGTCTACAAAAAATGCATACTGAAATAAGCTAATTTGAGGAAAAATAGAGGGCGTTGGAAGCGGTAAGTGGGCAGGAAGTCAGGATGTGGATGTGACTTAAGGATAGGAGAGGAAGTAGTTTAGTTTTTAGTTTAGTTTAAGTGGCTCTCGATGAGAGAAACACTTAGGCCACTGGGATTTGGGGAGCTGTTTCTTTTACTGGCTACTCATGTAAACCATTTGCTGACGGTTATAAAGCTAAGAATGTTAGCGGCGCTGGTGTTACCTAGATCACTGAGATCGTTGAGAAAATAGTTTCCTAAGTGGGCCCTTCTTAGATTGGCCAGGGCAGGGCAACTGCAAAGAAAGTGAGTGACGGACTCGTCCTCCTCTTCGTCTCTACAGCTTCTGCAGAAGTCATTGTAAGGCAGACCGAGCCTTTGCGCGTGTCTGCCTAATATGCAGTGTCCGGAGATCACGTTGACGACTTTCGAGATACTGGATCTTTTAAGTCGAAGAAGCTCCTTGGATCGCTTAGCGTCCAGAGCTGGCCAGGTGAGCTTGGCAGTCTCGCAGTATCCTAAATGTTTCCATCTGAACACTGCTCTGCTAGCTGCGTCCGCGTGGATTATTTGTTTAGCGTGAGAAGGTGGTGTATACACGTTGTGCAGACTTATACTGTCCACGCCAGAGGAGCCTCGCCTTGCTAGTTCGTCTGCTGCACAGTTCCCTGGGATGTCACAGTGACCAGGAACCCAGCAGAGGGTGAGGTTGTACTGTCCAGCTATCTCGTTAAGAGATACGCGGCAATCTTCCACCGCCTTAGATCGTATTTCGCTGGATATTAGGGATTTTATTGCAGCCTGGCTATCAATGTATATGACGATATCCCTTTGTGATACCGTATTAATCGACAGCCACGCTGTGGCTTGACGAATAGCTGTAATTTCGGCTTGAAAGACACTGCAGTGTTTTGGAAGACTGAAGGAGAGGCCCAGGTTCAATTCTTCTGAAAAGACTCCGGCGCCCACTCCCTCTGATGTCTTGGAATCGTCTGTGAAAATTGACAGTGATTTATGTAGGACATTTTGTGAAACCCATTGGTTCCTGTCCGGTATTTCATGGGTGAAGCCTTTTTCGAAGCTGATTTTCGTAGGCAGATAATCGGTTTCAGTGGGCAGGGGGATCGTCTGTAGGAGGATACTGGCGTGCCCACACGGTTGCCCTCTCCAGTGTTTCCCTTCCCTTAGTCTAATAGCCACGTTTGTGGCATATTCTTTGCTGACGATGTCTAGTGGAAGTAAGTAAAGCATGGTTTGCAGAGGGGCGGTTGGAAATGTCCTCAGTGCGCCCGTGATGCACATACATGCCAGGCGCTGAATCTTCTCTAAGACCTTTAGATTGGAGCTTTTGTTCAAGGCCGGCCACCACACAACGATGCCATAGAGAGTTATCGGTCTTATTACCGCAATATAAAGCCAATGCATGATATTGGGTTGAAGGCCCCATCTGGAGCCGACGGCCCTTTTGCAGGAGTATAGAGCCACTAGGGATTTCCTAGCGCATTCGGCAATATTTTCTCTCCATAGGAGCTTCCTGTCCAACCTCAGCCCCAAATATTTAGCGCTGCTAATGAACTCGGGTGGAACTCCATTGAGTATTGGGGGATTGACAGCCGGTAGCTTGATCTTCCTTGTAAATAAGACTAACTCCGTTTTCGTCGGGTTGACGCTAAGACCGCAGCTGTCGGTCCAGGAGACTAGTTTACGTAAAGCGAGTTGCAGGATGTCGGAAAGTGTTTGAGGATACTTCCCCGAAGCGAGTAAGGCGACGTCGTCCGCGTAGGCCACAACTTTGCACCCGGTGTTCTCCATGGAGATCAGAAGTTCGTTAAGAACTATGTTCCATAACAGTGGAGATAGCACTCCTCCTTGTGGTGTGCCTCGGTGCACGAGTTTTTCGACAGCGCTGCTGCCAAAGGTAGCCCTCACCATTCTCTTTGTAAGAATGTGGGTGATTACGCGGCAGATTGGTTCGCCGATATTGAGCTTGTCTAATGCTTGAATAATCGATCTAGTTTCGATATTGTTGAAGGCCCCCTCTATATCAAGAAAGACAGCCATTGTGTATTCCTTGAGTGAGAGGGACCTCTCGATCGTTCCCACAATCGAATGCAGAGCAGTTTCGGTTGGGTGCCGTGAAATAACGCCAAGTGTAATAAGGCCAACTTTTAGAAATTGGCCTTATTTCGCTATGCAAAAGTGTAATAAAGCCAATTTTAAACAGTTGGCTTTATTTCACTTCGACAAAGTGAAATAACGCCAAGTTGGTGTTATTGCGCTTTCAAAATATGAATTTGGTTTAATTTCACTTTAGGTGAGTGAAATAAGGCCAACTGCGCGAATTTAAAGCTAATATTTTCTCAAATTCAAAAATGCCTTTAACATTCATATTAAATATTAATCAGCAGAAGTTATGTTAAACGTTTTTTTTTTTAATTTGAGAAAATAATAGTTTTAAATTTCTATACAACTTTGCATTGCATTTAAATTTATACAGTTGTTTTATTTCTGGAATGTACAAAAGCACGCTTCCTTTCCTAAAACCCTCTACTCAAACGGGAATACTAATGTCGTTTTCGGTTGGTCGTCCAGAACCGTCAGGAAGAACTCTCCGAGATTCTGAATTCAAATCCAGAATCAAATTTCTCTTCTTTTCAGTAGAAGAACTGCCAGTTGAGTGCCAATCGAACGCTTTCAGAAGCGTTCGGATTGCTTTCGGACAATTCTGGACGACCAACCGAAAACGACATAGCTACCTAAGTCATTTTCACTTTCCATTATAATAAGCACACGATGTTTTCGGCGCAGGGACATAACTCCACGGGACATTAAGTGGGATATAAGTCCATAGAGAATTTGTATAGAATTATGTCCCATCTATAACATGTTCTCGCAAATTTGCACTTTTATTTTCTTTTGTTCTCAGAAGCAAAATCTTATTTTACTCGAATATGAGAAAAAGGAAATTTGGCTTTACGTCACTTTCCACTGCATATCGGACTTTCCCTATACATATTTACATGACTAGTTAGAAAATACTTTCCATATAGCATTGTAAGAAGTTTGAAATAGATGCATGATGTAGCCAGGAAACGATTGGGAAGGGGAGGATAGATTTTTAATGAACCCAAATGCTTAGCCAAAAAAAATTTTTGAGCAAGGGAGGATCGATTTGGGGTGTGAAAATTAAAAATTCGAGCGAATTTTTAATTTTCGAGCGAATTTTTAATTTTCACACCCCAAATCGATCCTCCCTTGCTCAAAAATTTTTTTTTGGCTACGCCTTTAGATTCTTCTTACGCAAAAGTTTATCCCTCATATGGTGGTGTGTGCCAGGAATTACCACACCTATGTACAACTACTTGCTTACCTTGCAGGAAAGCCACAGTAATAACGGTTTCTTTCTGATGTCTTGGGTGATATGCATCATCTTGAATGAATTTAAAAATTAAAAAAGGACCCCAAAATTTAAATATTCCCGATTCTGGGTGCTTATTCCCAAATGCGCGGCGGGTCGCTTTTCATGGCGGATTGGTATTTTTGCATTTCCAAAAAGCGATTCGATCCATTCAAAAGCGAAAGCTATTTAGGTGACGGATTGCAGGCGGATTTATTGTGGATAAAAAAATAAACTAAATTCTTGTGACGAATGGATCGAATCGCTTTTGGAAATACAAAAATACCAATCCGCCATTAAAAGCCATCCGCCGCGCATTTGGGAATAAGCCCCCAGCAATAAAAAAATTAACTTGATGTTTTTAATAGTTCATTCAGTTTTGTGTACATGACATTTCTTATAAAAATTCGTGCAAATTTTATTTTTTTAAAATAAAGTAGATTTAAATATCTAATTTTAAAATATTTACTTCAGTTCATTAGAAAATTCGTGCGAAATTTTTAACACGAAATTACAATCATTAGGGCCATAAAAATAGACTTATTAACTCTCGTCGAGTTATGTCCCTTCGCCGATGTTTCTTGCAAAACTTTCACTTATGTACTAATCAAATGACCTCAGTTCTTACTTAAAAACTATTACCATGTCGACTTAAAGAACGGTAAATTCTTTTGTGATCTTAGAAGCATTGTCTTGTACAAATTCAATGGTTTTGTTTGAAGTTGGTCTTATTGCGCTTTAGCAAAGTGAAATAAGACCAACTTGGTCTTCTTACTCAAATTTTGTTGGCGTTATTGCACTTGGACAAAGTGAAATAAGACCAACTGTTCAAAGTTGGCCTTATTATACCTTTGCATAGCGAAATAAGGCCAATTTCTAAAAGTTGGCTTTTTGCACTTGGCGTTATTTCATGGCACCGTTTCGGTTGACTTGCCCTTTTGGTAGGCATGTTGAGAGCTTGAAAACAGTGATCGGTCAACAGTGTCCTTGATGTGGAGGTCGATGATCCTCTCGAGAATTTTAAGAAGAAAGGAAGACAAACTAATTGGTCTGAAGTCCTTGGGGTGTGTATGGGAGGTCTTACCTGCTTTTGGGATGAAAACTACCTTGACCGCAGTCCAGGATGATGGGATGCAACCCAGTGTTATGCAACCTACAAGAATGTGCCTGAGAATGTCTTTGACAATGTCAAAGGCGTTCTGTAGTTGCGCCGGGAAAATGTCATCAGGTCCGGGTGACTTGTACGGTTCAAAGCTGTTGACGGCCCACCTTAGCTTCTCCTCACAAATGGTCAGAGTGGTTGGAGAGGCCGAGTAAGGGCTGTCATTCCTGTAGTCAGGGTTACCGGTGAAAGGCGTGCAGCCAGGAAAATGAGTGTCCATGAGCAGATCCAGTGATTGATCTTCTGATTCTGCCTATTGGCCACCGGGGTTTTTTTAGTACACTTGGTACAGTGGGTGATTTGGATAGGATTTTGCGCAATCTGGAGCCTTCATTTACGCTGTTAACGTTCTCACAGAAATTACGGCAGGAGCTACGTTGTGCCTTTCGGACCTCTTTTTTAAAGAGCCTCAGACTACATTTGTAGGACTCCCAGTCCGTGTCTAGCTTCGAGGTTTTGGCTTTATTGAATGCCTTTCTGCTCTCGCAGCGAAGTTTACTTAGTTGCTTGTTCCACCACGGTGGTTTTTTGCCCTCCCTCGCTTTGGTGAGGGGGCAGGATCCTCTGAATGCCGTATTCAGGGCGGAAGTGAGCACGTTGTTAAGCGAGTCAAGCTCTGTCTGATCGCCGGGTGTCGGGTGTCTACAATGAGCTAGATTCGCAGATAGAATAAAGTTGTGTTTACCCCAATCTGTTTTTCGCCGGTTGCGATAAGCTGATTTCTGGGGGGTGTAGCTACAGTTTAAAGTGAAGGATATATACCGGTGGTCTGAGAATGAAGGACTATCCGATACTATCCAGTCTGATATAGCTGGGTAAAGATGTTGGGAGGCGAGAGTAACATCAATTACTTCCTGCCTGTTTTTGACAATAAAAGTAGGACTATTTCCTCTGTTACACACTACTAGGTTAGTTCCTACTAAATATTCAAATAAAGACTCACCTCGAGGGTTAGTGTCTGTACTGCCCCATAGGTCATGGTGTGCATTGGTGTCACACCCTATCACGATGCCGGCCTTCGTTTCCTCCGCTTCTTGGACAGCCCTTCGTAGTTCAGCTGATGGCGGGTCATCTTCCTCATACGGAAGATAGCTGGACGCCAGCCAAACCGTATTGCCGCTTGCTGGAGTGAGCTGCGCTGCAGCAAGGTCGCCTGTGCTATACTGGCGGATGAAAGTTAATTTTAACGATGTTTTAGCAAGAATACAAGCTCTAATTTTACCTTTACCTTCCGCGTAGTAAGGAGTATAGCCTTGAGCCCTAGCCCAGTCACGTTGCCTTTTGTCAGCCACGGTTCCTGAATTAGGGCGATGTCCAGTCCGTCCTCGATGAGGCGGACCAGCAGGTTAGCAGATGCTAATTTTGAGTGGTGGAGATTAATCTGAATCAGGTTTAGCGACATTGCTATCCGATCCAGATTTCTCCACAATGGTAGCGTCGAGATCCTCTGTTGGCAAGACGGTGTCTGCCGAGGATGACGCAGTGGAGCCGGCCAAGTTGGCTTCGGCGGTTATTAAGTCATCTTTCTTGAACAGCTTCATCTCAACTTCCTTCAGGCCGTATTTGATGAGAGGAGAGGAAGTCAGAAGGGAGAGAGTGTCGAGAGCGAAGAGTGTGGCATGCTTGTAACGCACGGCATAGCTCGCCGGACGGGGTGGTCCTTGTCTTCGCTACTCGACCTAACTTACTACAAAACATTAAACATGCCAAATAAAACAAAATTACCTGGATTGAAGCGGACGGACGTCCACCACACTGAGGGGGCTGTTGTTGTTGTTGCAGCCTGGCCAATTCCCTCCCCTCCTGGAAGTTTGAGGCCGAATGTTTAAACTTCCCCAAATTTGGACCGTTGCCTTAGCTCAGCCCATGTTCACCGAATGGACCGTGGCAAACCTTCTACACCCCTGGAAAATTTCTTACTGAGCCATTAAGCTCACTTGAGCCTGAAATAAAAATTCAAACTCACTTGCCATTGGTTGACGTGATCATTATATGGAAGTTTATTTATAAATTAAGCAGGCTTAAACTAAATGTTCTTTTAAAATGAAATTAAATGAAAAATAATCTTATCCTACTTAAAAAAAAATTTTAACAAAACAAGAAAAAAGATTTAGGTAAATTGAAAAAAAATAAAAAAAAAATGTATACAAAAAAAACGGAAGTTTTTACAGAAGAAAATAAATAAATTTTAAAAGCTAAATACAAAAAAAGAAAAAAAATTTAAATAACCAAAAAAAGAAAAAATTTTAAACTAAATTTGGTTTCACCCTGTACCTAAACGCAAATTTTTTTGTAACCTTTGTGTTACTGTCTTTTTTTTTTTTACTTTGACGGGGTCCTACCTATTTAGAGCTCTATATAGTTGGGTTCGTATTTCAAACAAAAATTGCGGGCTCAAAACAACAAATAAAAAAAGGCGAAATGAAATCTATCACAAAGAAAAGACAAGAAGAAATTCACTAAAATACAAAAAAACTATGGATCACGCCAAAAAAAAATATATATATAAACAAAAAAAAACTTAAAACTAAAGCACTAACTACAAAAAACTTCGGTCGACGTTGACTTGGCAGTGACATACACAAATTTTCGGTTAGACGCCTCTATCTCTATATCTTACTTTGAGTTGTCTTATTCCCACATAAATAATAAAGGTTTGGTTTTCCTATTAGGTGTTGGCAACGCTATGTAATTTTTAAATTTTTTTGATTGCCTTAGATATGTGGTGCTGGCAATACCATTTTTATTTGTAAGTCACTATGTAGTATGTATGTATTATATATATATATGAGCACGTATATAATTACTTAACTATGCTATAGAATTACATATATTTATGGCGTTGAATATTTCTTTTTCTGATTTGACGATTTGATTGATTTGACATATAGATTTTTTTGTTTACTTTAAGATGTTAGAGAAGCACCCTTTATTAAGCAGAGCCTCTCTTCGAATTTGGATTCGCCTTCCAGGTGGGAAAAGTACTTCGCACTTCTTTCGATATTATTTTATCGTGGCTTTCAAAATTTGTGGCGGCCACGACTCTGCCGTCTGACCGCCAAAATAGATTTGAAGGTGATTGCGATAAACCGCCTATTGTAAAAATTTAAATTTAATTTTTCACCCATCTAACTAAAACTTATAAACTACACTCACCACCTATATTTCGCTGCTGTTTTCTTACCTTTGGTTTTTTCTACGTTCACCGGTCACTGTGATTTTTTTTTTAATTTTTATTCGTTTTACAAAAAAACTGTTTTTAATTCGGTTTTTTTTTATTCACCACTTGCTTTTCTTTTTTTGAGCTACACCGGTTAAATTTTAACTGTGGGTTCAAACGAATCCCGTGACTGTCTATCAAACAATGACGTTGGCAAAGCCAATTCGCTCACTACAGAGCTATCATCTGCCGGTCCGCAATGAGTTCCATCGTCCGATCTTGTACCGGTTTTTTTTTAATCCTCTCAGCGCAACGCAACTATAGTCTCCCTTTCTACCAATTTATGGCTTTTTATGGTTTGTGCCTTGACTTATTTACAAAATCAAGCTTTGGGACACATACCTCCCACCTCCCTGACAATTGTTGTGTTCAAGCAACTGTTCTAAATCTCACGTTCAGGCGGTCAGCTGTCAAAACCCAAAGCCGGCAAGTTGTCAAAATGTACAGACAACAGACGCATACGATGAATGCCAATGAACACATGCAGTAGAATTGTATTTTGAACGACCATATTATAATAATTTCTAATTTATTTCTTTACTTTTCTTTTAGGTACATTCAAAACAGATGACAGGACAATTCATTTATTGAGATTTCGTTTCCAGGTGACCGCAACAAAACTCCGGATCTGTGGGCAACATGTTTACCATCAGAGGCGGAGAAAACGGGTGCATGGAATTGGATATCACACCATTAACAACGTGGTGAACAACCCCACGATATGAGCCGGGCATTTGCAGGTAAGTGTTCGCCATCATCGGGATAGTTCTTACGAAGATGTTTTCTACCAGCAGATTTCTCTTTTCTTTAGGAAAATCAGTGTTACTATTTATCAAATACGAATGAAGGACAACAGACGAAAGAGGAAGTAAACGAGTACGGGAATGCATTGTGTACATACATTTACATGTACCTAATTGTACGGACTTTCAGTATACACAGATGATTATGGTACAGAGGGCGAATAAAGGTGCAGCCGATTCTTACAGTGCAAATGTATAATACTTAGCTTAACTCTATCTTCTATTTAATAAACATAAACTAACGTAATTCTTTGTAAATACTTCATCACTGTTCTCCTGTATCATCATAAGCTGTTGGATTTGGATACTCTTGCTCAGCTGGCGAGACAAATGCTTGCCTGAACTCGAATTGCTGGTTGCAGACAGTAGTCAGTGGAAGGTTAAAGCTGTGACAGCTCACCAAAAGCTGATTGCCAGTTTGGAATGTGTAAGAGAAGCAGACTCAAACAGCTTTGTCATCTATGTAAGTGTAGTAATTGAGATTACATATTTACGTTTATTGTTAACCGCAGTGGATAACGATAGAATAGATAACTAAATAAATAACATGCATGAGATAAATAACATTGATACGTAAAAATAAATAAGCTCAACTAAACAGAATAAATAAGTAGCTACATGCATGAATATAAAAACATATAAATAAATAGATAGAAGAACAGATCTGAATAAATAAATAGATAAATAAATAGGAAATAAATAACACAAACCTATAGCTAGATAAATAAATTAGAAACAAATCCATAACACATCTTATGACTAGATAAATAAATAGAAAATAACTAACATGTACTTATAACTAGTTAATAAATATAATAAATAAATAAATAACATTTCGGGATAACCTTAGTATAGATATATGTTATATTAGACACTACTTGTACATCCCCACAAGATAAATGTAACATAATACCTAACAAGCCCACGTTTGACTTCAAATTCAACTGAATCAATAAGATGCGTAATTCGGATGATCTCATTGTTGACAACATATTAAGTTGTTTACCACATTCAAGCCAGACGGATGATCTCATTGTTGACAACATAAGTTGTTTACCACATCCAAGCCAGACAGATGACTCATATTTTGTTTACCACAACATAAGTTGTTTACCACATCCAAGCCAGACGGATGATCTCATTGTTGACAACATAAGTTGTTTACTACATCCAAGCCAGACAGATGATCTCATTATTGACAACACACCAACAAGTATAAATACCAGGAATATAAAGCATACAAAAGCACTTCACTTTCTAGCGTCGTCCGAATCAGTTCTTTTCTACAATTCATCTTCAATCTGACTTCCCCCCACCAGTGGTAAGGGGTCAGCAACATAAAAGTTAAAACTTAAAACTTAAGACTTAAAATTTAATAAAAGAAATAAAATATTAAATGAAATAGAAGTTGAACTAAAATAATAAATCGTGTTCTTATTTGGCCCAAGTGTCCAGGGCTAGTGAAAATATATTTTTTAGAAAATAAACTAAAATAAAACAAAATTTATATACATAACATACATGCATTTACAAATAAATAAATTAACATAAAGTTGTACTATACCTACGTATGATTAATAAATAACAATAATAAACATAGCACTTGAATCGAACTACTGCTCTCTTATTGCACTTGAGATTTGTGTTGTATGTTACTGTTTTATGTCTTTCGCATGGAATATGCCTAATGGTTTGCCTTTTAAGTTTTCCAGTTCATACATGTTTTTACCTACAGATTTTATAACTTGACACTTAACAAATTTAGGACACAGTTTGGACGTCAGGTACTTGGTGCTATCACTAAGGACGAAATTTCTTCGGTACACTTCCTGTCCAGGCATGAAGTGAACTTTTCGTGCGCGGGTGTTATACACCCTTGAACTTTTTTCTTGCGCTTGGGGGATGTTTGACTTGATTTTATCGCGCATGCATTGCATTCTCAAGTGTCTTGGTATTACGGATAGTTCCCCATCGTTTAGGACATCAAGTCGAGTTGCTAAGTCGTAGCAGCTATCGTGCGTCATCATATTTGTACCAAATAAGGCATAATATGGTGTCACACCAGTTGCTGTATGGTTCGATCCTCTCTCCTCTTGACAAGTGGTCAAGGACGACAAAAATATAAGCGTTTCCTGCTTTTGACCTAGGGTAAGGACCAAGGAAATCAATATATATATTTTGAAACGGACGATTTGAACAATAATTGGACGACATTTCAGGACGCAAGACTTGATTAGACGCTTTACACTTTTTACAGATTTCACATTGGACAACATAATTCCTAATTCGTGTAGTCATATTAGGCCAATAGAAAAATTGACGGACACGATTTAGTGTTTTAGCTATTCCGCCATGTACGGCCTGTGGCGGTTCATGTGCACGGGTGATTATGTCGTTTGTCAGCCCTGGTGGAATCCATAGTTTCCACTGGTGTTCTGTCAGGAAATCGTCTGGAGCTGACAAATAACGTTTGTACACGAAGCCGTCATCCACCCTGAGGTCGGGTAGCTTTTCGGAATTTCCTTCAACGTTATCTCTTAAACTTAAGTTCTCATCTGACTGGAATTCGCTGGAGTCTAGGTCAACTAATGGCGCTATATTTTCTAAATCTAGGCTCTCAATATGCATTCGTGACAGTGTGTCTGGAACAACATTTTGTGAACCTTTTCGGTGTTCTATCACGAACGAAAATGCCTGCAGCTTGAGGCTCCACCTAGCCAGTCTACCACTGAGGTCTTTGAGACTCATTAGCCATTTAAGGCTTGAGTGGTCAGTGATGACGGTGAAGTCCATACCTTCCACCTAAGGACGAAACTTTTGAATGGCCATCACTGCTGCTAAACATTCCTTTTCAGTCACACTGTAATTTTTTTTGACACGAATTGAGTTTTTGGGAAAAATAGGCAATTGGAAACTCTTCTTCTTTGTCGTTTCTTTGAAACAATACGGCCCAATTCCTGAATCGGAGGCGTCACATTGCACATAAAAACGCTTTTTAAAATCGGGATGTGTCAAGAGCGGTGCACTGACTAAAGCATCCTTCAGGCTCTTAAACGCTACAATTGCCTCATCGCTCATAGTAAATCCAGTTTTGCTCTTCTTTAAGGTATCCGAGATTGGTGCAGTCAGGCTAGAGAAATTTTGAATGAATCGCCTGTACCAACCAGCAAGGCCAAGAAAACGTCGCACCTGTTTTGGACTTTTTGGCAGCGGAAAGTTCTCGATGGCTTCTACTTTTGCTGGGTCGGTCTTCAAAAGCCCTCCACCAACCACGAATCCTAAATATTTTAGCTCTTTGAAGCAAAACTTGGATTTAGAAAGCACAACGCAACTTCTTCTAACAATGATATATGGGTATCGAAATCGGGAGATATTATAAGGAGGTCGTCTAGATACACGAAGACGCGATCTTTTAGGCGGGAGGGGATGACCTTGACCATCAAGCGGCACATTCGCTGGTCCGCATTGCACAACCCGAAGGGCATTACAGTAAATTGGTACAAAGGCCTCCCCGGTACCGCAAACGCAGTTTTTTCTCTACTCTGCCTCTGCCTCTCCAACGGTATCTGCCAAAATGCATCCTTCAGGTCTACACTACTTATAAAGTAGGTATCCTGAAGGCGGCTGAGAACCCCGTCGATGTGGGAGAGAGGATAAGCGTCCTTCTTGGTCAAACTGTTAACTTTACGCGAGTCAAGACACAATCGGTTCTTCCCCTTGGCTTGCGTATTAAGACCACAGGAGAACACCAAGGACTCTCGCTCTCCTCCACAACGCCAAGGCTAATCATCCGGTCAATTTCCTGATACAGTAGGTCTTGCACCGCTGGAGAGACAGGATAGTGACGTTGTTTTACGGGTGCCGCGTCTCCTGTATCAATGACGTGCTCCTCCAGATCTGTTTTGCCGAGACCGTGCTGGAAATAGAATATGAATTTATGCTTCACCGACTCTAACTTCGTTTCTTGTGCTAGGGACAACTCGTGAGTGTCACTGCTCTGCTCTATGTTAGCTATGGTAATGGAACTTATTATATCTGAAGCGAGGTGGAAAGCCTTCCAAAAATCAATTCCGAGATACAATTCTTGATCCAGGCTGGGGACTAAATAAAATGTTATCGTTTGTTTTTGGTTTTTGTATTCTACCTCTGTCTTCACTCTACCGACTATGTCCTGATTTTGACCGTCAGCTGTTTTTACTTTAGAGTGAAAAGACGAGCTAAATGGGACTTCAGCTAATTCCAAGAAGTTTAAGCAGTTTTTTCCCAATTTGCTGATACTGGCTCCACTGTCTAACAAACCGAGTATCTCCATGTTTGCTATTTTAATCTTCGCATAATGGCCTTGGATCATTGTTGGTAACTACTGTTGTTGAAGCTATACTTTTTCTTACTAGTTTCCTATTCCTAAACCTATCTCGAGTTTTCTTAATCCTATTAGACATAAACGGAGTAACACTTTGTGTAGGGTTGAGAATTGAGGTGGCAGCGTGTTTCCAATTAGATGCTGTTGTTAATATTTCCAAATTGGGTGATTGGGTTGACAGCCGATAGTTAAAATAGTTTTGCGTTGTTCGCAAAAGTTTCGCTTTCAGAAGTAGAATTTTCTAAGGAAAAAAAAACAAAGTTCTTTTGCAGTACCGAGTATAGTACACAAAGAAAACGCAAGATAGTTACCTTTAAAACAACTTTATTGTTTGAGTGTTTGAGCAGAACTAAATTCACAAATAAATCACTAAACCAGTGGCTGCTTTAGTCACTGTGGTGAATAACTAATCATGTACCTAATCTTATTACTGTATTTTAGAATGAGTAACTAAAATGAGTAAAATATTTAGTTATGCAAAAAAAGCTCAATTTTGGCTTTAAACCCTACCCTCGATGCAGACGGTATAATGAGAGTGAATGGTCGACTAACAAATGCTGTTTTAGGATATCATGAAAAATTTCCTATAATTTTGCCATATTCCTGCCCTTTGTCCAGACTCTTGGTCGATTTCATTCATAAAATCTCTCTTCATATAGGTAACCGATTGATGTTACTATTGATTCGTAAAAATTACTGGATCCTTAAACTTAAAAATTTAGTTAAATCATATTTAAACACTTGTAAAGCGTGTGTTTTACAAAAAAAAGCTGCTGCAGTCTCAGCTAATGGGGTCTCTCCCATTAGAGAGAGTTCAGTTTTCTTTTCCCTTTGCTAATGTCGGGTTAGACTTTGCAGGACCTTTTGACCTGAAAGTGCAAAAGGGTCGATTTTATCAATCCCTGAAGGGCTATGCTTGCCTTTTCATTTGTCTATGCACAAAAGCCGTGCATCTAGAAGCTGTGAGTAGTCTATCTACCGATTCGTTTCTAGCGGCGTTTGATAGATTTGTTGGACGAAGGGGGGTTCCACAGCAAATCTTTTCCGACAACGGAACAAATTTTGTAGGTGCAAACAACATTAGGCGCATTTTTTGGGAAGTGAGTATAACAAAACCAAAAGTGAGTATAACAGTTTTGCATGTAAAACCAAAAGTGAGTATAACAAAACCAAAAGTGAGTATACCAGTTTTGCATGTAAAAGTAAAAGTGAGCTAGCTATAGATTCCCAAAAAAATACGCCTATTCTCACTAGGGAAATCCGCAAGGCAATTTCAGAAGCGACTTCAGAAGTCGAAAAAGCATACCTGTCCAGAGATCTAAAATGGAATTTTATACCACCAGGCGCACCGCATATGGGCGGTTTTTGGGAGGCCGGTATTAAATCTTTCAAAAATCATTTCAAACGGGTAGTGGCTACCGCAAAATTATGTTTTGAAGAATTCACAACTTTATTAGTTAAAATAGAATCCTGTATGAATTCTCGTCCGATTTCGTCAATGAGCGAAGATCCTTTCGAACCCTTGCCTTTGACTCCAGGTCACTTCTTAAAAGGTTCGCCTTTGCTTTCTTTGCCAGAAGGTAACGGCAATGAACGTTCGACACTGAAGAATTGGCAAGCGGTTCAATAAATGTTGCACTCATTCGCGAGAAGGTGGAAAGATCGCTACTGTTAAAACCCAAAATGGTTAAATTGTTCCCCAATAGTAAAATTATGCCTGTTGCCCGTCGATAAAGATTTGCTCCAAGTTCATCTAGCTACTAATTAGATACAATTCCCTTATATTCCATATAAGAATTATTTTATATATTTTATTAAATGCACAGCACCTTATTTCGTATTTTCGTATTTTTAACTTTGTATTTACGTTTACGATATGAATTATAGATATGTATATCCCACTAACATTTGTGTGAGTGAGTAGGGGCACTCATTAAATCAACCCCCGAAGATGGATTTACTGACTATACGCGCAGGAGCGAGACGAGGCGCTTCTTTAACAAATACCTCCACCGATGGATTTTTTTTTATATAAAGAATTGTTTAATTATTTCTTATTTCGACTTTTGCATTACTGCAAAGGGAGGCCGGAATGTTCGCGTCATTATCCAATGCACTGAATAATATGCAGTATTTAAATTTATAATTATGTTTAGCAATAGGCGTATTCTTTTTGAGAATCTATAGCTAGCTCACTTTTACTTTTACATGCAAAACTGTTATACTCACTTTTGGTTATGTTATACTCACTTTTGGTTTTACATACAAAATTGTTATACTCACTTTTGGTTTTGTTATACTCACTTCCCAAAAAAATACGCCTAACTTCGAGTTTGACAAAGCCTCATACTCTACTGCAAAATAACGTTTTTGAGTTAATTGTGTTAATCTAAGTTTGACAAAGGCGATCTCATTATGAGTGAGGGCAGAGGAGATACATCTGATCTCTGCTCGACTCTTGGGATGAGTCCTTTTGAAAAACCGAAAGATATACGCCAATACATTTAAAGCCCTAGGAAGCGATGAGAAAAGATTTAAAATATCGAAATCGGAATCGCGATTCAAAACAAAGGCATTGACCTTTCTTTCTTCCAGATTCCAAGTAGGATCCTTATTAATTTTGATGCTAGGCCAAAACTCTGACGGAAGCTTTAACCAACTAGGACCACACCACCACAAGGAATTATTGATAAGAATTTCTGGCATAACACCTCTTGAACTTAGGTCAGCCGGATTATGTCCCGATGGAACATGTCGCCATACGCTATCTTTGGGACTCTCCGTTTGTATCTTGGATACTCGGTTTCTTACAAATGTTTCCAGACGAGAAGGACAACCATGAATCCAATAAAGGACAATCATAGAGTCTGTCCAAAGATAGACGGCACAACGTTCTAAGTTCAAGCTGGCTTGAACGATATTTATCAATTTGGTCAACAAGACCGCTCCACAGAGCTCTAAGCGGGGAATTGATATGGCCTTAATCGGTGCCACTTTCGTTTTAGTGCAAAGAAGATGAGTGCTAGTTGCTCCGGATGGAGAAGTAACTCTACAAATATACGGATGCCGCATATGCATTCAGAGATGCGTCGCAAAATCCATGCAGTTCTATCACAACATCTGGGGAGTAGTTAATCCATCTTGGGATTTTAATCTTCTTTACTATAGGAAAAGATTTAACAAAATTCGTCCAAATTTCCAACCGATTTCGATTAATTGAAGAGTCCCAATCCGTTTTATCTTCCCAAACATGCTGCATTAAAATTTTCAGCAAAATTGTTGTCGGAGCCAACCAACCAATAAGATCATAGATTTTCGCTATGTTTGAAAAGAGTTCGCGTTATGTTAAAGGAGCATTTGGCTCGCTAAATGGTTTACATCGAATATAGAAGAAATTTTCCTTAGCATTCCAACCAATACCTAATACCTTGGTGTTGGAGCATTCATCCAATAATAGAAAGTGTTGGTCCAAAACATCACTTTTCGGTATATTTTCCAGCAATCGCGGGTGATTTGCAGTCCATCTTTTAAGAGAAAATCCACCAGATGAAAGGAGCGAATTAAGTTCATTTTGAAGAGCGATTACAGACTCTATGTTAAATCCCCCAGAAAAGACATCATCAACATAGAAATCCGATAGCACCACTTCTTTTGCTAGAGGGTACTTATGTCCTTCATCTGCGGCAAGCTGTTGCAAAGTGCGTATTGCCAGATATGGAGCGCAATTTACTCCGAACGTAACTCTGTTTAGTTCAAAGTCTTCGATTTCTGAAACAGTTGATTGAAAGAGGATTCGTTGAAATCGACGATGATCTTCGTGGATAAGTATCTGCCGATACATTTTCTCAATATCGCTATTGAAAACATAGGAATATTTACGCCAACGTAATAATACAGCTTGCAGATCGTTTTGTAAAGAGGGACCGCAATACAAAACGTCGTTAAGACTGACACCTTTTTCTGAAAGAGCACTTGCGTTAAATACTACTCTTACTTTTGTTGACGTACTGTCTGGCTTTATGACCGCATGATGTGGTAAATAATAATGGACACTTTGAAGGTTTAAACATCTTTTAGGCAATTTAACCATGTGGTTGAGGGAAATATGTAATACATTATTATACTCTTCCTTCAAAGTAACTTCTTTAAGACGACGCTGTGCTTGACGAACATACTGCATATATGCATTGTTTCACGAATTGCCAAGAGAGTTGTCTCCAAAATTGGGTTTAAATGGCAATTTGACTACATAACGCCCCTCTGGCGTTCGAGTGGTCGTATTGAGAAATAAGTTTTCACAAAACTTTTCTTCTTCAGTCATGGGTTTGACATCGAAAACTTGTTCAACTTCCCAAAACTGTTGAATTTGTTTGTCCAAAGAAAGCTCACTAAAAAACGATCTATAGGTGGGGTTAGTGGAGATTTCGTCACATGGTCCTGATAGGATCCATCCGAAAGCCGTATTTTGTGCGATTGGAGAACTTGATTGTTCTCGCTTTACACCGTCACGTAAAAGAAGGGGATAAATATCGGCACCAATTAACATGTCTACGGACGAAGGTTTTTCAAAATGTGGGTCTGCTAGTCTTAAGTTCTTTATATCAACCAAGCTTGATATATCATTAGCGCGTGATGGAAGATTACCTGTCAAACGTTTCAAGACTATCGCATTTACAGGGATTTCAACACTTGGGTCTATGCGTGACTCTAGAGTAAGAGAGCATATACTGCTTGAAATTTCACTTTCAATTTTGCCGATGCCGCAAACTGTAGCACTTGTTCTAGATGTATCTAGTTTCAATCGGTTCACTACCGATTGCAAAATGAAAGTTGCTTCGGAACCAGGGTCTATAAGGGCACGTAGCAGGAATGTTCTACTGTGTACACTAATTTTTACGAGCGCTGTGGCTAGTAAAACCTTTTTATGTTGTATTACAACATGACTTCGAAAATTGCTTGTAGAAGGTTGAGGATCTTCTTCAGAGCTATTTCTTTCCGTTTCAGTTGACGGACAGGGTTGTCGGGGATTTTTAGAAGTGGACTGTATTGGAATAGTAGTTAGTTCGGGGGAACTAACACAAATGTCTGTAGATGTGGTGTGCTGCACAGGAGTATTTGAAACATGGAGTAGAGTGTGATGTCTTTTGCCACATTGGCTGCAAGAATTTTTGCTCTTGCATTCTTAAACGGAGTGGGTTAGTGCTAAGCAATTGTAGCAGTACCTATGACTTTGAACTACTTTTCTTCGGGACGAAGTATCCATATCTAGGAAAATTTTGCACGATCGCAGGGGATGGTTGCTTTTGCACAGTTTACAGGCGGAATTCTCGGTTGTAATTGAATGAAGGGAAAATAAAATCTTCAACTGAGTATTGATAAGAACTCGCTTGTTCTCATATTGGTTTTTCAAAGCATCCCAAGCTAATTGCAGATTATCACCTGTTAGAGAGAATTTCGCCACAATATTATGAGCCTCATTTTTGGTTTTGAGGCGGAGATGATATAACTTTTCTACTTTGCTTAGCTTAGGATTTTCCATATAAACCGATGTGAACATGTCACGAAATGACGGCCATGATTGGTAATCCCCTTGAAAACATTCTGCATCACATGGAGGTACTCTAACAAACCATTCAGGCTCGGTCTTAACGATTTGCGAAGGAATCGATTGATTGTCCTTTGTATCCTGAGTTGAACTTTTATTAATAAGATCAATCATCGATCCAACAGCAGCTAAATAACTTTCAGAAACGCTAAAATATTTCGTTCGAATGGCAAGAAGCTTTGTATCATCTAAGCTATTATCAGCATTTCGAAGACACTTTAGATACATTGCTTTGAAATCGGACCATAAAGTTTCAATTTCAGTTTTTCGAGCAACTAATGCGCCGGGAGTAATTGTTTCTTTTTGAACTTCGCGATAAATTTTAATAAACTCGTTAACTTGCCTCACGTGGAAAAAGTATTCTTCATAGAGTGACATTTTGGAATGAAATTCTTATAATCCTTTAATAAGATTGATAATAATTGAAGCTTCAATCAAAGGAATGTAGCGAAAAATGGAAAAAACCTCAAAAAAGATTTAATTAAAATTCAGTGCGATTATTCGAAACGAGTTCACAAACCAGAGAAATGCCTGGTTACTTTAAACAAAGGATTTTACCACTAGGTTAACACCGTTGAAAGAAACGAATGAACCGTTTTGTCAGATGACGAAAAGCAAAAAAAAAAAAACCGTAATGTGACAGCAAAATGACTATTCACCGTTTGCCTATCGATTCGAAATGCCCCGTTGTTTCTCTAACACTTTATCTACACGTAGATACATAAATTCGTTGAAAATTATAATCACTTGAATAACTTTTCGTTGTAAAAAACCATACAAAATAGGATGAATGTAATACTAAGCAAAAATCACACTATCGCCTAATAATCATAATCTATCTTAACTCAATTGAAATACATAGATATAGAAATATGCACAGCACCTACCTTTGGGTTTGGGATGAAAGGAACTCGAATGGGTTTTCTTGTTTCTGCTGCTTAATCCGGGTCGGCTGGACCATAAAATGCGTAGGGTTGAGAATTGAGGTGGCAGCGTGTTTCCAATTAGATGCTGTTGTTAATATTTCCAAATTGGGTGATTGGGTTGACAGCCGATAGTTAAAATAGTTTTGCGTTGTTCGCAAAAGTTTCGTTTTCAGAAGTAGAATTTTCTAAGGAAAAAAAACAAAGTTCTTTTGCAGTACCGAGTATAGTACACAAAGAAAACGCAAGATAGTTACCTTTAAAACAACTTTATTGTTTGAGTGTTTGAGCAGAACTAAATTCACAAATAAATCACTAAACCAGTGGCTGCTTTAGTCACTGTGGTGAATAACTAATTATGTACCTAATCTTATTACTGTATTTTAGAATGAGTAACTAAAATGAGTAAAATATTTAGTCTTTATGTTGCCTAAAAGTATGCAATAAATTTCGGCTTTATAACTGCTAAACATAATTATAACTTTAAATACTGCATATTATTCAGTGCATTGGATAATGACGCGAACACTTTGACTAAATATTCTATTTCTTGCAGCATTATATTCCCTCAACCGAACGTGCAAGGGCCTTAAAACTAACCTATTACTAATATCTACACCTACACCTGTTGTACCTCCATTATCTACTTCTCTTACTAATATTGTCACCTTTTTGGGTACTTGCTCATTTATTGGTATTGGTGACCTTGGTACGGGTAAGTCTGGGTTTGTGTTGAGCGCGACTCCCCCGGTTGACTCGCGCTCCTGTGCGGGTTTTCCGGGTTGCAGCGCACACATTTCGGGGTAATCACACCCGGCTGACCGCATCGGTAACAGAAAGTGTTACGCACGCTCTCAGAGCAGTCAACAAATGAGTGCCCTTGCTGCCTACAGTTCCAGCAAGTATATGACCTTGGGTCTACTCTCGGTCTTGCTGGCTGCGAACGGTTGCCTGGTGGATGTACTGCAGCCAGATTTTCAAGGTGGCCGTAATCATCGTCTTCGGTTTCTACTGCCACGGCTACTTCGTGTACCACGTGCCTCATTGATGGATCTGGGCGTTGGTTTCGTGGTACTTCTCTGCCAGGAAAAGTGCTTTCAGCGTCCTAGCAAGCCTGTCTCAACTGCTCAACCGTAAAGGTCGCCATCGGTTAAACCAATCTACCGATACTATCTTTTAGATTCCGTTTCATTATCCGGATCAACTCTATTTCTGGTATTGGGACTTGCAGTTGAGCTTTCATTCTCGCAATGACACCGAAATAATCATCCGTCGACTCCCACGAACCCTGCCTACGATCCATCAACTCGCGAATTATTTCAAAATCCGATTTCGAATTACGGAATTGTCTAAACAAGGCATCACGCAATGTTGGCCAATCCGGGCGATAATTACTGCGCTGGTATTGCCAGTACCACTCGTAGGCCCTTCCAGACAACAATAAATGAAAGTCTCTGAGAATTTCCGCCCACGGACAGCCATATTGACCTCGAAGAGTTTCGAGACGAAAAACAAAATCTTTAACGCTGAGCTTATCTGGTTGACCTTCAAAAATAAGCCCCCACTTGTCAACTTTTATAGGTGCTCTATCTACTACTTGATTGGAATTACGATGATGGCGATTGTAATTTACTGTTGGTGGTGGATTATGGAAAATTGGTTGCTCTTGGTAAGTATTATTAACTCCCTCGCGGTTTGCTTGATAATTAACCGAATTAACTCTTTGCAGGTTCACATTATTGGAAGGTACAAAAGGCATTGAATCTGCCCGAAGCTGAGAAGGATGGTTCTGACTTGCAACCGATTTGGATTCGTTAGTAGAAGCTGCTGCTGATGGTCGCAGTACTTCTTCTGCTGTAGGTGTTGGTTTGGTAATTTGATTAATGTCCTTCAAAAAATCCACCAAACTGTCTTTCAAATCTTTTCTCAGGTCTTCGGAGATATCTTTTTGAATCGTAGTCTTGTAAGAGGAAAATGCGTTTACAACAGCCCGATTTATATAGGCCTTTAATTCGGCTATTGTATCTGAACCTGCTATTGCAGACTGGTTGTCATTGGCTGGGCCTCGAACACTTTGAGGCACACTGATGACAGTATGCAAACTATCACCTTGCGCTTCCAGGGAAGCAGCGCCCATTTCGCTTAAACTGCTATACGACGGTGCTTGAATAGAAGAAAAGGTACTATGTGGTGCAAAGGAAGACGGCGAACGTGCTGGACCGGAACTAGGAACGCATTGTGGAGACTGTGGAATACATACATCGGACTGGTATGCATAAGAAAAGGACTTCTTTGGATTAGTCCCCCAGTGCGTCAACGAGGTTTGTACAACATTTGTTATGCTAGTTGGTGGTAAATGACTCGATGTACTCTGTGTAGCCATCTGAGATAAATTCGGTGGAGAGTGATTGCTGGGGTTCACAATCATAGGAGGTGGGACGTTGGTTTTTGCAACAGGTGGTGAGTGCATTAGATTGGCCATGTCGATTGGTACGGTATCTTTTGAGGAATTAGTTACCGAACGTATAATTATTCTCCTATCGTCTTCGTCTATAATTTTAGCTCTTCTATCTTTCTGAATAGCCTTTTTACTTTCAGACAAACTCATTTGGGACTGTATAGACTGAACGAAGATGGAGTATACGAATTTACGTTAAGAAATTGATAACAAAAAGAAAACAGAATTATAAAAAAAAAAACAAAAACAAAAGAAAATATATGAAAACAAATATGTATGTGTAAAGTAATTGTACCTAACCCAAAAAAAAAAAAAAAAAAAAAACAAAAAACAAATAAATAAAGTAAATAAAGTGTACGGCAGTAATAAATGTGTGAATAGAAATTTTAATAATATGGTAGTATGAGTATTTGTTTCAGTGTAGGTATATACACAAAAAAAAACCTAATTATATATAATTTCCTATAATCAAAATTGTATTAATTAGTATATTTGAGTAAATACACTTAGAGAAAATACTTGTATGTATCAAGAAAATTTGTTTTATTGATTGGTTGTAGTTTTTGTTCATATATGCGGGGTGCATCAGGTTTGCTTTCTTCGGCGGCGTTGTTTTTGTAGGCTTTATGGGCTGATCTGTAGGCAACTTATCGGATTGTAAACTGCGGACGGACGATGTGACTGATCCCTCAGTGCGGCAGAATGAGCAAAACATAAGCTATTTACAAGTTCAAAAATGTTTCCGCAATTCCATTCCGGCCATTGGGCTTCTGATGGAAGACATGTAATAAGTTAATTTGAGGAAAATTAGAGGGCGTTGGAAGCGGTAAGTGGGCAGGAAGTCAGGATGTGGATGTGACTTAAGGATAGGAGAGGAAGTAAGAAGGGAGAGAGTGTCGAGAGCGAAGAGCGCGGCATGCTTGTAACGCACGGCATAGCTCGCCGGACGGGGTGGTCCTTGTCTTCGCTACTCGACCTAACTTACTACAAAACATTAAACATACCAAATAAAACAAAATTACCTGGATTGAAGCGGACGGACGTCCACCACACTGACGGGGCTGCTGTTGTTGTTGCAGCCTGGCCGATTCCCTCCTCTCCTGGAAGTTTGAGGCCGAATGTTTAAACTTCCCCAAATTTGGACCGTTGCCTTAGCTCAGCCCATGTTCACCGAATGGACAGTGGCAAACCTTCTACACCCCTGGAAAATTTCTTACTGAGCCATTCACCCCTATTGTCGTCGTCGTTTACGACTCTTAAAAAAAACGACACGACTGTTTGGTATTGGCGACTGAAAATAAACGACTTTTGTCGCGGGGACGATCGACAAATGGCGTCTGAAATGTCAAAAAATGTGGATTGTGTTTTTCGACGACGATCGTCGGTATTGCGTGAGGCGTTTTGTGACGACGTTTGTCGTGGAAATGATACATTTCTGTCGTCGATATTATTTTATCGTAGCTTTCAAAATTTGTGGCGGCCACGACTCTGCCGTCTGACCGCCAAAATAGATTTGAAGGTGATTGCGATAAACCGCCTATTGTAAAAATTTAAATTTAATTTTTCACCCATCTAACTAAAACTTATAAACTACACTCACCACTTATATTTCGCTGCTGTTTTCTTACTTTTGGTTTTTTCTATGTTCTCCGGTCACTGTTGTTATATCTCGACAATATATAAATCAAACACAAAACTGAAGTTCATTCTTTTTATTCATAAGTGCTCATGTTCGTGGCTAAATGACAACTGAGGGCATACATATAATGTAATGAGAGAGCAAGTTATAAGTGTTATACCATATATAACATGAGAGCATGTTATAAGTGTTATACCATATATAACATATCCCGCATTAAGTAATGAATATTAACATTCAATATTAATTCAATAATTTTTTTATATAACATGAGAGCATGTTATAAGTGTTATACCATATATAACATTTCCCGCATTAAGTAATGAATATTAACATTCAATATTAATTCAATAATTTTTTTTTTTTTTTTTTTTTTTTTTATAAGAATTCATTACATATTTAGTTTTAATAAATTTTATAATTTTCTTAATGTATACGTTTCATTTCATATAAAATACGTAAAGATATATATACATGATTGATAGATATAATAATATAATAATTCATACTTTTGAATCAGTGTATTTTTGAACAGGCTTGACTTCTCTACCTGATCTAGTTACATAGTAACCAGATGGAGAGCTCTTTATATCAATTTCATTACTTTGCGTTGGTAAGTTTAGGTGTGGTGTTGTCGTTTGACTTGTGTCTACAGGGTTTTGTTGGCTATCTGGCAATTCAAAATCTGGTGATTTGAATTGTGGCTCATGAACTGATCTTCTTAAATGACATGAATTGCGCCGAAGTAAACCTTTATCTTGAGTTTTCACAATATATGACCTAGGTGTATTGTGTGGTTTAACTATTTGAGCTGGCTCCCAAGTTTTGTTTCGCTGTAATACTACATTTTCTCCCCTAGCAAAATTTATTTCTTTTTCATTTCTTATGTGTTTGTCATGGTAACTTTTGTAATTTTGTTGATGTTCTTTTAAAATATTTATAGGATTTTCAAAAACTTTTGGTTTTAACAAACTTTCTTGGATAGGAATTTTAGATCTTAAAATTCTGCTCATTAACAGCTGTGAAGGTGTAGCATTAATACCGGCTATTTGTGAGTTTCTGTATGATAGTAACGCACTAAAAATGACTTTCCTTTCTTCATATGCCTTTTTTAGTAATTGTTTTGCAATATGCACTCCTTTTTCTGCCAATCCGTTCGAGCGAGGATACATAGGGCTCGACGTTGTTACAGTTGTGTTCCAATCATTTGCAAATTTTTTAAAACTGTAGGAATTAAACGGCATATTGTCACAGATTATTTGATTTGGAATTCCATGGATTGAAAAAATCTCTTTCAAAGCAGAACTCACTGACTGTGCAGTTTTATTTGCCAGTGGTTTTATTTCTAACCACTTAGAAAAATAATCAACAAGCACGAGATAAGGCTTGTTTTGAAAGTCTAAAATATCACAACCTATTTTAAAAAATGGAAAATTCGGAATTTCTTGTGGAATTAGCGGTAGTTTTGCATTTGAGCGCTGACATTTTTCACAGACTCTACATTGAGAAATAAGTTCTTCAATATCTGAAGATATATTTGGCCAATAAATAGACATTCTCGCCATGGCTTTGGTTTTTGTCATACCCAAATGACCTTCGTGAAGTGTTTGGAGCAATTGTGCTCTCAAACTTCGTGGAACAATAACACGTTTTCGAAAAAATAATAGTTCATTCTCGTAGTAAATTTCGTACCTTAAAGGCCAATATTTTTTAATTAAACTATCAATTCGTTTTAATTCATTTGGCCATCCTGTCTTACACATTTGAGTAAGTAATATAAGTTCTCTATCACCTACCATTTCTTTTTTTATAAGATCAACTCGATTGTCTGAGATTTCAACACTATGTACAATGTCATTAAGAGAAGAATCTATATCATTATCATCATTCGATTGAATGTAACTCCTGGATAGAGTATCCGCTATAAACATATTTTTACCTGGCATATACTCAACTGATAAATCATATTTTAAAAGTTTTAGTTTCATTCGTTGCAATCTGCTAGAATGAACTTGTGAAACGGGTTTTTTCATAATAGCCACAAGTGGCTTATGGTCTGTCAAAATAACTATCGGTCTCCCATATATATAATAGTGGAATTTAAGGCACGCGAAAACGATTGCCAACATTTCCTTCTCAATTTGTGCATATGACCTTTCTGAGTTGCTTAAAGATTTTGATGCATAACAAATTGGTCTCTCCATCTGAAGAAGACAACTTCCAATCCCATTCTGAGAAGCATCTGTTTGAATTACAATGGGCAAAGAATCGCTAAAATTTTGTAAAACGGGAGCCTGACATACTTTGGTTTTAAGTGTGTTGAATATTTGTGTATGATGCGACATCCATACAAATTCATTATTTTTTTTTAAAAGTTCTCGGAGGGAAGATGTCAATTCTGATAGGTTAGGTATAAAGTTTCTCAAATAATTTATAAATCCTAAGAACCTTTGAAGATCTTTTTTATTTTCAGGTATTTTTAATGCCTTTATTGCTTCGATTCTACTTGCATCAATAGAAATCCCATTTTTAGAGAAGAGATATCCTAAATATTTAACTTCTGTAAGTTTGTATTGTAGTTTACTTTCATTAAATTTTATATTGACCTCCTTAGCTCTTTTAACTACTCGTTCCAAATTACTGTCATGTTCTTGTTTGTTTCTTCCTCCAACAAGAATATCATCAAAATAAATGAACGTTCCTGGCAAGTCTCCAAAATACTTTGTGTTTAGTTTTTGAAATAATTCTGGTGCAAAACTAACTCCAAAAGGCATACGCAAAAATTTATATACCCCAAATAATGAACTAAAAGCACAATAATCACTACTGGCACTATCCAAAGGCACTTGCCAAAACCCATCTTTCAAATCGATGACTGTAAAATATTCCATATCTTCAAATGCTGTTGTCAAATCTTCAAGACGTGGAATTTCAAAAGGCTCTTTTTTAATATTTATATTCAACTCCCGAGGATCTAAACATATCCTTATTGACTTATCTTGTTTTTCAACCAATACAAGGTTATGGACAAAATCAGTGGGATAGTTTATTTTTTGTATAACTCCTAATGTTTCCATTTCTTCTAATTTCATTTTTAATTTAAACCTCAAGCTTTTTGGAATTCGTCGTGGAGCTTTAACGCTTCCATTTGAACCTTCTTTCAAGTAAATTTTGCATTTGTCGGGATAGCAACCTAGACCAGTAAAAATTTCCTTATGCTTTTGAATAAATTCATTTTTTTCTTTCTCGTAATCAGACTGCCTAGATTTATGCACTTTAATTTCATCTATGTTTTTTAAAATATTTAGCTTCAAACAAGTTTCCAGACCTAATATTGGTGCAGATTTAACATTAGCTATTAAAAAGCAGGTATTTATTTTCACATCATTATGGTTTATATGCAAAATTGACATACCTATAACATCGATTTTAAACCCACCATACGCCTCTAATTTAATGTTTGTATCCTGTAACTCAAAGTTAATAAAAAGTTTTCGAAACAATTCAGTCGGTAAAATGTTTACCTCCGAGCCCGTATCAATTTTAAATTGAACACATTTTCCGCCAACATCAACCTTCTCAAACCAACCCGCGCGATTATTTTCTATTGAACTAACTACAACTGATTCAATAGTCAGATTATTTACATCTGGATAATTATTATTAACACTCTCTGCACTACTTATAAATTGGTTATCTACATTGTATACTTTTCGACTAGGGCATGCATAAAAAAAATGGTTAAACTGACCACAGTTGTTGCACTGCTTTCCTTTAGCCGGGCACATCATCGGCTTATGACGATACGAACACTTGCTGCAATTCTGTAGAAACTTTCCATCAGCTTCATCATTCCTTCTCATTTTATAGCGGATCGATTGTCCTCTCTGGCTGGATCCTGCTCTCTGGTTATATCCCCCTCTCTGGCTGTATCCTCCTCGCTGGTTGTATACACGTTCCGTTGGTTTTTCTTTGTCATCAATATCAGTTTCATCTTTATTGTGCACAAACGTGTGCTTTTTACATATTGCACTGACATTTGACTGCCTTTGAACGTCTCTCGCCTGTTCATGTGTAATTTCTGTTATTCTGCAAAATTCGATTGCCTTCTTTAGTGTTAGCTTCTCCGTTCTCAAAAGCTTTTCTTGTGAATCTCCATCTCTAATTCCTAAGACAATACGGTCGCGTATCATCTGATCAGTGATGTTCTCTGTCGTACAGTCGAAATCGCATTTTTTTGCTTGGCTCACGATATCCGTTAAAAAGCTATCGAACTGTTCACCGGGCTGCTGCACTCTTGAGTGAAATTTGAACCGTTCGTATATGACGTAGTTTTTTGGTTGACAATACGAATCAAACTGTTCGACCTCTTTATTGTAATCTTTAGCATCAGCTTCTGATATGTCCAATGTTTCGTATATTTCAATGGCTTTTTCACCCATTAAATTCAACAGCATTGCAATTTTCACTTCATCGCTAAGAGTTTCCCCTTTAGTTGTTGCTTGGACGTAAATCGAAAAAAGCCTTTTAAATTTTCTCCACTCATTGCTCACGTTTCCTTCAAAATTTAAAGGTCCGGGTGCTCTAAATTTGTCCATTTTCTTATCTTTATTTGAATGATGCCACAATTTACATTAATTTAAATGTCTCATTACACTTTTAAAAGAAAATAGCTTTCCCTTTTACGGCTGCGCCATGTTATATCTCGACAATATATAAATCAAACACAAAACTGAAGTTCATTCTTTTTATTCATAAGTGCTCATGTTCGTGGCTAAATGACAACTGAGGGCATACATATAATGTAATGAGAGAGCAAGTTATAAGTGTTATACCATATATAACATGAGAGCATGTTATAAGTGTTATACCATATATAACAACTGTGATTTGTTTTTTAATTTTTATTCGTTTTACAAAAAAACTGTTTTTAATTCCGTTTTTTTTTATTCACCACTTGCTTTTCTTTTTTTGAGCTACACCGGTTAAATTTTAACTGTGGGTTGAAACGAATCCCGTGACTGTCTTATCACACAATGACGTTGGCAAAGCCAATTCGCTCGCTACAGAGCTATCATATGCCGGTCCGCAAAGAGTTCCATCGTCCGATCTTATACCCGTTTTTTTTTTTTTTTAATCCTTTCAGCGCAACGCAACTATAGTCTCCCTTTCTACCAATTTAACATAGCTTTTTATGGTTTGTGCCTTGACTTATTTACAAAATCAAGCTTTGGGACACATACCTCCCACCTCCCTGACAATTGTTGTGTTCAAGCAACTGTTCTAAATCTCACGTTCAGGCGGTCAGCTGTCAAAACCTAAAGCCGGCAAGTTGCCAAAATGTACAGACAACAGACGCATACGATGAATGCCAATGAACACATGCAGTAGAATTGTATTTTGAACGACTATATTATAATAATTTCTAATTTAGTTCTTTACTTTTCTTTACTTTTCTTTTAGGTACATTCAAAACAGATGACAGGACAATTCATTTATTGAGATTTCGTTTCCAGGTGACCGCAACAATACAGCTTCTTGTTGTTTCTCTTATATTATATTTCAGCAACGTTCGTCGTGTAGCTTTGTCTGAAACCTGCTTGAAATTCATTGATGATTTTCTTCTCATAGACCCACTGAATAAGTCTTTTAAAAAGCACTGCTCCAAAAAGCTTGGATGAAGTAGGTATTTAAAAACGATATACCTCTATAGTTTGACGGATCAGTATAGTTACCTTTCTTGTGTAGTGGGAACAAAATCGATCTCAGAAAGCTTTCGGGTATATCTGCATTTTCAAAAATTCAAGCAAGTTCCGTTGAATAAGTTCGTCCATTTTCCATTAGATGGCGCTGGTGTCAATAAGTAGTACTTTTAAATCCACACTACAATATTCATTGACTTATTAAATACGGACTGCTAGTAGATGTCTCCGCGTTGGTTCCAACATATCCACTAGCCCTCTTGGTTATGTTGAGCGCTAGTTTATGTTGGCGTCATTTTCTGGGCAAAATTTGTATGAAGTGACATTTCACTAGCAGTCCATATATAATAAGTCAATGACAATATTATATTGTACCTCTTCTAGAGTTATCGGTGCATCTAGAAATTCATCGGCAATCCAGGGAGCTGCATATTGAAACGGCTGGGAGATTTGAGTTGCGTTGATCAGATTTGAGAAGTGGCTTTTAAGTTGTTGCGCTTGCAAGAACTCGGCAATCAAATGCATCCGCTAATTCCAGAATGGAAATTCATTTTGAGTCGCATATTTCATCCTTAGAGATGCGGTTTGTATATATCGATGATGATTACGAAGTTGTTCTGTGACATGCCTATCCTTCCATTAAAGTCCCCGATAAGTACTAGATTTGTTGATTCGAAACTATTTAATAGATCGTTTTTGAACTACCTACTACTACTTTGTTGTAGTCTCGCGCCCAATGATTACAATTTAAATATACCGGTACGATGTGATAGGTGTTTTCAACTCAAGCACGCAGGATCCTTCTATGTTTTTGAAGTTAACCTCTGCTCCATGTATCTGCTTACGAAATCCAAAAAGTTCGCCACAACTTCCTCTTTCAAACAGGCTTGTTTTTACCGCTGGTGTAAATTTTAATTCATAATTCATGAAATTAGTCTTAAATCTAGCTTCTTTCTTATCTAGTAAATAAAGTTTCAAATAATAGAAAAATATCAAATTCTTTAATATAATTAAAAAAATATACAAATATTTGCTTACTTTTTAGCCCTGCTACATTATAACTTGTAACAAGAATTTACGGCATAGCGACATATCTCCGCCGACATATCTCCGCCCAGTACATTTTTCGAGCGGAATTATGTCGCTTTTTTTCTGGCGGAGTTATGTCGTTTTGAAAACGTCATATCTCCGCGCGGAGCTATGTCGCTTTTAAAACGACATATCTCCGCCGAACTAAGAACGACATATCTCCGCGCGGAGATAGGCGTCTGTAAGAAAGTTTGGTGTATTTAAAGTATGGGGTGTGTGGCTCGCTTCGCTCGCTAACAGCATTTTAACCCTTTTTTTCGCAGGGTTTAGCCGCTCACGCGACTTCGTCGCTCCACTAAGGGTATGTCAACAACTCCGCGCGGAGATATGTCGTTTTAAAACGTCATAACTCCGCGCGGAGATATGTCGTTTTAAAACGTCATAACTCCGCGCGGAGATATGTCGTTCTTAGTTCGGCGGAGATATGTCGCGCGGACTTATGTCGCTATCCTGAATTTACTACTGAAATTTGAAAGAAAAATCGAACAATCGCGTGGATTTTAAAAGATTTTTTATTTTCTACTCGGCGTGTCGTGTCTGATCACAGCTGTGTTTTCTTACAATCTCTTACAATATGGCCGCTCCTTTGCGAATATGGTTTTCTTCTTCTTTTTCTTTTTGTGGCAGTAATGCCAGAATACAATATTTTTATAATGTTATTATGGAGAAACTCCAGAGGGCGTTCGGAACTCTAAGAATTATTATTACAACTCGGCCAATCTGAATCTAAAACAATAAGTAAATGACTCACTCCTCTGACGCTTCGGTAGGTTCGGATTCGGGTGGCTCATAATAATTAAGGACCCCAGTGCTTGAATATTCCCTTGGTGTTAGCCACTTTCGAATTCTCATGGCTTCAACGTCTCCGTCATAAGGTAGCTGACTTAACTGACAATTATCAACGTCCCTCACCACATAACGCTCATTTGGCAATACTTTATGGATGACATAAGGTCCCCGATATTTCTGTATACATTTTTTATTTGTCCCGGCTGCTGTATCAACGTGTCTAATAACGACAAAATCCCCAACCGAATATATCTTTGCCGGTCGACTGTGCTCCAGGAAATATTGCGAACTATATATTGTTGTGCCTTCTCGATAGCAGTTGATGCCTTAAGTCTTATACTATTCAGATCACGCTTCGCTGTGTTACTAAACTTCTGTTCAAAGTACTCCGTCAATTCATCAACAACGACACTTCGCTGATCGACGGCGAACAATAACTGACTAGGCGTTTGCTTTATAGTACCATGAACAGTATTGTTAATGGCGTATTCTACCTGAGATAACTTTAATGACCAGTCTGCATGCTGTAGAGGTTCAGACAATTTACTTAAAATCGCCCTCAATGTGCGGTTGACGCGTTCAACCTGCCCATTGGCCTGCGGCGACGCCACCGCGACTTTGACATGTTCTACGTTATGCACTCGAAGAAAATGATCGAACTCGCGTGATGAAAAACAAGTACCTCTATCAGAGATTATACGCCTAGGGCGACTGTAGTAATTAAAATATTTTTCCAATGCGCAACATACTTCTTTTGTACTTCCTTGCGATTGAAGGCAGTAGACCGAAGTGGTCAATGTGAATCGTATCGAAAGGAATCGGCTCCTTCGGTATATTATACAGGTTGTGTTCGTTTGAACGAGTTGGGGCAGAATACATTATGCATTTAATGCAGTTTTGTATAAAACGGGTGACTTTAGGCCTCAGTTTTGCAAACCAGTAATTCTTGCGAATTTTTTGGCAGCACTTGTCACCAGGGGTGACCTTTTTTTTCATGAACCGATCGAATCACGTTTTCTTCCATTTCACTCGGGACACAAAGGAGTAAATTACCCGAATCATTTTTAAATACTAAGCCATCATGTAGTTCAAATCCATCCACGACTTCTGCCTCCAACTTGTTTCGCATCTCTATTATGTTTTTATCGCGGCTTTGTGTTACTTCGATTTGGAAATCTAAATCATCATCATTGACAGCGGCAATGTTCGCATTGTTCGAATTTATCTGCACAATCCCTATTTTCACCATTAAAGCGCGGTTTCAGAAACCCTCTATTCAAAGCGTCAGCGTGGCCATAGAACTACCACTCCGATGTTGAATCGAATAATTATAGTTCTCTAGCTCTAGGGCCCAACGAGCTATTCGCATATTTACATGCTTTTTTATGTCATTGCGAGGGAATTGCAGTCGGTAATGATTTTAAATGGAATTCCTTCCAGATACACCCGGAACCGACGAAGTGAATATATAATAGCGAGCGTTTCCAGTTCAAAACTGTGATACTTCGACTCAGCAGCGGACGTAGATTTCGAAAAATATGAAACTGGGTGAAATTTCCCATCATTCTGTCGCTGCAACAATACTGAACCAAAGCCAAAACTGCTAGCATCACAGTGCAGTTCCGTTTCACAATTCGGACTATAAACTGACAGAATCGGCGCCGCTATAAGTCGATCTCTTAATTCACAAAAAGCGCTCATACACTCTTCGGAAAAGACAAATGGACTATCTTTGCGTAAAAGGTTCAACAACGGTTTGGATATCCTCGAGAAAGATGGCACAAACCTTCGAAAGTATGAAAACAGACCAATGCAATAATGTACTTCCTGTTGATTAGTCGGAACTGGGTACTTCTTAATAGCGCGATTGTGTGAATCGGTCGGTCGGATACCAGATAAATTCACTAAATACGCAAGGTATTCAATCTCATCGTAACCGAATTTGCATTTAGCTAATTTTATTTCAAGTCCTCTCTCATAGATTCTACCTAAAACCTCTTTGACCACTTCCACATGAGATTCAAAATCAACTGAAGCAATTAAAATGTCATCAATGTTGATGATAATCTTATTCGCGTCGATTAAGTCACGAAAAATATTGTAAACGAATCGCTGAAAATTCGCGGGCGCATTTTTCAACCCAAATGGCATCCTCAAGAACTCAAACTGACCATGAGGGGTAACAAAGGAAGTCAAAGCTATCGAGTCATTGTCCATTTTACACTGATAAAATCCGTCCTTTAAATCAAGTAATGTAAACCAGCATTTACCTGCGGTATATTGTATGCAGTCATCAATTAGGGGTAATGGAAAGTTATCGCGAACTGTAATTTTTGCCTCGCCATCAAATCATCTGTGATTTTCTTGACCACAGTTCGATTATGAAAGGACAGAGAATGCGCTATGCAATGAAACGGAGTGTCATCAGTTAAACGGATCTTCATTTCATAGTCCAATGGACTTCGTGTAACACTTACTGGTTGTAAATAACTATCAGCAACAACTGCTTCGAGAGTACTAGCTTGATGCCTGCTTAACCGTGGGCATATGTCAATCTCATACGGTGACCTATCTAAATTAATACTACACATCTCTTTAAAATAATCGTCAGAATTGATCGGCAATGCACGCATACTCGGTAATACACGATTGATCACTTCATTGTCAGTCCCCTCAGCCACTTTTGCATATGTTTTACCCGTATAACATATATTATTCGTTATTCGAATATTCGTTCGCAAGGGTTAAGTACTCTACCTAAGTTTCTAAGATTCAAATCAGATGCACTTAAGCACATAGTTCTAGATTTATTTAATTCACTTGGTATCTTAACATTTCTTGTGTGAAATAAATGTACGTTAAATTTATCCATAACATCTCGTCCGAGAATCAGCGGTGTTGTCATTGTTTCATTTGGAACTACCAAAAGAGAAAACGTTTTAATTAGTTCACGAAATTTTACTAAGCATGAAATTTTACCGTAAGTGTGAATTTTGTGCTCACCAAGACCGCGGAATCTGGTTGGCACTGAAACATCTGACAATTTAATAGTCATCGGGATAATTGAACACTGAACTATGCTGATCGGACTACCGGAATCAATCAAAGACAAAACATTTATGAAGTCAGTGCATCTGCTTTGATTACATATTAAAAATGCCACCCTTACCTTTTCTATAACACGAACTGCTTCAGCAAAATCCTCATCGTTTTTCAAGTTGGAAGGAACATCTGTTACATTGCACACTGTTCGTCTCTGCTACGTTTTTGGGCAATCCTTGTGCAAATGCCCCATTGATGGCAGGTGAAACAGGACCCCGGTGGCCGCAATGTTTTCGGGCATGCACTTTGGTAATGGCCAAATTGCGAGCAGTTGAAGCAGCGGATGTCTGCTTTGGGTTCCATAGTCCCGGCAGCAGTCTTCGGTCTGTTTGCGTTTATGATCGGCTTGGCTGCGGTGGCTTTGGATCGACGTTGCTCATATCGATCCATACGTCGGACGAGTTCGTTTGTTGAGTTGGCGCCACACAAGAACATTATGTTGTTGCTAGTGTCTGGAATTCCGTCGATGATGATTTCTACTAGTTCTGTTTCTTCAATGTCGGATTGTGCGGTAATTGACTGCATTGAAACTACGTAGCTGAGGCACGACTCGTTCGGTCTTAGTGTGCGAGCGCGTAGTTGACGATAAACTTCTTGCCGCGTTACCGTACGCTTGAACATGTTAATGAGCCCAGCCTTCAGTCGATTAACCCCAAAGTGCATATATAGCTCTTGGCTGTTCCTTTGAGGCAGCGGCGAATACCTAGACACTTGTCTTTGTTCGAGTAAGAGCACATATTGGTATAGTCGTCGAACTCTGCGAACCACTTTAAAACATCGTAGTGGTCATCACCCGTAAATTTTGGGACAGCGGCATCAAGCTCCTCGAAATTTACACGTCTGACCTGTCGGTCGTGTCCTTCCATTGCCCGTTTTTGTTTTTCTAGTTCGAGCATCTCGCGGCGCATTCGCAATAAACTCAATTGCTCCTCCAATTTGTGAACATCGGAATCTACACTTTTCACTTGGGAAGTGAGAGCTGGTGGTATGTTGGCAGCTGAATTATAGTTGGTGGCAAGGGCTTCTAAACAAGCAGTGCCATGCGGTACGGCAACGTCAGATTTTCCTGCGACAGCAGTACTTCCAACGACGGCAGTGGCAACAGCATCGGTGAAATGAGGTTCTCTAGCAACAGCAGCAGGAGCGGCAGGAACGGCAGGAACAGCGTAGGCAGCGGAAACAGCGGGTGAAATAGTTTTCTCGGTACCAATGACAACTGGTACTTTGACAGCGGCAGCAGATACACCTACAATGACAGCGGGTGAATTAATTGGGACTTCTTCGGCAGCGGAAAACTGTTCTTCGTCTTCGGAGTCGCTTGGACCATTGATTCCACTTTCTGCGATCAACAACTCGTTATATAGTGGACGCAGATGAGTCACAGTGGCATTAGCTGGGAATGGAATTCCGGCTTCTGCAAGTGCTTCTACTATTGTTTGGCGAGTTACACGTTGGGGCATCGTTAATGTTTTTTTCTTTTAACTTTTTATTAAAATTAAACGTGGAAACCCCACATCTGAGGTGTAACAAGAATTTACTACTGAAATTTGAAAGAAAAGTCAAACAACCGCGTGGATTTTAAAAGATTTTTTATTTTCTACTCGGCGTGTCGTGTCTGATCACAGCTGTGTTTCCTTACAATCTCTTACAATATGGCCGCTCCTTTGCGGATATGGTTTTCTTCTTCTTTTTCTTTTTGTGGCAGTAATGCCGGAATACAATATTTTTATAATGTTATTATGGAGAAACTCCAGAGGGCGTTCGGAACTCTAAGAATTATTATTACAAACTTAAGATTTTTAAATTTAGTAATTCTATGTTGCTCTGGTAGACGGCTTTTTCTCAAATAGATGACTTGTGTAAACTCACACTTGCACCTTCGTTCGTACAATTTTTTAGGGATGGCGGAATTTCTCTGAACATTTCGATAATTAATTGTACACCATTTTCGTTACCACATTTCAATCCCTCTGATAAATCCCAAAACTGTGCAAACTATCATTGCTTTAAATTAATGTTATCGAAAAATGCTATCGATTCTGTCATAAATGACATCTGACATCACAAAATTCATTCAAAAAAAATAAATCAAAGCATTTTGTCAAAAATAAGGCTATAAATTACCGAATTTTTATTTTTCCTTGCATTTTCCATGTTAAATTATTAAATTATTTTGATTCGATTACATAGTGTTTGTGGATTTGATTTTGTTTGTGACTTTTCAGAATTTTTTCTTATGCTGATGTTTTTTTTTTTGTGAGTGACATTTTTCTGAATTTCTATAATGAGTGTCGCCGATTAAAATTCCTCGAAATTAATGTAATTCTTGATATTTATTTCTGAAAACATAACTAAAATAATAATACATTTCATTTGTTAATATATTTTGCTTATCGCAGTTTTTCCTGTCGCTCGGCTTCTGTTCAACTTATGATTCAAGTCAAACGGCAACCAATTCTTGACAGCAGAAACTACGGTAGCGTTCAGTGACTGTTCGGTTTTCGTTCAAATATTTATGTAGAGGCTGCATCCAGCTCCGCTTCGCGACATCCCGGACCCCGTGAATAACCCACATATTCACCACACACGTCCAGTATGGCCAACTTTGAAGCAGGACGATGCAGGAACCCGCTAGCAGTTTGTACTTCGGCACTTCGTACCTGATCGCCTGAACCCAGGTAAACTTTAGTTATTCTTCCTCTACACCACTTGAACCGTGGCATATCAGCGTCGCATATGAAGAAGAGGTCGCCTATTTGAAGTGGTCTCACCTTGCCGCACCACTTAGACCTTCTTGTTATAGTGCGCAAATATACGGCCATCCGCCGCTTCCAAAACCGATTATTTAACTGTTGAACGATCCTCCACTGTTTTCGGAGGCAATGGATCCTTACGTCAGAGGGCCTAGGTGTTTGAGTCGAATTCATTGTCCTAAGGAGGAAATGGTTTGGTGTTAACGGCTCGTCAGGTGTTACTGGTAAGTGAGTAAGAGGGCGAGAATTGACTATATTTTCAGCCTCTATCAGCAGGCTGCACAAAGTTTCGACTCTTGGAGCTTCTGTCTGGAGCGTGTGGTTCAAAACTCTCTTAACGCACTGGACCATCCGCTCCCATGCGCCTCCTACACTCGGATTGGCGGGGCAGTTGAAAATCCATTCAATGGCGCTGGATGACATCTCACGTTGTATTTGAGTTTCATCGAATACGTCTCAAAATTTGCGCAGTTCCCCATCGGTGCCGATAAAATTGGTCCCATTGTCACTTCGCATTCTTTACGGGAACACCTCGGCGATTCACAAAATTTCGCAGACACAAAATGAATGAATCGGTAGATAGTTCAGCAGCCAGCTCCAAGTGAATCGCGCGTACGGTTAAGCAGGTGAATACAGCCACCCATCGTTTCTCTCGACGACGACCTATAGCCACCTGAAGAGGTCCGAAATATTCAACGCCAGAGTACGTAAATGGCCTTACGTAGGGCATTATTCGATCGATTGGTAGCTGTCCCATCATCGGAGTATGTGGTTTTGCAGATCGTAGTACATGAGATTCTGATGCTCCGAAGTAGTTGTCTCAGATGAGGTATCCAAAATCTTCCACTGATTTCATTGATGGTAGTCTCTTCATTTTGATGATGCAGTTTTCGATGGTAGTGTAGCATAGTATAACATAGTTTGTGCAAACAATTTCCTTTCGGAATGGACCCTCCTTCTTGCAAAGTTGTCACTTCTTGGGAGAAGACATCCATCTGCGCTGTCTTGCATATCCAAAGTTCAGCTGCATCCAGTTCTTGTGCACTAATCTCTCCTTTGATCTTCATAGTGGTCTGGTGATGTTTCGCCACAAAGTTGTTGACAAATCTTCGGACATAGGCTACTACCCGTTTCAGTCTAAGGTAGTCGGAGAACTTTGATATGTCGATGATGTCACTCACAGACTGAGCAAGTAACAAGAACCTGGGACAAAGTTCCTCATCGCAGCCCCCATCTGGCTTCACTTCAATTTCTCCAGGCCAAAGGGATTCATCTTCCTTCAAAAAGTTTGGCCCGTACAACCAGCGACTCCTTGGATCAAAACGTGGCGGCAATGTTCCTCTAGTAGCGTCATCAGCCACGTTAAGATTGGAAGGTATCCATCTCCATTCCGGTTTTGTTCATTCCAATATTTCAAAAACTCTATGCGCCACAAATGGCTTATAGCGACGATGCTCGGAACGTATCCAACGGAATACAGTTCTGGAGTCACACCAAAAGATACTTTTGGCCACAGTGACTTCATGGTGCTTCAACACTGCCCTGTGCAGCCTAGTGCCAAGTACCGCAGCTTGTAATTCCAGACGTGGAATTGACAATAGTTTTGTTGGAGCACATCTGGTTTTGCCTGCTACAAATGAAACCTCTATGCTCCCATCAGCTGAAGTCGATCTCCAATATGCTACAGCTGAGAAGGCATCCTCGTTGGCATCAACAAACACGTGCAATTGGATCTCTACCGGCGGGTACAAAAAGTAACAGCGTCGAAGATGCAAAGTGCCAACACTTCTTACTGCGTCTCTCCAGAGAATCCATCTCTCATAAAGGCCATCGGGTATAGGTTCGTCCCACTCTACATTATACCTCCACACCTCACGCAAAACTATCTTTATATAGACCATCATGAGGGCAAGCGGCCCAAACGGGTCGAATATCAACATGGCTATACTAAGTAACTCCCGCTTACTTGGTCTTCTTCATCCCAGAAACACGTCTGGCGGCACACGATGAAAGTTCAGCTTAAATGTGAAAACATATTCCGAGTATTTTTTCCGCAGCGATTTCAATGTCTTTGTTGAGATTAACTTCCGTATCTTCACAAAAGCTTGTTCCCTCAAGAGCAGTAGACTTTGTTCAAGTTGGAAATAAAGTTCCGTAACTCGAAACCACCAGCTTTACGAATGTCCCTGACAGCGATAGAGACTTGGATGGCTTCATCTTCGGTGGCGAAACTGTCCACGAAATCATCAACATAGTGGTGGTAAAGAATTGATTTGACTGCTCTAGGGTACTGCTTAATGCATTCTAATCCATTCGTGTTTTTTATTGATTGTGCTATGAATGGCGAACAAGTCGCCCAAAACGTCATAGCTATCATTTCAAAAATCTCCACAGGCTTCGACTGATCACCCCAACGCCATAAGAACCTTTGGGCGCAACGATCTTCTGGACGTATACGAATTTGATGGAACATCTCTTTAATATCTGCACATATGGCGACATTATTCATCCGGAAGTTAAATAAAACTTCAGTCAACGGCAGTTGCTCGTCTCGACCCTTCAGAAGCTGCGAGTTCAATGAAACTCCGTTGGACTCGGCCGCAGCATCAAACACTAGGTGAATATTCTTGGCTTATTTGGATTTTGTACGCCATAGTGTGGCAGGTACCAGGTCCTCGAGCTAATGTTGTTTGACTCGTTTTCGGGTAATTTCCTGGCGTAACCCTTCTGCAGATAATCTGAGAAGCTGTCTGGTAATTCAACGTCGTCTGACTTCCATAAAAGCCCACATTGATACCGATTTTCAATCCTGGTAGTGGTTGTGGAAACGAGTTGGCGTGCTCGAGCATCTGCAGCAGATTCCAGTGGCGTTGTCAGCTCCTTGGTGCCAAAATTCTCGATGGTAAAGTATTCGCCTAATAATTTATTCAATTCGTCTCCCGACGGCCGGCTCTCTCACATGCATGGGTACCGCTCTGATGTGACCACAAACTTTGGCATCATCGGCACTGGTGGGTCCAAATTCAACCCATCCCAACTTCGTCTTTGTAACAATTGGTCCGTTGTCGGGGCTCTTCTTTGCCAAACCAAGGCGACTATTATCCAAACCGATCAGTAGCAAGGGTTTAGCATTGTCGTAGTTTCGTACTGGTAGATATTTCAAATGAGGCACATATACCTGACCGTTCTTGCGCCATGAAGTAAAAACTTTGACATGCCCTTTCCCCGACCGCTAATCTCGACATCGACGCTCATGGATGGTTCCCTTGTTGTTGTATTTTCTTTCACCCATTGCAGTGTAAGTGAAGTTGACTTCCCTTGTAGACCCAATGTCGTGCACATCTTTTTGTTATAACATGGCGTAGTGTTATGCCCTGTTTTCAAACAGCAGAAGCATAATCGATTACGCTTAGCAATACTCCAGCGATCAGCGACGGAACGATTGAGAAAATCTGTACATTTTCCTATCTGGTGTGATTTGTCACATAGAACGCACTGCAGTTTTTCCTCTGTAGCTTCTGACACATGTTGTACTCGATGTTGACTTTTCTTGGCTGGAGCCAATGGCTTACGATCACATATTTGTTGGCTGGATGTGATGGTAACCATACTAACGAAATTCGATTTTTGGTCCAACCATTCGCATAGGTCAGCTACTGTCGGATATGGCTGTATCTTGTAGGAATGCTGAGCCCACTCGATTCGTTGTGTCATCGGCATCTTGTTCACCAGCTCTTCCATAAGAATAGGGTTGGCTAGATGGTTCTGCCATTGTGCACTTCGAAGAAATGTGGCCAAGTTTCGTACTTTGATAGCAAATGATACTATCTGGCCAATGTTGTTCTCGCTGAAAGGTGGTATCGCCCTTACCTTCTGGATCTGGCTTCTGATCAGGAGGTCATGTCGCCCAAACCTGTTCTGCAATTGTGCATATGCTTCCCAAACATTATCAGGATGTATCGAGAGGGCAGCTACGGTTTCTTTAGCTTCACCCTTGAGGCATCGTTGAAGTCGTAGGCAGTTTTCAAAATTGGTGTACTGTTAGACATTTGTCGACTCCACAAAGGCTATGGAGAACATAGGCCAATCCTCTGGACTTCCATCATAGTCCGGAAGGTCGTAGATTTTACGGCTATGTGGTTGCACAGGCCTGTACAACGCATTATGATCAAAGCTATAATAAAATCACCAAAATACCGCTCTTTATTTTCATCTGACGTCATATGCCGACCGAGATTCGGCACCGCTTTTGTCGAAGTGACGGCCGGACCTTATGTTAAATTTCCTGGTCCAGTGACCCCAGTGGCTAATCCTCTCGGCTGGAAAATTGGGGCTGGCTGGGAGAACTGTGAGTACCACAAAAGGCATCGGCAGATGCTCCCACACAGTGCTGCCAGATTGTGGGAAATTTCCCTTTTTGAGGGAATATTTGTACTCGAAATGAGGTAAAAGGGAAAAAGGGAAACTTTCCGTTTTCCAGAACAAACAAAAGGGAATTTTTGTTCTTTGAAACTTTACTTTAATTTTCGCGTTCAACTTCAGAAAGACGATTTATTGTATACACCTGACTGCGTCCATGAACAAGCGCTTGTATTGACACAAAAAGAAAGAAGTGCTAGGGTTAAATATAGAGATTCTTTTGTGAGTCGAACAACACGCATGTGGAATGCATTGCCTCACACGGTTTTCCCCTCTCATTACAACCCACAATTGTTTAAGACCAATGTGCACCAGTACCTCTTCTCTATCCTCCCTATTAACCCTTCCACTCGTGCTGTGCGTTAGCATTATAAGGGAACAAAAACCCCTTGAGCACCAGTGAATTATAAAAAAAAAAAATAAAAGGGCCAAATAACGTAAAATGAAAACGTCTCTGTCTATTATTTTTATTATTATTACCACAGATATGATAGAGCCATGTTCACTGTTTAGTGAAAACGTAAGTGGTTTTCGTTTCGTGTTTTACAGAATCCCACTCCTTTTTTTTGCAATAACTATAATGAAGACAGACTACCCTATCCTAGCCTTTTATCCTAGCCGATAAAAGCCGATTAGAAAGAGGGTTTAGGCTAGGAAGTTCTCCACTTTTTTTTGTAAAGTTTATGGTACTGCTGCAGATGATTTTTTTATCTCTTTCATGTCCAGTTGGTCCCTGGAGAAGATCTTCCTTCCAAATTCGCATATAATGTTGTTTCGTCTTCTCTCGTACATAGCATGCTCTCCGCTGAGTTGGCAAGATTTATTTAGCTTAGGTAGTATTGTAACCCATGATGTCCTATAATTAATCCTATACAAGGTTTCTGATATAATGTCTGCTATGGGCATTGTTAAACCTGGGATATTCTCCCATTATGAGATACATTTTGTATGTTCCGAACATTTTATGGCTAAGTTTTTAGCCAATTTGGGGGTATATCAGAAAGATTCCGGTCCCGCGAAAGGGGTTTTGGAGCATATTCTGGCCAAATCGTCGGCTTTTCGTTTCCTTCGAAGAATTCATGGCCAGGAACCCACCATAAATTTGGTTCTGTTCCCGAGGCTAAAGTCAGTTTCAAGACTAGCTGATAAAGTTTCGATTAGCCTATCAGGAACTTATCTGCCAGATCGGATAGTGATATCTAACAGATAAAGTCTAGGATAGCCTATCAGCCAGTTCAAGTGCCTGTTAAAGCCTTTAGGCAAATATTTATTATAAGTGGTTGGAAAAAATATTGTTTCAGATAATTTTTTCGTTGACGAGCGTAAATTGCAGCCACAACATGGATTTATTTGAATTTTTAGAAAACTAATTTTTACATCAGTCTCTATGCGAAAAGTAGTTGGAACAATTTGATCATGAACCCTAATAAATATTCATAATACATAAACACTATGACAAACAAGTTGTAAATAAATAATTGACAGACAAGAATCTTAGAAACTAGTATCACAGGGATTTTATGCGTTATGTGTCACACAATATTATCCGAAACTTTTTCCGGAACCTTTGAAGCTGGCCCTAAGCCTTTGAAGGGTGTTGAAATAGGCATAGTGGAATACACTAAGGTTTTTCTCCATAGTTATTGAGGCAGTTTTGTTTGTTTCCTAATTTTTTTTTGTTTTCCTTTGTAAAATATGTGTGGGAAAATCTGGGGTACTTTTTTGAGCCAGGCGAGGGAAAAAAAGGGAATTTTTTGGCATTTGCGTGGGAATTCTTATGACAAAACAGTGGCAGCACTGCTCCCACAGCTCCTTTTTCATTTTGATTGCAGCTGGTTGTCGCATTCACGATCTGCCATACCGGCATGGATGACGTCATAGGCAACCTCGTTGTGGTGGCTTCAATAGAATCGGCTGTCCTTGAAGCTGTTGGTGCCAATACCCGTGATACCAGCTCCTGGTGTTGCGGGCATTGGATGTTCTCGACTGCAACAGAATTCACTGATTGTACGGCGGCAGCCGCTTACTGTTGTAATCGCAGAACATCTTCACGCCCTATGTTCGTATTTCTGATTGCTGTGACTTCTTTTTACAATTCCATACGCAATGATTGTTGAGTGCCATCAGATGCTTCCTCTTGGTCCTCGTTAACCATTGTATTGTCTAGGCTCCCTTCGTCATTCATTGCGTAGTTGTCGTATTTCGGGTTTTTTTCCCTTATTTGTTCGCTAGCTTCTTCGAATTCAAGCCGAAATGGTGGATTTGCACTACCAAAAAGTGAAAATTAAAGATTTGCAAGTGAAATTCGCAATCAAAATGCGAAATAAAGATTGTCACCGAGCAAAATTCCTCGAAATTAATGTAATTCTTGATATTTATTTCTGAAAACAGTGGGGATAGCCGAACACGGATGGGGCGCGAATTCTCATCCGATTCTTGTGTTCTCTTTTGCTCTCTTTCGTTATTTTCAGCGTTGCTTTATTCTCAAACCGTACTCAGTCGCCATGGGGCCATCGCAAGTCACCCGACCCTAGACAGAAACCTAAAAGCCACCTATGTTTCAATTCACGACATAAATACTTACCTTCAAACCACTCACCTTTATTGTTTGAGTTGTAGTGGGTATACAGTGTGTCCCAGTTATGAAGGACAATCCTTTAAGGGAAGATTCCTGAAGTTATGCCGAACAAAAAATTGTATGCCAGAGGGGGTCTATTTTCATCGTATTTTCCATTATAGCCCATCAAAGTAGGTGACCTCTAATTTGGAGGTGTTACCACTTAAAACACTATAACTTCTAAACTATTATAGGCACAAAAATGTTGGGCATTTTTAAAAGACAATTAAGTAGCGCATAAAAGTCTAAAGCACTTTGGTTACATCTGGGCAACTACAAAAAAGTTATGGCTCCTTAAACTCGAAATTTTGAAAATTAGTTGTTACAATTTTTTACTTAAAATGCCTTTTTCTCAAAATTTTGACTTAATAAATTTTCATTTTTTTAATGAAATTTTATTCCTTGAGCAATTTACTACAAATTACGTTAAGCAACTTTTTTACGTACGATCAACAGAAGTTGTATTAAAAGCCGTTTTTCGTCAGACAAAAATGGTCAAATAAGACTCGATATTTCTCAAAAATAAGGTTTTTCTTTCATAGCACCCCAGAATAAAAGATCCATGGGTGTTAAGGTCAGGAGATCTGGGTGGCGAATTGTTGGGGCCAAATCGACCAGTCCAAAGTTCGTTAAAAGTATGGTTGAGGTATGGAGTTACTCCGCTGCTACTGTGATAAAGTGCCCCATCTTGTTGAAAGAACATCGCTCTTCTTTGAACAAGAGGAACATCTTCAAGGAGCGAGAAAACTCCTTTGTATCAATAGAAACAAAATTAGCTCCGTCGTGGGAACACTAACGGGCCACTGTCTGATAGGCAGATATGCCCGCAGAATGGGAGTACCCTATAACGACTTCTGCAGAAGCTGCATGGACGAGGAGGAAGAGGAAACCACCGTTCACCTCCTCTGCTCCTGTCCAGCTCTTGCCACCTATGACTACCTTAGGGGCTTATATCTTTGTCCCGTACCGATATTTTCTGCATCAGCAAGTTTGTTACAAAGTCGAGTTGGCTTCACTGAAATATCAACACACAACTCACCCTTCAGTCTGTTTCTGTGTGGCGAGCTTGTACAATGAAATAACTTTGAGATTACGTGAACTTGACTTGCTATAATAAAATGTTCCCCACATGCATGAACACTAACGTTGAACCGCTTCGATTTCCCTAGGTTTTTTCGAACTAAACCGCTCAACCAAAATCGAAAAGACGCAACCCCTTGCCTATTTAAGTTAGCACAAAGTGCATTCGCGCTCTTTTCACTTTTGGACCTTTTACGCGCTAACTAAGGCTTCAGCCATGAATTTGGATATGCGTTTATTTGCTCCAGTGAAGTGAAAACTAAGGTGATAGGAGGCAATTTTGCATAACCTGCAATAGCACCTACTGCACATGGTAGAGACACGAAAGTGGTTAATTAACCCAATAAAGAACTATTGCGGATGACCAAAGGTAATTGCCAAACGTTCTCTCGCGGTCGCACTAAATCGCGTACCCAACTTAACGGCACGTGCGCATGACTCGCGAGCACTAGCTCTTACCAAGGCATCCGCACACAAAACAACCAAACGCCAAACGTTTATATAACAAACGTCTACACACAAAACGTCATACACAAACACCTGAAATACCTCATCACGAGAATACATCAAACACCGAACCACCCGCACACCTTAAACACTAACAGCACCCAAAATCCAACAGCCCAAACTCATCGCCGCGCCGCATGCACAAAAATCATCCGAACACGGCAAACATATAACTAAGTTCTAAAACGTTAAAATCTATAAAAAAAAAAATGTTTACCTACACTTAAGATACTTAATGCTACTTACATTACAAAAACAAATATCCTTACCTTATTGATATAATGATACAAATGATACAAAATACTTAAATCTACCTATACTATATGCGTAAACATCTATCATTGTTTAAAATTAGTTAAATTGCAAATTTCCTAAACATTTTTTTTATACCGGCCTTAGAATTAATTTGATTATACATAATATCCATACAAACGCGATCCTCACTGGGAGAAATTTGAGCACAAACTTCACCGCGGAAGGACATCAAAAAAAGGACAAACGTGAGTACAAACAAATCATTTATTCTTTTGCTTCTCTAAATTTACTAAATTTCATTTTGCTATTATTATATTATGTACTACTACTTAAATCTTTCAATATAAATACTAAGATTTCATGAATTTTGATTAGTTATATAAAACATGCATATATATAAGAATTTTTGTTTACCCTATATTTATACGAAACCATTTACCAAGCTCAAACACTGAATAGATCATTGCAAATAAGATTCCGTATCATTCACTTTGATAGTATAATATACTCATAAACATTCATTCGTTATCACTTATCAGATCACACATTATGATATAAGCCCCAATTCTGAATTCGTAATTTTTTTTTTTACATGAAGTCTACTACTGATTTCTCATTTGGATATTACCTCTAAATAAAACAATGTGTTAATTCGACAACTAGTTGAGACGTGTTATTAATGTGAAGTGAACGTGAATTCATTTAGGGACCATCCCAGTAGAAACTGAGGAAGGGATGGTCAGGTGCAATGGCAATAGCCATACGCAAGGGTCTCCTCCAGGTGCCATTTAACCGAAGACGCCACTGCTGATAAGACACGGCTCATACTTCAAACTTTTTCCTTCAAATTTCAAATATTTTAAAGCATTTACTGACAATAGAATCGTCACTTCGTTTGAAGTGACTCCTACCTTCACTATCGTTTTCTCCTTCGTTACTTGGCACGATAATTTTGTAGACAGGGTAGTATAAGCAGCAAGATCCCACCCCATCGGCGAGCTGATGTCGTGCATCCGCAAGCGTGCCAACTGCTGCTTCTTTGGGATAATTATCAACCGACCCTTCATCAGCTATTGCGTAAGACTAGCAAGTCAAACAGCAATGCTGATCCTACATCCCACCTGTATGCTACATCTGAAGACTAAACCGCCAACATTTCACATTTCACCCCCACACGTCGAATTTTCAGACTCCGTCAGAGGGGATATGCGGGGGGTTAGAGTGTTTCGGTCACCCTTCGTCGCTCTCTCCTGCCGCAGCCTACCCTGATCTGTACCAGCCACCGTCCTTACTAACGAGCTGTCAGAGGTTACCAGCGGGGGGTTAGACTGTTTCGGTCACGCTCTGTCTGTTTACTGAAGACTGACCGCCAACGGGAAGGGCTGGCTACGTCCACGTAGAACTTTCAGACTCCGTCAGGGGAGGCGGGGGTTAGACTGCTTCGGTCACCCTCCGTCGCCATCTCCTGCCGCAGCCTACCCTGATCTGTACCAGCCACCCTCCTTACTAACGGACGGCCAGAGGCTACCAGCGGGGGATTAGACTGTTTCGGTCACCCTCTGTCTGTTTCCGAAGACTAACCGACAACGGGAAGGGCTGACTACACTAATCAACCTCATCCCAACAATTCGAAGAATCCGTCAGAGGCAACGGAGGGGGGGTTGGACTGCTACGGTCACCCCTCGCCTTATCTCCGAAGACAAATTACGATATCCACTTTCGGTACCAAGCAGCAAGTAGAGTGCTTCAATCAGGCTTTTCTGCTCAGCACCATTCTCTGTCTGGTGGACTGATCGCCAAAAGAAAATAAAAGGGAGGCAGACTGCTACGGTTGCCCCCACACTTTTTCTAACAGACGATCCATTCGCCGACTCTTGGTCAAGCAGAGAAGCTTACTGATTCAATCACCCACCTCTGCCACGCACAAGCCTCCCTCCCTAGTGAAACCCCCCCCCCCCAATAAGTCTTGAAGAAAAATAACTAGCAGAACGTGGGCGATGTCTTCGAAAGCATCAACACTTTTGGCAGCGATCCAAAGAAGTGATTTCCTAATAAGCCTCATTGTATGCGAAAAACTATTCAGTTTAACGCTACCCTTATCAGTTTTCCTACAGACCAAATCCTTAGATTTCGTTTCTGCTATCGACCGCACAAAAGAAGTTCTGAATTCTCTTAAGAACATCAGAGAAAATGCCGAAGATTTTTTCAGATAGGCTTATCAATCCGAATCCCAACTTGCCGAGGACTAATTTGAAGTTGAATTAAGAGCCCCAAGAACTTCAATGAAACAAACAACGCGTTCCAATCCAGAAACCTCTTCTACCCTATTTTAGAGTGTCTATACATACTGATTCCTTGCATAGATTCGTTAATACAAAATCTTACGCACAGATTCATGGTCATGATTTTTATTTCGAGGAGCTCATCCGGTATCAACAAGGCGCTGATACGCATCAGTACACGGCTATATGGTGTACTTAACAAGTTGCTTAAGATAATTTTTAGAAAATTGCTCAAGGATAAAAATTTCGGAACTTCGCGAAACTTTCCTTAAAGGATTATACTGCTTAACTGGGACACCCTGTATATAGCTTTTTGTTTAAAATTCCTCGTAAGAAAAAATTCAATATCGTTCACTTCGTTTTTTTGTAAAAACAACCCCGAAAAAAATGAAACGTACAAATTTCGCAAGCAATTAATGTCCCGGACCATAAATTGTGTGCGAAAAGAGAGTGGATAATTGTACCAAGCAATCTATTACAATTACCCAGTTTTCGCCATCATTTCGCGGCAGCAGCGTACTGCAAAACGAAAAGGAGAGCGAAATTTTTCGTTCCTGATGATTTTTCAAAGATATCAAAATCTCAGCACTGTCCTTATTAAAAATTGTTACCATTGCCCGTTCTGGTGGAACATTGGAAGCCATGGGATTGCTGCTTGGCAAAGTCGAAGACAATGCAATGGTTTGCTTTTGCCAAACTCCAAAATATTCCTTTATTTTCTATGAATTTGTGCCTTTCCGATCGTAATGGATGCATTTGCCTTGCCTGTTGAAGGCACAGAGCCTCGCGTCAATGCTCAATCGCAAGCAATAGAATACATGTCTGCTTATATTGATTCTGCCAAAGAAGTCGGCCGGCTTGAAAACGCCATCGGATGGTATCACAGTCACCCCGGCTATGACTGCTGGCTGTCTGATATCGATGTCTCAACTCAAATGCTTAATCAGAACTTTGAGGAGCCATTTGTTGCGATTGTTGTTGACCCAGTTAGAACTGTGTCAGCTGGAAAAGTTTGCCTATGCGCTTTCCGTACATGCCCCAAAGGCTATAAGCCACCAAGTGAGGAACCATCAGAGTATCAAACGATTCCATTGAATAAAATTTAAAATTTCGGCGTACACTACAAGCAGTACTATCCGCTTGAGGTAACTTATTTCAAGTCGGCCCTGGACAGAAAATTGCTTGATTCTCTGTGGAACAAATATTGGGTCAATACGGGCCTGCTAACCAACACCCAGTACACCACTGGCCAGATCTTCGATTTGTCCGAAAAATTGGAACAAAGTAAATCTAGTCTGAGCAGAGGCCATTTATTGTTTGAGGTACGTAGAGCGTTACTTTAGTTGAATGCTATCGCCCATTGGTTTCATTATCTAGGTGGCGACGTCAACGAAAAGCGCTCCGAGGACAAGCTCTCTACGGCCACAAGAGACTGGTCGGGCTTCGATTGAGCTGATTCATGGTCTGATGGCCCAAATCGCCAAGGACAAGCTTTTTAACAAAATTGGAATGAACAAATGAGTTCAGTCGAATTTTATTCTTAGATACAAATTAAACTGAAATATAAACTCAGCGGCACGGAATCTTGGCCAAGTTGTTATCATCCGATGGTTAACGTTTTTTGTGTTATTAACACATGTCGCATATCTGAAGGTAGGTCAGGAAATTGTTTATCTCTTTTCTTTAATTCCTTATTCATTAAGTGTATGGAGAAGAAGAGGAGAGCGGTTTCTACCCATCACCACCACAGAAACTGTCGCTTTTCATGGAGCCTCTATTATGGTATATGGGGAGAAATGAGTTTCGAAGGACGTACAGAATTGATTATCGTTGATAAACGATTAAATGCAACGCGATACGTTGAGGAGATCCTTCAGGAACACGTATTGCCCTATATGACGTTCATAGGATACGACCAGTTCCTGTTAATGCAAGATAGTGCAAGACCCCACGTAGCACATGCGTAGATGAATTCCTTCAAGCAAAAGCATGCTCGTAGTCCGGAATTAAATCCCATAGAGTATATCTGGGATATGCTCAAAAGAAGAATAAAGTGTTCATTCCAACCGCCACAAACAATAGACGAGGTCGGGAACGCTACACTGACTGCTTGGGAGAGCTTATCGCAAGTTGATATCAAAAACATCATCCAGAGTATGCCAGATCGACTGCGCAAGCTGTAATCAGGACGAAAGGAGGGAACACACGATACTGACACGTTCCAAAAACTAAAGAATATTTACGTGATTTTTTATTTTATGCTGTTTTTAATTTAAGCTTTTTTTCTAAGAAAATGTAACATTTTAAGTTAACGTTATTAAAACCACAGTAAACCTTTGAATTCCCTAAAAAGCGTTTCAATCAATTAAAATATGCATTTTTCACCTAACTACAATCAAATCATTTGAAAAAAATATTTTAGGGCGAGTTACATCAAAAATCAAGGGTGGCCAAGATTCCGTGCCGCTGAGTGTATATACAAATGGTTTTCCTATTCTATATGCTATCGACCCACGTACTCGTTTGCCTCACGGTCGATCACCGTAGGATATCAGTGGAGGATTTCTGATTACAATTCCACGTCTCTCGGGTTTCCACACTTTGAACACACAATAGCGATCAAGGAATGCGTATACTAATCCAGCCAGCCGAAGAGAGCAGAATCTCTGTGAACAAAATGTTACATTCATTTGAGACTCTGGAAAATATTGCTTACCACACATTGCAGCCATTTCGGATTATCCGTAGATGGTTATTATGATATCCCATAATATGTCAATAATAAACGCAACACCGTCCGATGACAACCTTCTGTCTTTATTGTTCTCTTCTGACTGACTCTCAATTACATTCTAAACTAATACTGACATACTTATACATTATATTCACTATATCACAACCTCTCCTTACTCAATAATTTCTTGTTGAAGGATAAAGGAGTTACAATATCTCTTAGATAACTTACGAGCTCTCTCACTTTTCTCGGTGGTGGTTGTATAGAATGGTCCGGGTCCACTTGATCACAGATTCTCTTCGAACATCCTGCAACTGGTTCTTCCTTCCCTGCATCTAAAATAAATTAATTTAAATTTATTAATAATTGAATGTAAAAAAAATAATTATACCATCCACATTTTCTGAAGTTTGTGAGCAGTCTGCTTGCTCAGATAAAATGGTTTCAGTTGGATCGAAGTATTTCTTCACATGCTTGATACTCCTCTGGAGTAATTTCCCATTATGTATATCTCGCATAGTTATGCGACCACCAACAATATCTACTACCTCGTAGAAGCGATTTTTGTATACAGTGTCTGCTTTATCATACTTCTGTTGGCGAATCAAGACTTTATCCCCGACTTCAATATTTCTTTCGCCTGCATGACGCTGTTATGCCCCAATTATGCACATATGACCAACTGAACCATAGCTGCTCCAGTAACATGGTTTCACAGTGGAATTGCAATAACATGACACAATTCCGCTGCAGCGACAGCACAACCTATAGTCAATAATCGTGACACAATGGTTCAGTAGGTCATGCTGACAAATGCATTTCCCCAAATTGACCGAAGCGAAGTTCCAGGTAGGTCTTGGAGAATTCGGGGAGTCTTGTTTGAAACATCGAAGAAGTCGGTTTTCATATTATTACAACGCTTCTTATCCTCTATTTGATTTCTTCGCATTTTAATTTCCATTCGGTATCATTTCTCTGACAAGTTTCTTCTTTCATGTTTGGGAGAAAACTTCGAACAGCCCTACCAAACATCAACTCAGCAGGAGGTATTTTCGTTGAGTGATGCGACCAAGTATTATATGCCATGACATATTCTGTAAGCGCTTCATCGAAACTTTTCTTTTCTAATCTTGCAATTGCTGCCACTTTGTTGATACCAGCCATCTTTCTTTCTACCAACCCATTTTCAGTTGGGTTCAGCGGAGTTGAGTTATCATGATTTTATACCGTGCGACCACCCATGACTTTAACTCTTTGGAGTTGAAAGGCGGTGCATTATCTAGCAAAACTTCTTTTGGCAGATTATAGATTTGGAATGCTCTTCTCAGGACTTTCTTCACGTATTCAGTATCCGTCTTCTTCATAGGAACTGCCACCATATACCTTGAATATTGGTCGATAAGAACAAGAGCCTTCCATTTCTCAGAGCCACTAGGAGTTGAAAAATCGAGAGAAACTCTTTCCCAAACGTTGTTAGGTAGTTTTGTTAAGATAATTGGTAGAAGTCTTTTCTCTTCGATGATTAACTGACAGCATGGACAACTTTTTACGAATTCTTCAATATCTTTGTCCAAACGCCTTGTCTCAACAATAATACAGCATTGTAGACATACCAGGGTGTGAGAATTGGGCTAGCTTAAGTGCTCTGTAACGCAACGCAACTGACAGAACCATTTTTTCGGTCTGCATAAGCACTTCGTCCATTATATACATTTCATTTTGAAAACCGAATTGAACATCATTTATATGGTCTGTTAGTCTCGAAGGTGCATCTGCAATATTTTCCTCTCCTGGAATGTTATAATGTTCTAACCTCAGGAACCATCCTTCAGCTCTTAAAATTATACTCTTACCACAGTCTTTGAATTTTTCTCTATTTATCATAAACTTCAGGGCCTTGCTATCGGCTTTGAGAGTAAAATGCGAGCCCAGTTAGTAATATGTAAATTTCCCCATACCCCATACTACAGCCAAAGCTTCTCTGTGAAGTTGTGGGTACTTACTTTCAGTTGGATTTAGGCTTTTTTCTGACGCGCATGCTATAACCCTTTCAGCCATTGTTTCGATGTCCTTCTGAACAAGAATAGCACCCAACCCCCTTGGTGAGGCATCTGTATACAATATTGTTTGATTTTCCCTAGAAAAATAGCCTCTTTTAACAAATTTTTCGGCAGCTGCACTCTTAAGATCTTTGAACTCTTTTTCGTGTTGAGTGTTCCACTTTCCACATTAAAATTGCCTTCGCCTTTGTAAGCTCTCTGAGCGTAGCCGTCTTTGACGAAAAGTCTGTTATGAACGGACTAATACCCTACTCACACCAAGCCGAAAACCGAGTTTTCGTCAAAAAAGTTTAGAAAACTCGTAGATGCATTCACGCCGAACACCAACTCGTTTTCGTTTGACGTTTCAATTAGCTGTGAAACTAGCTAAACTAAACTAGTTACTAAACTTCGCACGTATTGACATAATATACAAACACAATTATTTAAGCTACTTGCTAATCGTTAACTTATGGTTAAATGCATAAAATAATTAACATAAGCAACAATTAAAAAATAGTGCTGCTGTTCTAAAATTATAGGAAAAACTGAATAATTTGCTCTTTATGGAGCAAAGATAACAAGAGATTCCACATTTGTAAACAAAAAACTAGAAGAAACGACAGCACTGAGAGAGAGAGCTATCCTGTCAGCAGTTTTGCTGAGCTCGCTGAATGTTGCAAAAGGTGTGTCTGCTTCAACAACCCAACGATTGTACTCGTTTTCGTGCCGTTTTCATGCAACGACCTCAAACAACTCGTTTTTAAAACTGCAATATGTATGGGAAAACTTCTGTTTTCGATGAAGTTTTCAACTGTTTTCACGAAAACCCAGTTTTCGGCTTGGTGTGAATAGGGTATAATAAACACCATCATGCCAAGAAAATATCTAAGCTCAGACAAATTTGTCGGCCTTTTGAAATTAACTATATCATTCACTTTAGATTCCATTTGTAAAAGATTCCTGAGCCATCTATGGTTAGACCTACGAAGTCCATACGTGTCTTCTTGTATTGTGACTTTTGTTCATTGATGGTTAAATTATGTATATCTTTCCAATGTGAATTTAACTTTGGCGGTTCGTAGTTCCAGATTCCAGTTCTTCGATGGAAGTGCCAAATATCAAAATATCGTCTAAATATATAATGATACCCCTGCAGTCCACCAACACTTCCTCCATCGCCTTCTGAAAAATCTCTGGCGCACATGACAGACCAAATGGAAGTCGCTTGAATCGCATCAGACCTTCGCAGTCATGAAAGTGGTGCAATGTCTCACACTTTCATGCAACTGTACGTGGAAAAAGGCATTCGAGAGATCCAATTTAGAAAATACAGTTTTCTTTTATTTTTCGGAATTTCTGTCCAAATAGGGTCTAATGTAGGCATTGGATATGGTTCTCTTATGATGGCTTTGTTAACCTCTCTATAATCCACGACAATACGAAAGTCATTTTTTCCTTTAGTTACTAATACCAAAGGTGAAACATACCTGATCCTTTGTCGGCTCGTGCGATAATTCCCTGAGCTTCCATTTCTCGTAATGTGGTGTTAGTTTCTTGTTCGAAAGCTATTGGGATGTTATATCTAATTATCTGTTTAGGAGTTACATTGTTATCAATGCGAAACTTCATCCCTTCCAGAGGAATTTTGGGAAATTCTTCAATAACAGAGCTGTTATTTGAGATTAGATTAATGCTCTGATCCTCATAGCCAAGACGTAGTAATTTAAGCTATATTGATGTTTGGTATCCAAGTAGTAAAATACTCGTTCCTTTCATGTGTCACTACAAAAAACTTCGAAAATATTGGTGATTGCTTTGAATTTCCTGGTGAAATAAATGCGTCGAAAGAACAAAGAACATCCAAAAGTGTATCAGAAGCATATGCTTTTAAATGTTCTTTAGGTCACATGGTTAAATTTTAAATAGCAGACCTACATTACTCCTATTGTACACAATAAGAGTAATCGTATTTACCATAGCACCGGAATCAATCAAATATTTGTAGTGGACAGAACCAATAATGCAATCAATAAGTCTTGGATCGTCACTGCCTCTTTGAAGTTTAGTAATCATCTGTAAAAAATTCACATGAGTAAACAAAATTTTTTATTTTTTTTTTTTTTGTTTTATTTTTTTTTTACTATCCATAAAAAGACCACAGAACATAAAAAAAGACAATCAAAATACTGTTAATCCATTTATATTTATTAACTTCAAATGAACATGAATTTCTTTTCTATTGTTCTTCAGTCTCAGAGTTTACATCCATTTTGTTCACTCAGATCAACCTACAGCACTGTAAGGCTGCTACCGCTCTTCTAAGTAGGAGGCTTGCTGTCAGTAGGACAAATAATCGCATAACATCCATCCAGGAACCATGGGTGTGGAAAAATCGCATCTGTGGCCTTGGTATGTTGAGCGGTTCATATAATGTTTTTTACGATGAACTGTCCAAGAGACCTAGGACATGTCTTGTTGTATCGAAATTCCTCACGGCAGATAAAATCAAACGGTTTTGTGGCCAAGATTTGGTTGCTGCAACTATTACTTACCCTGCAAACGGCAATTGGGAAACCTTTATTGTTGCATCGGCTTACTTCCCCTACGACTCTCTAATTCCTCCACCACCAAAGGCAGTTGTTGAGCTCATAGAGTACTGCGATTTCAAAAAGATTGGTCTTGACTTATGTTGCGATGCTAATGCCCAAAACACTGTTTGGGGCAGCAGCAAATGTAATATACGAGGAGATCGTCTTCTGAACTTCATCCTATCGTCTGACATCACCATCAACAATGTGGGTCGTCGGCCTACATTTGTTACAGCCAGGAGACAACAAGTAATCGATATTACCCTGTCCAACAGGCATTCCAAGACTATCACCAATTGGAGGGTATCGCCAGATAGCACTTTGTCATATCACAGATACATCAAATTTCAAATCTACTGTGAAGTTTCACCTTCGCAAGAGAGGAGAAATCCGAGAAAAACGAATTGGGCACGGTTTAGGGAGGAACTTGGAAGTTCTGTTAAAGCTCTACTTAAATTACGATCAATACAAGGGGTAGAGAAGTCTGCTCAGGATCTGAACAGCGTCCTTATCCGTTGTTTTGAACAAGCGTGTCCTGTTACAAAAAACTCCTGTAGAAAACCGGTACCTTGGTGGAATACCGAACTGCGGTGTATTCGCAGAGAAACCAGGAAGCTCCTAAATCGGTCTTTAAAAACCAACTTAGAAGAAGACTGGAGTCTGTATCGATCGAAGCAAAAAGAATTTAAGAGACTGATTCGTAAATTGAAAAATGACTCTTATAGGAAATTTTGTGAGGAGGTCGAATCACTAAGTGCAACCATTAGACTTGTTAAAGTCCTCAAAAGGGACAGACCAAGTAAACTGGAATCGCTCCAAAAATCTGATGGCACCTACACTGAGACAAAGGCGGAGACTTTCAGTCTTCTGTTGGAGACTCATTTCCCGGGAAATCAGATCACTACGCGCTCTTCAGTGGTACCGGAAACGGTGGCCACTACGGAACTGACAAACACCACGCGGCGTAGCTGGTATATTGCATCCAGAGTGGTGACGGATGACGCTATCAAATATGCAATTGCATCGTTTGAGAGTTTCAAGGAACCTGGTCCCGATGGAATTTACCCGGCTATGCTGAAACAAGGTTTAAGTCAGCTGATGCCGACGTTGAAAATAATTCTCACCGCTAGCTTGGCCTTGGCCTACATACCTTCTCTTTGGGGTATGGTTAAAGTCGTGTTCATACCAAAAATCGGTAAGACTGACTACACTCTCGCCAAAAGTTTCAAACCCATAAGTCTGTCTTCCTTCCTGCTGAAAAGTTTGGAAAGACTGGTTGAGCTGCACGTGCGCAATGTTGCTCTTCGATCACATCCTCTTTCTGAGATGCAACATGCTTATCAGCGCGGAAAATCCTGTGAAACTGCGCTTCAGAACCTTGTTGGTAGGATCGAAAGCGCTCTTGATCGGAAGGAGTACGCGTTGGGTATTTTCGTCGATATTGAGGGTGCTTTTGATAATGCGACTTTTGACAGCATGTGTAACGCAGCTAGACATCACGGTATAGATGAAACATTGGTGTTGTGGATTAAAGCAATGCTAATGTACAGGACGTTGATTGCCGAGGCGGATTGTGGCAAGTGCGTCATGACAGGGGTAAACAGGGGCTGCCCACAAGGTGGTGTTCTGTCTCCCCTTTTATGGTGTATGGTAGTAGACTCTCTGCTAACGTTACTCAATCCTCCTGGAACCTACACACAAGCCTACGCGGACGATGTCGCCGTTCTGTCTGTCGGCTCGAACCTAAGGACTGTTTGCTCTCAGGCGCAGAGATCCTTGGGCTTGATCGATGATTGGTGCACAAGAAATGGGCTTTCAGTGAATCCTCTTAAAACTACGGTTGTTCTCTTCACGAGAAGGAGGAACTTCACTGGTCTGACTCAACTTGTGCTAAAAGGTGTCACTATCCCGATCTCTGACGAAGTCAAATATCTTGGAGTAATCCTCGATAGAAAACTTCTTTGGTCCAAGCATGTTGAATCGAAAACCGATAAACTTTCTGGCAGTGCAAAGGCGCTTTTGGTAAGACATGGGGCTTATCTCCGAAAAGGGTCCTTTGGATCTATACGGCAATGGTAAGACCACTTCTCTCATATGCATCGGTTGTGTGGTGGAACAGGCTTTCGCGGAAACGTGTTACTGCCTCTTTCGCCAAACTCCAAAGAACAGTTTGCCTTGGCTGCACAGGGGCCTTCCCCAGCACTCCGGGTTCTGCTCTAGACGCTATGATGAACCTCCCCCCCCTTGATATTTTTATCATGGGGTGTACACTGAAAGCCATCTCCCGGTTAAAGAGAGGTGGCTTTTGGTACCACGCGCATTGGAATTTTGATGAACTTGTGCGAGAATTATCCTTTGACCCCTGTCTTATGGATATGCCGTCTGATGCAATGACACCAGAAATCCTACTGCGACAAAACTACCACGTCAACTTTCCTCAGGCAACGGAATGGCTTCGGCCGGACTCTGAGCCAGGGAAAGAATGCCATCGTGTATTCACGGATGGCTCTAAAACTGGACAGGGGTCTGGTTCTGGAGTCTTCGTGGAATGCGAGAACATTAGAACATTAGCCTACACTACCCTTTAGGTAACCACGCGACTGTCTTCCAGGCGGAGATTTTCGCTATCCTTATGGCTATGCGCTATATTGTGACAAACAGGTGGAGGGCTAGAAGTATATGCGTTTGCAGTGACAGCCAGGCTGCACTAAAAGCGCTGCTTAACCCTCTCACCTCGTCCAAGCTAGTGTTCGAACTCAAGCTTGCTTTGAACTTGGTCGGTAGGCTAAATACGGTCAAACTTGTTTGGGTTCCAGGTCACACTGGTATCCAGGGAAATGAGATCGCTGATGGGCTTGCCAGGCTGGGTTCAGAAGAAGCTCTTTCAGGATCTGAACCCGTGCTGGGTCTGCCTGCATCTGTGGTTAGGTCATCCATCGATATTTGGGTTTCTCGCAAACACGAACGTCGGTGGCGTGATTGTGCTGGGTGCAGACAGGCCAAGCGACTGCTTCCGGACATCTGCAAAAGGTCCGCGTCCTTTCTTCTGTCTCTCAGGAGAATCGACTGTAGACTGCTTGTGGGCGTCCTTTCGGGCCACCAAGCTTTCGCCAAACACTTAAATGTATTGGGCTTGAGCGACACCACCATCTGTCCTGCTTGTAGAGAGGACGATGATACGGCGGAACACTTCCTCTGTAGTTGTCCTGCCTTTGCTCGCATCAGGTGGCGGATTTTTGGGGCTGACGTGGTGAGTGCCGAACATCTAAGCTCTTCATCACTGAAGCTCCTTCTTATCTTTCTTCGAAAGACGGGAAAACTAAGTACAGCAATGTAAGGTGTCTGTTTGGCAGTACAATGGACCAGTAGTTGTGTCTGAGTGCTCCATTGGATAGTAACAACCTCCGACAAAAAAAAAAAAAAAGTTCTTCAATCTTCTTCATCAGAGCTACATTTCATACGCTTGTCAACTTCTGCTTCTTTATGGTGGCTTTACATTACCACGCAGTCCTATAACGCAAAATTAAAGAGATGCTAAATACTAAATAGTCTATACGCAGTAAGGGACAGCAACACCTAACATGCAAAAATACGTGACACGTTTTTTGGTCGGCCATCTTGTTTACGTGATACGTATTATGGGAAAGATGTGCATGTTGATATTTTTATAGCGATGGCCTATGGAATTTATCGTTCCTATAAAACAAAATTAACACTGCTATCATATGTTTATACGATGCCATAATACCAAATGTTTGAGATTCCTCTGGTTCACATCATCGCGCTTGCGATCGTTCTCAAAAATGGAAAACAATTTTGATGGTAATTTAACATTTCGTTACTTAATTAGTGGAAAATTTAATTTAGCATATAATTTAGAAAAGACATAATTAGCTCGGTATTTTAGTTTTCGAAATTCAATCATGCGACTTGTACTACAATATTCTAAAATATATGCTTAATCATAAAAATGTTAATGCAGTCTTGTAGCATGCATAAAGACGAACTTAGGGATACCAAAAACTCTTAGATAGCATGCCCCTATCCAAAGGAGCAGATGCAAAAGGATCATTTTGTCCATTTCCTAAGTAAGGTTACAGAGAAAACGTATCCTTATCCACCCGTTTCTGGTTTGTGTGCGGGACGCTTTGTCTACCATAGAGCAAAATCATTGGACGAACGTTTCTCGAGCAGTCTGTCTTCAGCCAGCGACAGATCACCTTCTCTTTCGTGAAGGGTTTTCGTATCGCCATAGTCGCGGATACCAAATTCGCGTAATGGTGCTTATCTCTCTTATCGAAAACGAAGTAAAATATAAAAATTCAATATTGTTCACTTCGTTTTTTTGTAAAAACAACCCCGAAAAAAATTATACGTCAAGTTTTCGCAAGCAATTAATGTCCCGGACAATAAATTGTGTGCGAAAAGAGAGTGGATAATAGCAAGCAATCTATTACCCACTTTTCGTCATCATTTCGCGGCAGCAGCGTACTGCAAAACGAAAAGGAGAGCGAAATTTTTCGTTCTGTCTATTTTGTATGACTGCTTTTACACGCACTGGTTTTTCACTTTAGTGTCGAGAATGTGTGGGTAAAGGGGATGAAAAGTGCAGGAGATAGCCGAACACGGATGGCCCGCGAATTCCCATCCGATTCTTGTGTTCTCTTTCACTCTCTTTCGTTATTTTCAGCGTTGCTTTATTCTCAAACCGTACTCAGTCGCGATAGACGTCTGCATTTGCTCTATTTTCGAACTGTGTCTTTCGGTCTGCACCATTGATGGAAAAGTGGATACAATTGTATTTTTTATTATAAAATCAGAAATTAAAGTTACACAGTTAAAATTCACTCCAAAAAGATACAATTAAAAAAACATATTAGGGGTATTCACGATTCGGTGTATCAGGTCTAGTATCATTGTGAAAGTGTAAAAGTGTGAAATTTTCTTACACTATAACAACAGGACGCAGTAGCGCAGTGATTAGTGTGCTGGACTACTGTGCGAGGGATCCCAGGTTCGATCCCCGGAAAAAAACACAAATTACATCTTAAGGTTTTTTCTACTGCGCCACCTCTCGCGAACGTCTGACAAACTCTCACCGTTCCGCGTCAGAGAAATAATCTGCAATTTTTCACAAGAGCGCGTTTCACCGCCGCGTTTGAACGCCGGGGTGAGTTCAACGCGGCTTTGAAAACGCGCCCTGTGTGACAGGGGATATGTACTGAATATATTACAACGCGGCTGTGGAACGCAGCGGTGAAACGCGGCGGTAAAACGCGCTCTGTTTGACGGAGCCTTTAGATAGTAAATATAGTAAGGCTCAACGCGTCAACGCATCGCCCTTGCAGACCTACTTTCTGCTTTTACGCGCGTTTGACAGTGTTATTTCATTTTCGATTTGACTTGGTCGATTATTGTATATTTTAGCGTTCACCTTATTTTTGGCGAATCTACCTAGTCAAAATTAAGTAGATTTTCATGATTTTGATTTTAATTTTTCGGCAAATAACTAAACTAATAAAATCAAATGAACAATTTTTGTGTTTTGTTTGTCGAATCTAAGTTGAAGCTGCAGACATAAGACGAAGAAAGCTGGAAATTTGAGAAACACGCAAAATGCGTATGAAATGAATAGAACTAACTGTCGTCGTCGACGAATGGCAGCTACAATAACGCGGCCATCGACCACTAGATGGACACGCAAAAATCAACAACACACTTCACGGGCCAATCAAAAACCGTCTTCTATTCACATTTTGCATTTTAAATCAGTCACGAGTTAGCAGGCAGCGGACGCAGTTTTTTATGCCGTGAATTCCAAGCAATTTTAAAACAAACAAACATATACCACGCAAAAACCATTGTCAAAAATTAAATCGGCAAATAACAAGTGGCCGCGAAGCAATTGGCAAAATTAAATTTTATTTTTTTTGTAGATAATTTCTTAGTTTTTGTTTGAGTAGATTATGAAGTCGATTTGGTATCGTAAACAATATAGTGGAGGATTATTTATAAAACCTAAATTTTTTCAGCATTCAAAGGTAAAATCTAATGAAATATTGATTTTTTCAGATTTCAAATTTTTTTTCATAAATCCGCCGTAAAATCGAACATTTAAAAACACATCCTTGAAGACCGGTCTAATTTTTGGATTTTTCATAGATCTCAAAAGTAGTAAATGTAGTTACCAATTTCCAAAACGATGGATACACTTCAGTGCTAAAAGTTACAATTTCAACTTGAGAAAAGTACAATCTAAAAAGTTCATTTCTCATCACTGGCCTGCACCGCGAACGGCGAATGAGAAAAAAAGGAAACAAAGACAATTTGACAATCAAGGCACTTAAGTGAAAACACTGAACGTATAAATGCACCATAAGTGCCCAAAAGAGAATTAAGAAGTATCGTGAGTGAAAACTAGGTGCGTGTAAAAGGGGTCTATGGGATTTTTCGTTCCGAAACAGCAGCGTACTAGGCTTTAGAGTGAGAGGCACGGGGGACTCACTGTAATCCAGCACCCTTAGGACCGGTTTGTTCGTCTTTGGTTAACTCTAATCAACGGTTATTCCATAATCTGTTTGTTCAGCCAAATTTTAACCAGAGAATCCTTGGTTTGGTTAGTTAACCCGAGAAATCGATAACCAGCCGATTTTGACCGGTTAAGGCATTTAACCAAGGATATTCTGGGGCCAGATCACGTAAAATGAAAACGATCGAACGACATCGTTTCGACAATAGCAGTCTCTGTTTATTGCCACATACATGATAGAGACAGCATGCGTGAAAACGATATCGTTCAATCGTTTTTATTTTACGTGATCTGACCCCTGAAATGTTGTTTGTTCAAGCTTTGACATAGCAGTAAAAAACAAAACAACTTTCTTTCAAAAACTGGCAGATGAATACAATGGACGACGGTTTGGGAAAAAATTGCATGCATTGCTGCGGTTGTGATAGGTTTATGCTGTTAAATTAAAAAAAAATACATAAATCAATAAAATACATAAACCTATACAAAAGAAATACATTTTAACCGAGGATTAATTCAAACAACTGAATTGACAACTAAACTGGAAAATCTAACTAGATTTGTCGCAAATCTATGGTTTGGTGATATGATTCAATTACTATTGATTACGCATTGCGCATGTTATCCATTTTGAACGTGACGTCATTTGGGCGTAGAATTTGTGTAGTTCGTTCGGTTTAGGTTGATTTAAGTAGTCGATTGCCTTAATTGTTCCAAATAATATTAAAAAGATAATTAAATATCAACATTTATTAAAATGGGTGCTGCGTTTGAGTACCTACCCATATTATGTACCTATAATATTGTGAATGCAATTGCAAATTATTTGTATTTCACTATACATTAGAAAGAAAACATTATTCGTAATTGAGTGGGGAAGCGAGGAGTAACAACGATTCTCGCTTGTTTGGGATTGACCCTGACAATTTCTGTTGGGAAATTATGTCGAATTTCAGTCTCTGAATTATTGTTTGAGAGAATTACATTAACAACAACTCGTAGACACAGTCACTTTGGTAGGAATGATAGCTATTTCGAACTACACCACTAATTCATCATCAGACTCCTTTAAGTGATTGTTTGAATAGTTTTGAATTCTGACAGTCAATTCTCCGTATATATCCACTTGGGAAGACATTTCTGTTTTCCCCTGTCAGGAAGTGAACTTGCACCTCGATTTTCTCAATTGACCAAGTGACTACCACTTGCGCTAATTGAGCGACGAATACAAGCCCGCCAACTGGTGATTAGAACGGAGGAGAAGACCAACCTCTGTGCGTTGTTGTTGCTACGAGGTGTTTTTGTTTATTGTCGTTCTCTCGGTTTTCTTCACCTCTTCCTCTCTTTTTTTCCCGCAAGCTGTGAGATTTTCAACAGATTCATACGAGTAGAGAGGTATTATTGGGAAGAATTCGTTGGCTAATACCCAGGCCATGGTTTTTTGTTAACTGAGTGGGGAAGCGAGGAGTAACAACGATTCTCGCTTGTTTGGGATTGACCCTGACAATTTCTGTTGGGAAATTATGTCGAATTTCAGTCTCTGAATTATTGTTTGAGAGAATTACATTAACAACAACTCGTAGACACAGTCACTTTGGTAGGAATGATAGCTATTTCGAACTACACCACTAATTCATCATCAGACTCCTTTAAGTGATTGTTTGAATAGTTTTGAATTCTGACAGTCAATTCTCCGTATATATCCACTTGGGAAGACATTTCTGTTTTCCCCTGTCAGGAAGTGAACTTGCACCTCGATTTTCTCAATTGACCAAGTGACTACCACTTGCGCTAATTGAGCGACGAATACAAGCCCGCCAACTGGTGATTAGAACGGAGGAGAAGACCAACCTCTGTGCGTTGTTGTTGCTACGAGGTGTTTTTGTTTATTGTCGTTCTCTCGGTTTTCTTCACCTCTTCCTCTCTTTTTTTCCCGCAAGCTGTGAGATTTTCAACAGATTCATACGAGTAGAGAGGTATTATTGGGAAGAATTCGTTGGCTAATACCCAGGCCATGGTTTTTTGTTAACTGAGTGGGGAAGCGAGGAGTAACAACGATTCTCGCTTGTTTGGGATTGACCCTGACAATTTCTGTTGGGAAATTATGTCGAATTTCAGTCTCTGAATTATTGTTTGAGAGAATTACATTAACAACAACTCGTAGACACAGTCACTTTGGTAGGAATGATAGCTATTTCGAACTACACCACTAATTCATCATCAGACTCCTTTAAGTGATTGTTTGAATAGTTTTGAATTCTGACAGTCAATTCTCCGTATATATCCACTTGGGAAGACATTTCTGTTTTCCCCTGTCAGGAAGTGAACTTGCACCTCGATTTTCTCAATTGACCAAGTGACTACCACTTGCGCTAATTGAGCGACGAATACAAGCCCGCCAACTGGTGATTAGAACGGAGGAGAAGACCAACCTCTGTGCGTTGTTGTTGCTACGAGGTGTTTTTGTTTATTGTCGTTCTCTCGGTTTTCTTCACCTCTTCCTCTCTTTTTTTCCCGCAAGCTGTGAGATTTTCAACAGATTCATACGAGTAGAGAGGTATTATTGGGAAGAATTCGTTGGCTAATACCCAGGCCATGGTTTTTTGTTAACTGAGTGGGGAAGCGAGGAGTAACAACGATTCTCGCTTGTTTGGGATTGACCCTGACAATTTCTGTTGGGAAATTATGTCGAATTTCAGTCTCTGAATTATTGTTTGAGAGAATTACATTAACAACAACTCGTAGACACAGTCACTTTGGTAGGAATGATAGCTATTTCGAACTACACCACTAATTCATCATCAGACTCCTTTAAGTGATTGTTTGAATAGTTTTGAATTCTGACAGTCAATTCTCCGTATATATCCACTTGGGAAGACATTTCTGTTTTCCCCTGTCAGGAAGTGAACTTGCACCTCGATTTTCTCAATTGACCAAGTGACTACCACTTGCGCTAATTGAGCGACGAATACAAGCCCGCCAACTGGTGATTAGAACGGAGGAGAAGACCAACCTCTGTGCGTTGTTGTTGCTACGAGGTGTTTTTGTTTATTGTCGTTCTCTCGGTTTTCTTCACCTCTTCCTCTCTTTTTTTCCCGCAAGCTGTGAGATTTTCAACAGATTCATACGAGTAGAGAGGTATTATTGGGAAGAATTCGTTGGCTAATACCCAGGCCATGGTTTTTTGTTAACTGAGTGGGGAAGCGAGGAGTAACAACGATTCTCGCTTGTTTGGGATTGACCCTGACAATTTCTGTTGGGAAATTATGTCGAATTTCAGTCTCTGAATTATTGTTTGAGAGAATTACATTAACAACAACTCGTAGACACAGTCACTTTGGTAGGAATGATAGCTATTTCGAACTACACCACTAATTCATCATCAGACTCCTTTAAGTGATTGTTTGAATAGTTTTGAATTCTGACAGTCAATTCTCCGTATATATCCACTTGGGAAGACATTTCTGTTTTCCCCTGTCAGGAAGTGAACTTGCACCTCGATTTTCTCAATTGACCAAGTGACTACCACTTGCGCTAATTGAGCGACGAATACAAGCCCGCCAACTGGTGATTAGAACGGAGGAGAAGACCAACCTCTGTGCGTTGTTGTTGCTACGAGGTAATTGATAGTTTGCATTTAATTCCTTAACTCAGTAAACAAAAATAGGAAACAACACAACTTAAAATTATTTTGCATACAAAATGGAAAAAAATATTATCATCTTGTTTCGTTTCCATAATAAGGCTGATACGCTTTTTGAATCATAACAAAACTTTAACAAACTATTTATCGCATCAATACGAATAAAACAAATTAAACATTTTCAGCAATTCCATTTATAATTAACACATAAAACAAATGAAAACAAAACTCCACTGGGCAAATACTCTCACCATTATCTGCCTTAACCGACCAAAATCGGCTTGTTATCGATTTCTCGGGTTAACTAACCAAACCAAGTATTCTCTGGTTAAAATTTGACTGAACAAACAGATTCTATGGTTATCAGCTGGAATAACGGTTGATTAGAGTTAACCAAAGATGAACAAACCGGCTCTAAATCTGATAATTTTATGCAGCTCGTAAATGTATAAATTTCTGCGGTGCTTTAAGTGAACACCTTTCGGAAATGTCATTGCGTAAACCGCGTAAATCGACTGTAAATCTGGAATCCAACAAACAATTCATACGTCTGTCTGTCAAAGTTTGACATTAGTGAATTGCGTAACTTTCAGCGGTTTATTTCCAAGCCTAAAATGTCGCGGAAAATTATGAGGTCTGCGTAAACTATTCTACATACGAAATCTGACAGTTCATTTACGAGGCGGTAAATTTCTGCAGTTTTCACAGTTTATGAGGCTTTTACGCGTTTAAGTGAATACCCTTATTAAGAAAACAAAACGAAAAGAACGAAATTTCGAATTCCAAACTTTTGTTAAAAGCTATTCACTATCCACATCATTTAATTCGCGTTCCACAAACTAACGAATAAAGCATTTGGTCCAACTTAACCTCAAACTAAACATTGCGGGTAATTCGCGAACTGCCGCAACCTAGAAAAGTGATCCTGATCATGTGAACGGACTGTCAATACTTGGGAATATTCGTTCGTTCGTAGGTAGTTCGTCGCTCTCATGTGAATGGTCCTTAAGATATTTATTTTTTCGTCGACATAAGATAACTAGATTCTTGAATGCGTCCATTCTGTTAAGGCGCTGGTCTGTTCCATGCTATGTGGATCGCGTTTAGGATTTTATAGAATTGTGGGTGGTATTTGTTGATACGATTTGACATTGACAGTTGACACTACAGTTGACAGTAATCGCAGTCGTATCGCACGTGTATTTAATTTTTTGTTTCTTTTTACTTTTGCGTAGTTTTCCATCAATTAATTTAAAATGAAGTGGACAACTACCAATTTAAAACATCCTAATTATACGGAGAATCATGAGTTGTATGTGGGTACACATACCGGGTCATTTAAAAGTGAGTTTTTTTATCAATCTATGCCGTCCTTAAATTTTCACTTTGTCTTTCAGAAATCATTGTATCCAACGAAGAAAATCCATTTCTCCAGCAGAACCTTCAGGACATCAAAAAACTAAACAAAGACTGTCGTATTACAGCCCTTGGTTTCGGAAATGAACAAAAATCGGAAGTGCTTATTGGACGATCAAATAAATTTGTTCAAGTTTACTCACTTCAAAATGAAAGACCTACAACAAATCTTGAAATGATTGCCTCTCCGGTTGTGGGTTTATGCCGCTATGATACGCAAATCATTGCTGGTTTTCGCACAGGAAAGGTACAGAAGCTTCAAATGACCAATGATATGATGCTATCCGCTGGCGATAATATGTCCCACCTGCGACAATGCGAATTCGAGAGAAAACTTATTGCCACTGGCGGTAAGGGTCGCCAGAACAACTTAAAAATATTTGATATGAACGCTGGGAAACAAGTATTTTCTTCGAAAAATCTTCCAAATGACTTTCTCCAGTTAGAAGTACCCGTTTGGGATTCTGATGTAGGTTTCGTTGATGCCTATACAGTTGCAACTTGCTCAAGGTATGGTTATGTCCGATTATATGATACACGCGCACAAAGGAGGCCTGTTCAGAAATACGCGACGGATGAACCATTGAATTTTGTATCGCTGGTAACAAAGGGGAACTACATATACACGGGAACAACGATGGGGGCGCTAAAAGCATTCGACACTCGTCGTATGAAGAATTTTGTTCACACATACAAGGGATTTACTGGAAGTATAAGTGATGTACAATTAGATGAAAGCGGAAAATTTATAGTTTCTGCCAGTTTGGATCGATATATACGTGTACATCACACAGAATCTTGCGTGATGATGTATCAGTGTTATGTGAAATCCAAAGCAACGAGAGTTTTGATCCGAAACGAAGTAAATAAATCGAATGCTCAAGATGATTGTGTTTTAGTTGGGGAAGACAATGAAGATGATCTAGAAGAATCGTGTGATCAGCCACAGGATAGGGACGATGAATACGATGAGATTTTTGAGAATATGCAAAGGATTTGGTAAATTACTCTTGCTTCCATCATATTTATTGTTTGTTACTATTAATTGACCTCTTTTTAGTGAGGACGTTTCGGATGTCGAAGAAGAAAGGGATACGTCATCAGTGAAAAGACGGACAAATGAAACTGATGGCAGAAACAAAAAGAAAAAGAAAAACTAATTAATTTTGTTAATTTCATTTATTGCAATAATTATTAAATTCTATTTCTTAAGAACATTTCGTACGTATGCACATAAGTTTTACATCATTTGTTTATGAGAACACGGTGAAGACTGTAGTTCTTATAAAACCTAAAAGTGCAAAAATAAAGGAATTCCACGAGGGATATGATGCTCAGCCCCAAGCAGAGGTTGAAAACGCCGCCCAGATCAGCTGAAAAATGTAAAGAAAACATTTAAGGCATTGTTTCTGGACAGTCATAAAATTGTACTTCTTTATTCATTACACATTCTTTTAAACATGTATACCGATTGGAATTATATCTTTAATTTCAAAGCCACCAGACAATTAAATGGTTGTGCGATATACCTATTATAGTGGGGCGGCAAAGTAAAAAGAATTGTGCACTTTGTGATACAAGCACGAAATTTTATTATTGTTGGCACATTATATGGAAATGATTTTAAGATATTGGGCATGGGCCTGGGGCTTTTCAAATTGCACATGTGTGATATTTAAGAGACGTTTTGAAATCTTCATAAATGTACATAAATGTTGGTGCGTTTGTTAGCGATCGTGTAACTTCTGACTGACTTGACCGATTGAGTTCATATTCACACAATGACACTCGGTCATACCGCGTCCAGCCTATTTCGGCAGAATCCTAATTCCAGGGTAAGTCGCGCCATTATCTGCAAAATCGTATGAAAATGTGTTTCGAAAAATATAAAAAACAATTTTAAAAATTAATGTACACCCCCGTATTAATAAATACCGCATACCTAGTGGCGAGTTAACTCTACACATCTGTTAACTCGTATCTTAATTCTTATTAATAAACATATCTTAGCTTTCACTGACATGTTTTAAGGAGCGGATAACTTAACTCAACGAATTCGGCGTATAGAGACAAGATAGTGGTTAACTTGCTCACACGTCACATCCAGTTAACTTGCTGTTGCTACAGCGCGAACCAATTCAGTTGGCCAACCGTGTCGGTTGCGCAGAGAGAGGATTTAAGAGAAAATACACGACACAAAATGTAACAAAACGCCAACTGATCTTGTAATAGAACAGATCTTTTGAAACGTCAACCATTCATCATATAGTGTTCTCTGTCAAACCAATGTTTGTGCCTCTCACTCGTACTTGCTATTCACTAAATCATCGTTTATCGCGCCTTGAAATTGTCATTCTTAAAGAAAAGTTCTTGCGAGGCGAAAGCGAGTTGGGAGACGCAAACTGCGGTAAGAATTTCATTTGTATAATTATTCAAATTTGTAACTTGAAATATTTTTTGTATTGCCTTTAGAAATAAAATTCAACTTTTACTTTGCCGAATTAATTTCGAGTCTCTCACTCGTCTGCGCAAGGAACAATTTTTATTTCGCAGTTGCATTCCATGCCGTGGAGTGAACTGTGAAGCCGCCATTTTGTTCTTCTCTGAGACTACCTTAGCCACAGTGGAGTGCCACTATCAGAATACCACCAATGCAACGTACGTACACCGCCGAGGAAAAGCCCACGTCTTAATCCCTCACAAAATACGCCTGCCAGCATTGAAATGGAACAAAACTCAAATCTTGCCGCCGCCGTATACACCACCACTTCCACTACCACTTCAATGGTTAGTGCGAATGTACCAGAGCCGCTAGTTTCACCGAATGTCTCTATTTCAGGGTCATCAGCAGCACGTCAGCAAGAAAACCTTCTGGAAACTTTGCAAAGGAAGCTCAACGCCCTCGAATGCCAACTCAAAGAAACCCAAGTGAAATTGAAGGAACGTGATTTGCAGTGTCAGACGTTGATGCAGACCCTGCAGAGCACCGCTATCCCAGTTACTGCAGCGGACGTATCGCCGTTATATACACCGTCCGTTACAACGATACCGAAGAGTTTAACCCCTGCAATTGTACCACAGACACAACTAATGCTCATGTCATCTGCTGCATCACCATTGACGAGTGCTAACCCTGCAAATTCGTTGCCGCTTTCAACAACATTTATGCCCGAGAACCATGTATTAACAAATAATATAGTGTCAGTTCCCAACCACGTTGCGGTACAATCGAGTATGTCTACGCCGACTATATTTCCGTTATCATCATCAGGCTATCACATACCGTACGCTAGCACAAGTAACTGCATACCATCTGCCGGAATATTCCACAATAATGCCACATGGATTTCTTCTGCGCCGACTTCAAGAATCAGTGAAAATTCACAACCACAATTCGCCGCCCCAAGAAAAATACAAGATTTGCCTGAATTTTGTGGTCACGCTGAAGATTGGCCAATGTTCTACACGGCATACACTGAAACAACAGCTGTATATAACTACACCAATTTAGAAAATAGTACGCGCTTACAAAAATGCCTAAAGGGTGAAGCAAGGGAAAGAGTGAAATCGTTACTTATTCACCCAGACAACGTGAGTGCAGTGATGGAACAGCTGCGATTTCATTTTGGTCGTCCAGAACAACTGATACGCACACAATTACAACAAATTCGAGAAATAGCTCCAGTTTCGGAAGGTAATGTGGAAAAATTAATCCCATTCGCAACGAAAGTACAAAATTTTGCAGTGTTTTTGCAGACTGCGAATGGTCAACACCACTTATGTAGCTCAACGTTATTAGACGAACTTATCGCCAAGCTGCCCATGAGCAAGAAAATTGAGTGGGCTGCCTACGCAGCACCTATACAGCCATTTCCAACTGTGGTTGATTTTAGCAACTGGGTAAGTGCAGTTGCAAATTTAATTTGTACCGTTCAGGATTACCATGGTGCTCGTACAATTTCAGAGTCACGACGGCGCGTAGTACTTCATACAGCCGAAGAACAACTAGTTGATGTAACAAAATGCCACCTATGCCAAGGCCGGCACAAAGTATACGACTGCAGAAGTTTTCTCGAAAGTACCATACGTGATCGATGGACCGATGTCAAGAATGCTCAGCTATGTTTTACTTGCCTCGAACCAGGACATTCAACACGCAACTGTCGTCATCGAAAGGCATGTGCTGTTGATGGTTGTAAACGAAACCATCATAAGTTGTTGCATGAGCCTAGAAGTTACAATGTTGGTAGGCAACCAGCAGCAGCACAGACTACACAACCACAGGTAGACGATATAGAAAACGAAACCGTCCTTAGCTGCTCCACCAGTCAGTCATCGAACTCATTACTATTTCGTGTTCTGCCTGTTAGACCCCTTTTACACGCAGAATTTTTTCACTCATGACTCTTCTTAATTCTCTTTTGGGCACTTATGGTGCATTTATACGTTCAGTGTTTTCACTTTAGTGCCTTGATTGTCAAATTGTCTTTGTTTCCTTTTTTTCTCATTCGTCGCTCGCGGCGCAGACCGCATACAGTTCGAAAATAGAGCAAATGCAGACGTCTATCGCGACTGAGTACGGTTTGAGAATAAAGCAACGCTGAAAATAACGAAAGAGAATACAAGAATCGGATGGGAATTCGCGGCCCATCAGTGTTCGGCTATCCCCTGCACTTTTCATCCCCTTTACCAACACATTCTCGACACTAAAGTGAAAACACTCTGCGTGTAAAAGGGGTCTTACTCTTTTTGGACCAATGAAACGAGTTGATACGTATGCGCTACTAGATGAAGGATCGTCTGTAACAATGATGGATAGTGATTTGGTTGAGGTGCTCGGCCTGAAAGGTCATCAACAACGGTTGAATATTCAGTGGTTTGGAGGAAGAGCTGCCCAGGAACCTACAACAGTAGTCAACTTGCATGTCAGTGGAGCAAATATCAAAAAGAGACATCTGCTACGAAATGTGCATTGCGTATCGAACTTGCGTTTGCCGACACAAAGTCTACACCGCCGTGATATTAAGGGGAACAACAAACAAGTTAAACATCTGCTATCCCAGACGTATTCCAATGTCATGCCGCAATTGCTTATTGGATTAGATCATTGCCATCTCGGTCTACCATCTGAAATAGTTCACTTGATGGATAATGGTCCATATGCTGCAAACACCGAACTGGGATGGGTAGTTTTCGGGCCGACGAGAGAAGTCAACCAAACAACAACCAGTGAATCGTGTCTAATGATGAGGGCTACAACTGATGACGGTCTGCATAGGTTGGTAATGGACTATTTCGACACGGAAAGTTTCGGTGTGCGGCCAGCACCAGTTTTAGAAAGTGAAGCTGACGTACGCGCACGAAATATTCTGAAAAGGAAACAAGGAGAAACAACGTAGAGACCCGATGCTCGATAACGTGGCTTTACTGACGCAAAGTGTGTCAGAGTTGGTGCAACTGCAGAGGGAAGATACTGTTGCTACGCAGCCAGTGCTAAACAACTATGCACTTTTTGCAAACCTTGACAGAATTCTTAAGCAGCTTCCAGAAGACGTTGTTGAGGAGTTAGGCCTTACATTCCATCAGCAGGCAATGCACGAGCTCCGAAAATTAAAAAAATAAATAACACAGATTTTAAGAAATTTGTTTTTTTATTCAAAAAATGCAGCTTTTTGCTGCCATGGAATAGACCCAAGAGGCGAGTTCACGAATTCCTTTATTTTATTTCTAATAAATTTTCCATCAATGCTTGGTCTTTCTGGATTTGATGGAAGTATGGAGTTCGATAATGATGTTTCGGCAACTTTTTTCTTCCATTCACCCTTAACCAAGCATCCGGTGTTATCATAATAGTCAGCATATTGTGGTGGACAATATGAAGCCCTACTATTATTTAATAAAAAGTTGTGTAGATAACAGCAGGCGGTAACAATTTTTTTAGCTTTGTCGGGATTGCAAAACATTGTTCTGCCCAAACATATCCATTTGGAACATAAAATTCCAAAGGAGTTTTCAACGCAATGTCGTGCTCTGCTTATTCTATAATTAGCGATTCGTTCATCATTATCTAATTTGTTCGGCTATATGGGAGCAAATGGTTTCAAAATCCTTTTTTTGAGAGGAAATGCATCATCTGCCACAAAGAAATATGGAAGCTTATCTGGCCAAACTTCCATATCCTCTGGAAATGCCAAATTGTCTTCCAGAACATTTCTTCCCAGCTCAGTTGCACTGAAAACATTTGCATCACCCTCACTCCCGTATGCACCAACATCAATGTAAATGAATTTGTAGTTAGCATCAGATATTGCCATCAGTACAATGCTGTGGAATCCCTAAAATACGAATAAAGACGTTATAAAGACAAAACATTTAGCATTATCTATTTATGAATATACCTTATAATTGTAATAGGCTTCCAGCATTTTTTGGGCACTTTATGGCAACGTGCTTACCATCAATTGCACCCAAACAATTTGACAAATTCCACATGGCATTGAATTCGTTTGCAATCCGAACAAACTCACTTTTATTGATAGGTGGAATTTTATTGCTCAACACTTGGGATATGGCACAGCAAACTTCGTCAATAATTCTTCCAAAATATTGCTTACTAATCCTATAGACAGATGCAATATATCTTTGGATTGTCCCACTTGCGAGGTATCTACAAACAAGAGTCAATTAAGTGGCTCATGATATATTAATGCCCCTATTGTGTAACTACAGTTGAGTTGAGTTGAGTTGTCTCTTGGTTTTATTTAATTCAAAATTCGGTATTGTCCGTATTGTAATACACAACCTTGATAGAAAAGTTGTCTGTCAAAACACAACAAAGATGGTAGTGGTTGTCTATAAGTTGCTAGTTAGTTTGGGTTGTGTGAAAGTTGAGTTGAATTTAAGACAACTCAACTCAACTAAGTTGAGTTGTCTTACATAATAGGGGCATAAGTTATTTATACATACTCTATCACAATAGCGAATTTTTCAAGAGGACTTATGGTTTCATTTGGCCTCGAGTTTCTTTTGGGTAGTAAAAGAGGTTCCACCATGGTAAACAAATTTTGGAATACTTGAGTATCCATATGGAAGTTCTCCCTAAACTTACTTGGGTTGGCTACCAAATCCAAGAACTAAAAATATGCAAATGTTACTGCAAAATGTGTACTTTTAAGTTTCATATAAACTTACGTCTTTTGCAAATCGGCCCTTTGTTTTCCTTTTTTGAAGATACGGATTTACGCGTACAGAAGGAAAACTCCGTCTTCTACTAGCTAATATAGCAACAATTTCAGCTGCAGCACTAATCACGACGTCTTCTCCATTGCAATTTATACACGTGTCTTATAATTTGCGACTTTTTTCAAATTAAAACGGATTTATTTGACGCGAATAATTAAAAAGACATTTACTGATATCTGTCATGAACAAAAAATATTTCAAAATTTAGCGACCATTTATCTTTGGAGTGGAGAAACGAAGTGGAGACTAGGCACACTAAAATTTAGCGCGAGCAGGATACTAGGCTTCAATGAAAAATAAATCACTATTTTGTTTTAATATATTTTTTAAATTTTCAAATTCTTCTTTATTTAATTGTGAAATAGCTATCTAGTCTTTTAAGTAAACTATCCTGAAGTGGTAGTGGTTCTAATGTATTGATGTCTTCATAAGTATAGGGGCAATCAAGCCCCTTAAAACCAATTCTTTCTTCGTTAATTTCAAGTAAATAATTTTCAAAATCTATTTTGTCTTTCAGCGGTATTAAAACGTTTATTCCTAAAATAGCATCAACGTTTTTGTGTGTTAAGATCCAATAATTTCCAAGACATGGTGGCATTAAGCTTGAATTCTTCTGGTACTTTCGTCACTCATTACATTCTGGCTTATAAGCTAATGGTGGATTTGAGTCTAAGCGGTGCTTAAGATTAAGCTATCTAAAATAATTTTTAGCTCATGATAGTATTGACTTACATTTACATATTTAATACTATCAGCTTTCTTCTTCAACGCTGAATACTCCTCCGGGATGCCAAATGTCCACTTCAGCTGTGTCTTTATCTGTTCCCAGGTACTGCTTACTGGAAGCCTTCTTATTGCACTCAGTGCATCTCCTTGAATCTTTGATGTAATGATCTTCTCTAAATACTGTTTGGCTGCCTCATCAGTGACCAATGAAAGCATGTAGTCCCCTTCATCCATAAAGGATGAAAGACCATAGGAATCATCACCCCGAAATTGTGGAAGGCTCCTGGCTTCCTTCATGAGATCAGTTTGTAAAATTCATTTTGAATTATGATAATGAATAGTTTTGCATGTAATTTTTAAATTTCACTTTTTGTACATTCGTTATTGCACTGTATTTTAAGCACTTTTATTTAAATTTCATTTATTTCTATATGTAGTAGAATTGATAATTCCTTTTTTTTATAATTCTTCAATTATTAGTTTCTGTTGAAATAAGATTGTTATTTCTACTTGCCTTATAATATTTACTTAGGATAGTACATTACTGATTTCAATTACACTGTCAAATTATATATACAGGGTGTCCCAGTTAAGAAGGACAATCCTTTAAGGGAAGATTCCTGAAGTTATGCCGAACAAAAAATTGTATAGCAGGGGGTGGGGGTCTATTTTCATCGTATTTCCCGTTATAGCCTATCAAAGTAGGTGACCTCTAATTTGGAGGTGTTACCACTTCAAACGCTATAACTTCTAAACTATTATAGGTACAGGTATAGTTTGGGCGTTTTGAGAAGACAATTAAGTAGCGCATAAAAGTCTAAAGCACTTCGGTTACATCTGGGCAGCTACAAAAAAGTTATGTCTCCTTAAACTCAAAATTTTTAAAATTAGTTATTACATTTTTTTACTTAAAATGCCTTTTTGTCAAAATGTTGACTTAATAAATTTTCATTTTTTTTATGAAATTTTTATATATTTACTAAATTTACTAAAAATTATGTTAAGCAACTTTTTTCCGTACGATAAACAGTTGTAGTAAAAGCCATTTTTTGTCAGACAAAGGTCAAACGAAATTAAGTGAGAATAATAAACTAACGTACCTATGAGCAATGGCTAACAGTTAATTATTGTCGAATAGGAAAAAAAAGCTTAACATTGATAAGTTGATCTCCACAAAATGTTTTCAATACGTTATTACGCGAAAATAGTGTTTATAAACGGGTTCTGCCATGGAAACGCTTCGGTGGCATGATAGGAGTACCAACGCCGATACCCAAATCGTAGAACACCATGTACGCAGTGTTGCCAGAATTTTAAAAATCAAAATGCTAAATAGGATACAAAAAATGCTAAAATGTATGAAGCTAAATAAAAAATATGCTAAACGAAAAAAAGATTACTTTCATCAGTCTTTCAAACAAATTTCATACGAATTCTTTTAAGTACAGGAATAATTTAAAAGGTGTAGGTACCTAGCTAATCCGTTTTCAATTGTGAAAATTTAAAGGATTTCTTAAATCTTTCTATTTTATGGAAAAAAGAGCGATCCATTTTTATTAAAATATAGCAAAAGAAGTTATTACATACAAATGTCATAGATACCGAACCGAAGGGAAGAAAAATTAAAACGCCCAACTCCAATTATTTGACTTTATTGAGTAAAAAAAGAATGCGTCTATTGCGCACCGCGTCCGAAATGCAACTCTCATATTGTAATGCTTTAATAATTCATCAAAGTTGTGAGGGACAAGGACAGAAGGAGGGTATTATAAAAAGGGATAGGAGATGATGTTTTATGTTGCAGTGTTGATAGATGGGTGGAATAATCCTGTAATGACAACTCGGCCTCTCCTGACAAAACTCGACCCGAGTTACTCTGCATCTATTTCAGCAACATAGTTTGCTTCTTCATCATCGCCTTCGTCGTAGTCATCGTCGATTTCAGGGTACAGCTCACACCATGGCTTGAGTTTATCGCTGCTGGCCACAGTGCTGAACTTTCGCTGCTTCAGTTGGAATCCATCTATGTCTTCAATTACGTAACGGTCAAAGCGTAAAACTTTAGCTATGACATATGGACCTCGGTATTTTACTTCCAGTTTTCGCGATTCGCCTGTGCTTGGAATAGCACTTTCGATCAAGACGAGTTCGCCTTCTTTGTACTCGTGCGGTTTCTTGTGTCGAGCGTCGAATCTAGCCTTCCAATCCTTGCGTGCTGCTTCAATGTTGGTAATAGCTTCTTCGCGCCTTTTGATTATCGGCGTCTTATCTAATTTCCATTCATCGTCGTGGAGAGCTGCGAGAATCTTGTTTCCTCCTATGTCTCTTACAGGAAAGTCGTACACTAGGTCCATCGGCGAGAATTTCGTTGTCGCGTTGATTCTTGTGTTGATAGTCCATTGCAAACGTCGTAGCTCTGCGTCCCAATTCTTTGCATTAGAAACGGATGCTTTAAGGTACATCAAAACGGACTGATTCACTCTTTCAGCAAGGCCATTTGCACGCGGTGTTCTTACGGCGACCCTTACATGTTGGATGTCGTTGCTGCTGCAAAATTCGGCAAATGCGGCTGACGTGAAGGCAGTGCCACGATCCGTGATGATTCTTTTTGGCACACCAAACTGCAAAGTTAGCTGATTTAGTGCCTCTATAACTGGTTTTGTTTTCGTTGATTTGACTGGATAAATAATGGCATATCTTGTTAAGGCATCAACAATAACTAAAATATGCTCGCTGCCTCGAGAACTTCTAATAAAGGGACCCAAATGGTCCATGTGCAAAGTTTCAAACGGAAGTTTAGGTATTTCCATCCCGTACAGCTGGCATTCCTTGCGGGACGATTCGCGGCTGAAGCAACATTCGATGCAGGATTTTGTGTACCCTTTGACAAAGTTTCGGATTCGAGGAAACCAGAAATGTTGTAAAATCCGCTTAACTGTTCCATCCACTCTTGGATGTCCAACATCATCATGGCAAAATCGAACGATCCTCCATCTCATGCCGCGAGGAACCACCAACAATAATTTATTTTCGCTGTCCTTTCTAAAAAGTTGTTTCTTCTTCAGCACATAGTCTTTAATATAGCCCTTCCGCTGGTCTGAGACTACCTGACCATCAATAATATCGATTATTTTCCCAAGCTTGGGATCCTGCCTTTGCACCGTGAACAGCCAGTCGTCGATGGGGAAATTAATGGTCATCACACATGCACTTACATCATCCGGTTCGATAGCTGATTCAACAGGTGCTCGACTCATAGCATCCACATGCTTCATTGAGTCACCAGCGCGGTGCAAAATTGTATAGTCGTATTCAAGTAATTTTAGAAACCATCGAGCTATTCGAGGTATCAGCGGCTTCGTTGATTTCACATTGGAAACAGCAGCACAGTCGGTGACAATCGTAAAATGTCTACCTAGCAGGTACATGCGGAAACGTTGGCAAGCTTCCACCACTGCCAGTACCTCCAGCTCGTAGCTATGGTAATTATGTTCGGCTTCATTGCATGCACGGCTAAAGTACGAAATGGGCTTCAACTCACCATCGTCATCTCGCTGTAATAAGATCGCTGCTATTCCCACACTGTTAGCGTCTGTGTGTACTTGATGCTCCCGATTTACATCGTATATCTTTAACACTGGTTCTTCAGTCAACATTTTGACTAACTGCTGAAACGCGTTCTCACAATCCGATGTCCATTCAAATTCGGTATTTTTTCTTGTCAATTGCGTTAATGGAGTTGCCATATGTGCGTACCTTGGCACAAATTTACGGAAGAAACCGGTTAACCCTAGAAAACGCCTTACTTCCGTTGCGTTGACTGGAACAGGAAACTCTTTGATGGCAATGGTTTTATATCGACCTGGTTTTAGACCTTCCATATTCAGCTCATGGCCCAAAAAATTGACACTTCTCTTCATAAATGAACACTTGGAAATACGAAGCGTTAGCCCAGCCCGTCGAATAACTTGTAAAAATTCTTCAAGGTTCTGCAGTCCTTCTTTAAATGTTTTCGTCGCAATATTGACTTCGTCGACATAATTGGCCACCTTTTCCTTAACCGGTTCGAGGATATCTATCATCATGCGTTGGAAAGCACAGGGGGCGTTTTTCAGCCCAAACGGCATTCGATTGAACTCCCAATGACCATGATGTGTCACAAAGGCTGTATATGGCTTGGATGTTTCGTTAATTTCTATCTGGTAATACCCCGACATCATATCTAGAGTGGTATAATAATTCTTACCTGCCAATAATGATAGAACTCCTTCGACAGTGGGCATCGACCATGGTTGCTTCTCAGTTATCGCGTTTAACTCGCGATAGTCTACGCATAACCGTTCTTCCCCATTTTGTTTTTTAACAAGAACGATTGGTGAGGAATAAGCAGATGTCGACGGACGAATTATGTTCAACGCTAAAAGTTCCGACACTATTTTCTCGACCGTTTGCCGCTTCGGAATCGGAATTGGGTATGGCTTTTTCACGATTGCTTTAGGCGATGTCACTGATATTTTCATTTTAACCGTCGAACATTTTCCGAGTTCGTTTAAATTCTCACCGAAACAATCTGCGTAAGAATTGAGCAATGTCATCAGCTCATTTTTCTCTTCCGACGCGAGATCTTCACCAACATTAACGTTCGCACTATTTAAAGCCATTACTTGACATTTCCCGTTTTCGATCACAACACGACCTTGTGATAATATGTCTGTTCCGATTAATGCATCATACGCCATAATTTGATTGTCGACCACTAAAAGTTCCCCAGGGTATTCCCTACTGTCAATGGTTATGAGCGTTGACAACATTTCACGACACTGAAATTCACTTCCCGCGAATCCATGTAATGTTTCGTTACAAGGTATTAATTCGACATTGCATTTATCGGCAATATCCCTTTTAATGATTGATTTACAACTTCCCGAATCAATAAGTGCCTTACACTTTATGCCATTTACCAAAATGCACTTCAAAAGTTCTGGAATCTTATTTCCGATCGCGTTAATTGTATTTCTTAATGGGCAACTATTCGTTTCGTGATTGGTTGCGGCACACTTTTGACATCTGAGTTTCTTTTGTGGCTGGGCACAATTTTTCGCTATGTGTCCACGCTCTCGACAATTGAAGCACACCGGACCGGATTTATTTTTGTCACTATACTCGGTCTTAACGTGTTTAATTTTCTCTTCGCTTCTCGGAGATCGCGCTTCGTTTCCACCGCTATTAAATCGCGACGCACCCGCACAATTTGTATTCGCGACAATACCGTTCAATGTTTTTAACAGATCTGAACACTTTTCGAAATTTATGGCTGACAACATCTTTCTCAAGCCATCGTCATTGATACCGTTTATGAAGTACCGGATAATTGCGCTATCCTCGAGACTTCCACTTCGGCCCAATGATAACACTCGGTAATAAAATTCAATGAGCGATTCACTTCTAGTCGCGCGCGTCTTAATCATCTGCATGTGGACGTCTGCGGCATTAAGAACACACGGGAAATCTTTCAGAAATACGGCCACAAACTCCAACCACTCGCGAAAAATAGGATGCGCATCCATCCACAACTTAGCAGCCCCTTTGAGCTTTGTGTGAATAGCGAAAAGCAATAAATTTTCGTCCCAACGGTACGCGTTTTTTAATTGTTCCACCCGATCAATAAATTGAACTGATGTTACGTCACCGCCACACGGATCGAACTCGGGTAAAATCATTATAATGTCGCGTACATTACACTGTTGATATTCGTTTTTATTGTTTTCGTTTTGCACTTCAACCCGTTCCGGCAACAGATTATGACTCAAATTATCGGCGCATATCGGCGACCCTTTTGATACGGCATTATTCCAATGCATACCGGCTGCTGTTGTATTCGACAACGCAGCTGCTACATTCGACGGCATTGGACGAGCCGTTGTAGCTGTTATGGTTTGTGTGGCCGGCACCGACGATACGACGTTCGATGAGGGATGAACTACATGTTCATTTTGTCTCCCTTGCACACTCGTCTGTGTTTGCGACACAGTTGGCGATAACAAAAGCAAATCCTGCGAATTAACGATCGCTTGCCCTGCTACATGTTTTTCCGTCGACAAAACAGGTTCCGTTGTTTGTCGAATTTGAGTGAATGTTGGATGTGAGAGTTTGCATGAATCGACGTGTGCAAGTTCAGGATTTACCGACAGATGTGTACTCGTCAAACGTAAAACTGCTTGCAGCTGCTGTGTTAACAAATCCATTGAACGTCGGATATTGTTAACTTCGTCGCGTAGCTTTTCAACGGCAGAATCTTCATTTGCATCCGTGTCCTGATTTGCATGCACCTCCTGCTCCCTCTCCCCGTCATCCTCCATCACTTTTATCGTCACTTCACTCAAGTCACATGACTCTAAACGCGCAATAAGTTCGCTTTTCGTTCCCGACGTTTTCTTGCCTAGTTGGCGAAGAATGTCCTTCAACTGTTGGAGTTTATATTTAGACAGATCAATCGGATCCATCCCACTTCTGATTTTTTGTCATAGATACCGAACCGAAGGGAAGAAAAATTAAAACGCCCAACTCCAATTATTTGACTTTATTGAGTAAAAAAAGAATGCGTCTATTGCGCACCGCGTCCGAAATGCAACTCTCATATTGTAATGCTTTAATAATTCATCAAAGTTGTGAGGGACAAGGACAGAAGGAGGGTATTATAAAAAGGGATAGGAGATGATGTTTTATGTTGCAGTGTTGATAGATGGGTGGAATAATCCTGTGATGACACAAAGAAAATGGAGCGAATAAAATATGTGATACTTCATAGTGTAATGAAAAAATTATTTGAAGTTAATGAAAACACATCACTAGAGGTTAGATATTAGTTAGGTAGGATAACAATTTTTATTGAAGAACTGCATGAGCATAAAACATTAACACCTAGCCCTAAACAATAATTACCTTTTAAAGGGTAAGGCGGAGTTCCAATGTCAGTTGCTGGTCAGAACTATAGCTATTTTGAGCAACAACACTAACTGATCATCAGACTTTTTCAAGTATGTAATTAGTTACATATTTATATCTCCATTTTTCCACTGGGTCCCTACGGTCCTTTAATTCAATTATGAGAGACTATGAGATTTTTTTATTTTTTTGGCGTTAAATTTGACAGCGCAACTTGTGATGTCATTCTAGTCAGTGCATATTAATAGTTCCCAGCAAACCACTGGGCGAACGAGTTTTCTTAGAAAAAAACATGAAGTCGTGTTTTTTTCCAACCTACTTTAAATGAACAAGGAGTAACTTTGTAATAGGTACGTAGTGGAGATATAGAGGGCGTTGGGAGCTGAATGGTGACAGGAAGAATGATATGGATGGGATTTTGGATAGGAACGGACTGAGACGGGAAAGAGTGTTGTGTGCGAGGAACGTGGCACGCTTGCTTCGCTCGACTCTGCTCGCCGGAATGGTGAGGATTCTTGTCCTCACACAACAACATTACCTACTACAAAAACATTTATCGTGCCGACATTAACTTTCTTCTTTTTCCTTTTAGACGCAGACGGACGTTTCCACATTGAGAGGGCGCTGTAGTTGTATGTCAGCGCGGCCTATTTCCCACCCTACCTGGAAGTTCGGTGGTCATGGTTGAACTTCCCCAACTATGGTTGATGTTTCCACCGTTCAAGCCGTTGACGAAAGCAGTTACTTACCCTTCCGCACCCCCTGAAAAGTAAATTTAGTGACCCATCACGTGTCTATGCACATGATACAAACGCTTTGGATTCATTTTCAGCGTGGATAAGCACATTTATTTAAGTAAGATTTGGTTTTAATTATTTGTATTATCATTGAAATTATAATTAATTGGCAACCGCGATTTAAAAAAAATATAAAAAAAGTAAATTACAAACTATATATAAATAAAAGACTAGAAATAAACGAATCGACATTGACTATTGCTAAAAAACGTTGAAATCTCTTAATCGAATTCCCGCAGGTCATGGTCTGAACAAACTACCTAAGTCCCAACTATTTCCTACCCAGATTGAGCTCAGTTTGGGGGGAGGGTGGGGAGAATTTAGAAGAACACAAAAAAAAGGACAAAACGGACCACGGAAATTTGACTTTGGTTTGCCAAAAAAAATTTTAAATTTTACTTAAACACTAAATGAAGCAAAAGAAATTGAAAACAAAACTTATCTCACGCCACTTATGGGACATTTACGCACACAAAAAGAATCCAATTTTGACACGTTGGGTTGAAGTATAAGAGTGTGACCTTGGATGACTACAAATTGCTGGTGCAATACTGGGAGTGGCATTAATTTGGACTCCACTATCCCATAAATGTACACACTCTTGGCGCAATTTTACAAGACTGTTTCGTCAAACCTGGGATTTTACTTGGTAGGAAGCAGGAATATTCTTGGGAGGTCCGAAATATCTCGCCGGCACCTTCTAGTTTTCCTTTCCTTCCTCATATATCTGGCACTTGACGGGAACCAAAGGCTTGCTGGTCATCCACAATTGTTTCCTTGCATCAATAAACACAAGTTTGAGATCCTCGCATAAAAGTTTTAAGTTTCAGTAACTTCGAAAAGAATCTTCAAAACAAAATCTTCAAATAAAAAGGTTGGCGGTCACGACTCTCTTTGTCTATGACCGCCAGATGACCTTTTATTGTTCGCGGTTTCCTACGAAACAAAAAAACTAATGAACTACCTAATTTTCATAAAACTTATATCTTAAACTCACCACACGACACACTATTTAAGTTGAAATTGCCTTATTAGGACTTTTTTTAGATTTACCTGAGCAATTTTACTGCACACTAATTTTAAATATTTAGCAACAAAAATATTTGTTTGCACTATGGCCGTTTATTGCTCCACTTGACTTGTTCGTACTACAAGTGTTTAAACAATGCAACAGCTCTTCGGCTTCTACAGTCATTAACGCCCCATAGATCTATCATTAGGTACAACTAGCACTCACATTTGTCCAACTTGCCGTTTCTGGAGTCGCCGCTACAGATCATGCTTCTTCTTCATCCCATCTCAACGTCCTGCTCTTTAAATTTTTAGATGCACTCAACCAACATTGCATCTGCGAACCTACCCAACATTGTATCCGTGAACCCACCCAACATTGCATCTGCCTGAACTCGACCGGTTCAACAAAATTTAGACCAATCCGGTAGGTACGTTTTGATTATTTGACGTTTGACAGAAAAACAAAACAAACTGCACGAGGAAGACAAACTAATGGACGATGAATTTCTCAGGGTAAGTATTTCTTTATTAATTTAACTTTTCAATGGATTCTAATTCTTGTTTTAATATTATATTTTCATATTATCTTCGTGGACATTGGGAGTTTCGGCAACGTAATGGTTATTGTGCATTTTCATCGGACAATGCGTTTGTATGTACAGTGTGCCGGCATAATTAGGAGGTAAGTAGGTAGGTATATCGTATATATATGTATGTATGTATTATTATCTATGGCTATCGACTGCTACTAGTAATTTTCTTTTCTTACAGGTAGAATACGAACTTTCGCAAATACCTATACCATGGACAAGAATATAACTATCAGCTGGTGGTGTAACTGAGTGTCCCAGATGACCGCGGGTACATATAGGCGAGTGGAAGTGTGTTGTTTGTTTTGCTTTCCATCCACGGAAGCACATAAACACTAGTTCTGCGTTACCATAATATGTGGCTGTGGGTAAGTACAAACATTTTGATTTTGTAATTCGAATTACCAAAATTTGTATTTGTCATTTTAGACTACCGACTACAGAGGGACAGGCGACAACAGAACAGTGTGTTCACTGTGTAAATGAAGGTAAGTCGGTTTAGTTTCGTCGGTTTGTTTTTTTGTTTTGACTAATGTATTCTTACTTATTACAGATTTTGGATAAATGCTTAGGTGACTGTAACAAATCTCTGGATTTGGTGGAGATTTGACGACAACAGGGACAGAGAAGAAGTCAACCTAGGGCTGTTTGTGTGTTAAACGTGGTGAAGAACCCCACGCTCTGTAAGCCGGGCATTATCTTAGGTAAGTGCATAGTGCAGTAGCAAAGTAGTATTAGGATAACATTTAAGCTTGTGATACATACAGTAATACTTAACCTAGGAATAAATTAACATGAAAATAAATTAACATAGAAATAATTTAACATAAATTACATAGATTAATAAATAATTAGATACGTAAGTGACAAACATAATAAATAAATAAATAAATTAAAAGAATATAGCTATTGAGTTAATATTAGGACAGCGAATCAATAAATAACATGTATATCACAGTAAGAGTGAACTTGAAAGTGTTAAAATAAGTTAAAGGACATTAGATATAAGTAATAAATAACATAAATGACTACATATATAGAAACATACACTAATAAATAATATATAAATTATAATACGTGCACAAATAAATAAATAAAACTATATATATATACTTAAATACTAGCTTATGACCTAAATTGACTAATTTATTGCACTAAATACATAAAATTCGATAAATAACATAAAATATGATTGAAGACGTATGTGTGAATACATTAATAACAAGAAAAGTTACAAATACATATATATTGCTTATTATTCACACTTATGATACAAAAATGATACAGGTATACTTAACAGCTTATTGTTTTAAATCCTTTCCGTGGAATATTCCTACCTTTTTGCCTGCTAAGTTTTCTAACTCGTACATGTTATTGCCGATCGGTCTAATCACTCTACATTTAACATATTTTGGACAAAGTTTCGCGGCGAGGTATTTGGAAGTGTCACTTAAGACAAAGTTTCTTCGAAATACCTCTTGTCCAGGTAGAAAATGTATGTTTCGTGTTCGTGTGTTGTAGGTTTTTGCGCTCTTTTCGTTTGCCTTCATTATATTTTGCTTAATTTTTTCGCGCAAGCACTGCAATCGCGTTTGTCGGGAAAGAGTTAATAGTTCTCCATCCTCTACGGCATTAAGTTTCTGTGCCAGTTCATAGTTACTGCCGTGGGTCATCATATTCGTCCCGAAAAGGGCAAAATATGGCGACACCGCGGTAGATGTATGAACAGAGCTACGCAGTGCACAAGCAATGTCGCTTAGATGACCATCCCAGTCGCGTTGGTCATCTTTAAGGTACGAACGGATGGCTGCGAGGAGAGTTCTATTAACTCTCTCCGACGCGTTTGATTGGGGGGAATAATTCGCAGTTTTGAAATGGCGTATGCCATATGTTTTCAAAAGGTCTTGAAAGTCTTTTGCTAAAAATTGTTTCCCATTGTCGGAGTGTACGACTTGTGGTACACCAAACATATTGAACACATCATTACGCAAATATTCGACGACATTAATAGTACTGGCATTTCTTAACGCTTTCAACAGAACAAATTTAGACAGGTGGTCAAGCACGACGAATACATAACAGTTCCCGGACTTGGATCTAGGATATGGACCCAAGAAGTCTATATAAATTTTCTGAAACGGACGATCGGTACAATAACTGTTAGAAATCGGAGGACGAAGCACTTGGTTAGACGGTTTGCACTGTTTACATATAGTACAGTTAGACACATAACGTCTGATCTGGATGGTCATATTTGGCCAGTAAAAGTATTGGCGAATTCGTTGCAGCGTTCTCGCAATACCACCGTGAGACGCCTGGGGAGGATCATGAGCCCGAGAAATAATGTCCTCAGTTAACGCGGATGGAATCCACAGCCTCCAGGTATGTTCTGACGTTTCGTCCCCGGCGGGTAGCAGAGAACGCATATAAACATAATTCTCCTCTACTTTCAGGTCTGGCAGCTCATCTTGATGTTCTGTGATTGTGGATATCAGGTCCTTGTATTCATCAGAGGTAAACTCTTCTGAATCAAGATCCACCCAAGGAGCGATGTCTTGAATTTCGAGAACATCCAGATGAACACGGGACAACGTATCGGGGACCACATTTAACGACCCTTTTCTATGCTCCACATCAAAAGTAAAAGCTTGCAGCTTGAGGCTCCAACGCGCAAGTCTTCCACTCAAGTCTTTGAGACTCATGAGCCATCGCAAGCTGGAGTGGTCGGTGATTATAGTAAAATCCATACCCTCGACATACGGTCTAAATTTGTGTACAGCCGTGACAGCTGCCAGACATTCCTTCTCTGTGACGCTGTAATTTTTTTGGCATGCGTTCATCTTTTGAGAGAAGTAGGATATCGGCGATTCTTCGTTGCTGTCGTTACGCTGGAATAAAACGGCTCCTATTCCCGACTCCGAGGCATCACATTGGATGAAGAAGCGCTTAGAAAAATCCGGGTGAGTTAATACTGGTGCAGTTGTTAACGCAGTTTTAAGATTATTAAATGCCTGAATGGCTTCACCGGACATTTCAAATTTCCCTAGCTTCTTTTTCAGAGTATCCGTAATTGGGGCAGTTAAGGTCGAAAAGTCCTTGATGAAGCGCCTGTACCACCCTGCTAGACCAAGAAGCCTGCGCACTTGCCTTGGAGTTTTGGGGACTGGAAAATCCACAATCGCCTCGATTTTGGATGGATCCGTTTTCAACATCCCACCACCAACTATGAAGCCCAAATACTTCAACTCTTTGAAGCAAAATTTGGATTTGCTTAAGTTGATGGTGAGATTTGCTTTTCGGAGGCACTGTGCAACTTCGTCTAGCAGGGCTACATGGGTCTCAAAATCGGGAGCGATAATGAGCAAGTCATCAAGATAAACGAAGACACGGTCCTTTAATCGTGAGGGGATCACCTTGTCCATTAAACGGCACATCCTTTGGGCTGCATTACACAACCCAAAGGGCATGACCGTAAACTGATACAAGGGTCTCCCCGGTACCGTGAAAGCAGTTTTTTCCCTACTCCGTGCCTCCAGCGGTATTTGCCAAAATGCGTCTTTGAGATCGACGCTGCTGATGAAATATGTGTCCTGTAGACGACTGAGTAGCCCGTCGATATGGGGGAGAGGATAGGCGTCTTTTTTCGTCAAGGCGTTCACCTTTCGGGAGTCGAGACACAGACGATTTTTGCCTGGTTTCCGAATCAAGACTACCGGTGAACACCAAGCGCTCTCACTCTCCTCAATAACGCCAAGGCTAATCATACGGTCGATCTCGTCGTACAGGAGGGCTTGTATCGCTGGGGACACGGGATAGTGACGTTGCTTAACTGGGACCGCGTCTCCGATATCGATAACGTGCTCCTCTACCGATGTTTTACCGAGCCCATGTTTGGTAAAGCACAGGAATTTCTGCTTCACTGCCTCCAATTCGGATTCCTGTTTAAAGGACAGCTGATGCGTATCGGCGTCAGGAGTTGCGGAAATCGTCATCGAACTCACGATATTCGGTGCTATTTGAAAAGCCCTCCAAAAGTCTACACCTAAATATAGCTCTTGTTCTAAACTTGGGACTAGATACAATGTTAAGGTCTTTGTTTCATCTTTGTAGGTCACGGCTGTTCGGATTTTACCCACAATTGATTGGCATTTGCCATCAGCCGTTTTCACATCGGACTTAAATGGAAAGATGGGTATTTCTAGTGACTTTACAAAAGTTAAACTGTCTTTTCCTAAAAAGCTGACACTAGCCCCGCTATCTAGGAGACCTAAAATGCTCATACCAGCTATTTCAATTTTTGCATACGGTCTCGGATCGGATGAAGTATCAATGATCGTTGAAGATATGCTTTTTCTTATTTCTTTTCTTATTTTGTATCGGTTTCGAGCTTTTAAAATACTTTTAGATATATATACCTTATTATTATTAAATATTCTACCTCTAGCTATATAATATTCCTTAATCCTAACATGCAATGGTTTAATGACAAATCTCTTCTTGCTATCAACTAATTCGGTTTCGCTATCTCTTTTTAATATTTTAATTTCTTTATTTTGTATTTCAGGTATATCATTTTCTTTTTCTAATGGGGGAACTGGTTCTCCACTGTCTCGGAGGTCTGTGTTGAACGCGACTCCCCCGATTGCATCACGTTCATTGGTCGGTTTTCCGGATTGCAACGCTTGCACTTGGGAGTTATGACTCCTTCCTGGCCGCACCGATAGCAAAATATATTCCGCGTTTGAGATGGACATTCTACAAATGAATGACCTTCAACACGGCAGTTCCAGCAGATCCATGGCTTTGGATCCCCATATTTACGTGGTGGCTTGGGACGTGTGCCACTGTATTGCATTGCAGCTACATATTCTTCGGGCTGGTAGCAATCATCATATTCCAGCTCATTAGCGGTATATTTTGGCTGGGCTCTATGGGACCTAGGGGCTTCTCTGTTGGGGAAAGCATTTTCTGCCTCCTTGCAGGAGCTCCTCAAATGGTCTACTGTAAATATGCTCATGGGGAACACTAACTTTCCTATTCTTTCATTCAAATTTCGCTTTAATATGCGCACTAATTCCCCATCTGGTATCTCCATACGGAGCTGTGATTTTAATTTGTAAATTGCAGAGAAGAAATCGTCACTTGACTCCCAGGTACCTTGCCTACGGTCCATGATATCTCTCATAATATCGAAGTCTGACTTCGAGTTCCGGAATTGACGCAAGAGAGCCTCTCGTAGCGTTGGCCAATCCGGACGGTAGTTGGTTCTCTGGTACTGCCAATACCATTCGTAGGCGGCACCTGAGAGTAACAAGTGGAAATCTCTTAAGATTTCCGACCATGAGCAAAGGTAATTATTTTGGAGAGTCTCTAAACGGAAGATGAAGTCTTCAACGTCTAAAGTCTCTGGCTTTCCTTCAAAACTAATTCCCCACTTATCTATTTTTATAGGACCTGTAACTCCTGAGTGATGATTAGTCTCGGGATAATGAATTTGTTGGCTTGGATGATGCATGTCAAAGTTACGCCCTATTGGTTGAAATTGTGTTTGATTTTGCTGGTAATTGTTTTGTGATGATCTGCCTCTATTTGAACGACTATTGTTGCTGTTTCGTTGTTGGTTCCCGATGGGAACAAATGATTGAGCAGATAGATTTATCTGAGATTGCTCATTTTGTACTAATGGTTGTGGGGGCGGAGGAAGAGTCTGTTTTGGGATGGTGCCTGTGTTCCAGGAACTATTATTCGGAACACCATGTCCGGGTTGAACAACAGGGCGATTGGATTGAAACTCCTTCAAGATTTCAAGAAAATTAGCTTTCATCTCTTTGCGCAGATCTGCAGTTATCTCTTCCCTAAGCGAAATTTGTTGAGACGAAATTGCGTTAACCATAGCTTGATTAACATAATCTTGCAAATTGGGTAAGTTCGTATTTTCGGTTGTAGAACTATTATTTATTTGAGTACTGATTGGATTTTGTTTTACAGGCACATCAACTAAGGTTCGGGTGCTCTCATTCTGTGCCTCTATAGATGCGGCACCAAATTGGCTGAGTGAACTGAAAGACGGGGCTGAGATGGATTCTGAAGAGGTAGCAGACTCACTGTTGGCCTGCATACTCCCGAAATCGGAAGACGGTTCGTTGGACATTGTAGTTTTTGACTTCGCCAACTTATTGACAGGTGGTGGACTATGCTGTACAAATGACATTGATGCGAAGCTATTTCCTACTGACTGTGTTTGCGAACGGGTAATAACTCTATTATATCTTGAGCTGTTACTTTGACTAACTTTTTGCTTTTTGTACTCCTGTTTAGGTAAACTCATGACATGAAACCAACATAAAACGATAACAATGTCGACGAGCTAAAACAAAACGAAGGTACCTACACGAAGAAATATATAGAACGGGTAAGTGTATTTGTAAATAAAACAACTGCACAACAATTATAATTGAATTGTGCTTCTTATGTACCTATAAAAATCTATAAAAATGAACAAGCTACAAACAAATTAAAACTAATAATAAATAAATTAAGAAAAGGACGAAATGGAAATAAATTATATAAAGCTATAAGGACCTATATCTATAAATACGAATGGTTGGTTATTTTTTTGCAGTTAAATTTTTGATATTTGTTGCTTAAAGTTTGCTAATTTGTAATATATTTCAGATCGGGGGTGCTTCAGGGTTATGCTTTCGATGGTTTCGTTGGTGGCTTTTACTGTAGCTTGAACGGCTTTGACGTCAAGAATTGAAAAGAGACTGCGGACGGACTAAATGTGTAAATTCTCTCTCAATGTGGAACATAAAGACACAAATAAGAGAGGGTAAACCAAGGACACACATCGTTGTATTTCTCTTCATCTCCGCAATTCCAATCTACCTGGAAGGCTTCGCTGGAAGACTTGAGATGATGAGAGTCACAACACACAAATCTAAAAGAAATAATAAGACGGAACAATGCAACATGTAAAGACGATTCGACATCTAACAACGGCCACTGAATCCATGTAAGTAAGACAAAACACTAGAAATTGAAAATCGAAATTTATGACAGGATAGTAAAATTCACATAAAGAAAGATTTAGAAAAGAAGAAAAGACAAAACACTAACAGGTTCCAATTATTTTTGCTGTCAACAACAATATACTCATCGCAATTCATTTTGATACGTTGAAGAACTCATCAAATGAAGACTTATGAGTTCATTGTTGTTGATAGCAGAAACAATTGTGGACGAAGACAACATAAAGGACATAAGACTAGGACAAACAAATACGTTGGGCGCCATTTGTAATAGGTACGTAGTGGAGATATAAAGGGCGTTGGGAGCTGAATGGTGACAGGAAGAATGATATGGATGGGATTTTGGATAGGAACGGACTGAGACGGGAAAGAGTGTTGTGTGCGAGGAACGTGGCACGCTTGCTTCGCTCGACTCTGCTCGCCGGAATGGTGAGGATTCTTGTCCTCACACAACAACATTACCTACTACAAAAACATTTATCGTGCCGACATTAACTTTCTTCTTTTTCCTTTTAGACGCAGACGGACGTTTCCACATTGAGAGGGCGCTGTAGTTGTATGTCAGCGCGGCCTAGTTCCCACCCTACCTGGAAGTTCGGTGGTCATGGTTGAACTTCCCCAACTATGGTTGATGTTTCCACCGTTCAAGCCGTTGACGAAAGCAGTTACTTACCCTTCCGCACCCCCTGAAAAGTAAATTTAGTGACCCATCACGTGTCTATGCACATGATACAAACGCTTTGGATTCATTTTCAGCGTGGATAAGCACATTTATTTAAGTAAGATTTGGTTTTAATTATTTGTATTATCATTGAAATTATAATTAATTGGCAACCGCGATTTAAAAAAAATATAAAAAAAGTAAATTACAAACTATATATAAATAAAAGACTAGAAATAAACGAATCGACATTGACTATTGCTAAAAAACGTTGAAATCTCTTAATCGAATTCCCGCAGGTCATGGTCTGAACAAACTACCTAAGTCCCAACTATTTCCTACCCAGATTGAGCTCAGTTTGGGGGGAGGGTGGGGAGAATTTAGAAGAACACAAAAAAAAGGACAAAACGGACCACGGAAATTTGACTTTGGTTTGCCAAAAAAAATTTTAAATTTTACTTAAACACTAAATGAAGCAAAAGAAATTGAAAACAAAACTTATCTCACGCCACTTATGGGACATTTACGCACACAAAAAGAATCCAATTTTGACACGTTGGGTTGAAGTATAAGAGTGTGACCTTGGATGACTACAAATTGCTGGTGCAATACTGGGAGTGGCATTAATTTGGACTCCACTATCCCATAAATGTACACACTCTTGGCGCAATTTTACAAGACTGTTTCGTCAAACCTGGGATTTTACTTGGTAGGAAGCAGGAATATTCTTGGGAGGTCCGAAATATCTCGCCGGCACCTTCTAGTTTTCCTTTCCTTCCTCATATATCTGGCACTTGACGGGAACCAAAGGCTTGCTGGTCATCCACAATTGTTTCCTTGCATCAATAAACACAAGTTTGAGATCCTCGCATAAAAGTTTTAAGTTTCAGTAACTTCGAAAAGAATCTTCAAAACAAAATCTTCAAATAAAAAGGTTGGCGGTCACGACTCTCTTTGTCTATGACCGCCAGATGACCTTTTATTGTTCGCGGTTTCCTACGAAACAAAAAAACTAATGAACTACCTAATTTTCATAAAACTTATATCTTAAACTCACCACACGACACACTATTTAAGTTGAAATTGCCTTATTAGGACTTTTTTTAGATTTACCTGAGCAATTTTACTGCACACTAATTTTAAATATTTAGCAACAAAAATATTTGTTTGCACTATGGCCGTTTATTGCTCCACTTGACTTGTTCGTACTACAAGTGTTTAAACAATGCAACAGCTCTTCGGCTTCTACAGTCATTAACGCCCCATAGATCTATCATTAGGTACAACTAGCACTCACATTTGTCCAACTTGCCGTTTCTGGAGTCGCCGCTACAGATCATGCTTCTTCTTCATCCCATCTCAACGTCCTGCTCTTTAAATTTTTAGATGCACTCAACCAACATTGCATCTGCGAACCTACCCAACATTGTATCCGTGAACCCACCCAACATTGCATCTGCCTGAACTCGACCGGTTCAACAAAATTTAGACCAATCCGGTAGGTACGTTTTGATTATTTGACGTTTGACAGAAAAACAAAACAAACTGCACGAGGAAGACAAACTAATGGACGATGAATTTCTCAGGGTAAGTATTTCTTTATTAATTTAACTTTTCAATGGATTCTAATTCTTGTTTTAATATTATATTTTCATATTATCTTCGTGGACATTGGGAGTTTCGGCAACGTAATGGTTATTGTGCATTTTCATCGGACAATGCGTTTGTATGTACAGTGTGCCGGCATAATTAGGAGGTAAGTAGGTAGGTATATCGTATATATATGTATGTATGTATTATTATCTATGGCTATCGACTGCTACTAGTAATTTTCTTTTCTTACAGGTAGAATACGAACTTTCGCAAATACCTATACCATGGACAAGAATATAACTATCAGCTGGTGGTGTAACTGAGTGTCCCAGATGACCGCGGGTACATATAGGCGAGTGGAAGTGTGTTGTTTGTTTTGCTTTCCATCCACGGAAGCACATAAACACTAGTTCTGCGTTACCATAATATGTGGCTGTGGGTAAGTACAAACATTTTGATTTTGTAATTCGAATTACCAAAATTTGTATTTGTCATTTTAGACTACCGACTACAGAGGGACAGGCGACAACAGAACAGTGTGTTCACTGTGTAAATGAAGGTAAGTCGGTTTAGTTTCGTCGGTTTGTTTTTTTGTTTTGACTAATGTATTCTTACTTATTACAGATTTTGGATAAATGCTTAGGTGACTGTAACAACTTTTTTAAAGAAACGAGTCCGTTCCGATATTTCACGTATTCCTGTTTACCACCTGAACCATATCGTTCCCCGATTCGTATAAACTTTCACTGTAATGTTCGCCTTTTTTCGGTATTACTAACTTCTCTGGAAACAATAAACTGTCTAATTCTGTCTAAGCTCAAAGAAAGTCATGGTTTTAATTCTCTCCGTTTATTTTCCCTAAAAATCTTTTTCGCTGCATCGACAATTCTGCAACAGGTTATGGGCCCAGATAACCACAGGTTTTTTGCTATATAATCATTTGTATATTCCGTGGAAGGATTGCCTGGATTTTTGTGGTTATGCAATCGTGCTGAAGATGTCCATCATACCGACAATTGATCGACTCAAAGGAAGAAAAATTACGACTCATGGAAGTTCGCAATTAAGAACTATCTGGAGCATGAGCTGCTGTGGAGATGTGTTACCGGACAGGAGAGCGATGCTACCACAATTTCGAAAGCGAAATCTAAAATAATTATGCTGATTGATCCTATTACGTATGTCCACGTTCAAGGACAAGGTTTTGATTATAACGAGACATTCTCCCCTGTGGTTCGCTATAATTCAGTTCGCTTCCTGTTTGCAATGGCAGCTCAACTGAATTTGGATATTGAGGAAATGGACGCCATAACTGCGTTCTTACAGGGTGACATTGAAGAGGAGATCTACATTGCTCAGCCGGAAGGTTTTGAGAATGGTGATAAAGTTCTGCGGCTAAAAAAGTCAATCTATGGCTTAAAACAGTCTTCTCGAATATGGAATAAAAAACTTGATGATTAAAGGGTCTTAACATGCTACAATCGAAAGTCGACCCCTGTATATATTACAACATTAAAGATCATAACATTTTAATTGTTACTGTCTACATTGATGATTTTTTAATTTTATCGAATAATCAACAAATGAAAAAGTCTAAAGGTAAATCTAATGAACATCTTTCAAATGAAAGACATTGGACCAGCTCACATGTTTTTGGGTTTGCGTCTGATCTGAAATCGTGAACGAGGTAAAATCTGGCTGGATCAAGAAAACTACATACAAACTATTATTAATCGCTTTGGAATGAGTGACTGCAAGCCGTCAACAACGCCGATGGATATCAACCAGAAGCTGTCTAAAAGTATGTCTCCAAAGTCTGAAGAAGAAAAAGAAGATATGCTCCGAGTTCCTTACCAACAACTAGTCGGAAGTTTGCTGTTTGTGGCTCAGGTGTCAAGGCCTGACATATGTTATGCTGTTAACAATGTGAGCAGGTTTAACAACAACCCAGGAAAGCTTCACTGGATAGCGGTTAAACTGATAGAAATGTGATCGCCGATGAAAAGATTCTTCTGGAGCACATCCCAACACAAGAAATGGTAGCAGATTCACTAACGAGTCGGTTTTCCGACTGCCCCAGTTTTAACTTTTAGGGAGCGAAATAAAAAGACGTGTTTCTAATAACAGAGCCAAGACGAAACTGACTTGGCTGTACTTTATTTTAAAACAAAAAGAACATGGTACATAAAACATAATAACAACATCGAACGATGCTGTTCCGTTTCTACTAAATAACCAAAATACCGTTTAATGCAATATGGATATGTATATATATGTGTGTTTGTTTATTTATGTTATGTCGAGACGTAACTCGCGCGTCAAACATGGACATCAGCAAAGAGAAAATACGCCATATTTTACAGTGTTTTCTTCGATGGAGACAATAGGCGTATTTTTTTGGGAATCTATAGCTAGCTCACTTTTACTTTTACATGCAAAACTGGTATACTCACTTTTAGTTTTGTTATACTCATTTTTGGTTTTACATGCAAAACTGTTATACTCACTTTTGGTTTTGTTATACTCACTTCCCAAAAAAATACGCCTAATAACGCAAGTCAGGCGGCTAAAAATGTTAATAGTCTTTATGGTCCTGATACTGTAACAGCTAATCATGCGCAGTTTTGGTTTCGTCGATTTCGTTGGAGGAATTTCGATGTCAAAGATGCACCATGCTCTGGAAGGCCAATTGTCGAAAATGTCGATAAAATCATGTAAATCGTCGAGTCTGATCGTCATTTAAGCACTGTTTCGACTGCCCAGGAGCTAAACATTCCACAAAAAATCGTCGTGAAACATCAAACATCACTTAAGATGGGCTTTAAGTGAAACTAAACATACAAAAATTGTGAAAGCCAAACAATAGCAACATTATTTTTAAAATTCTTTAAAGGTATATTTTTGTGTAATTTATTATAATTGATAAATACAATATTTTTGTACTTTCATGTACCTAGCTAGATATTCTTTTATTCTAGGCATCATCAAGCCTTAAAGGTCAAAGGGGTAACAACATTGAAAGGGTTAGGAACCAATGCTTTACGCTACTTTGCTGAAGTTGTTATTTGTAAACATTTTTCCACTGTTGATTTACTAAACAGGTTTGTTGTCCAGATAAGGAGAAATATATGAGAAACTATTACAGAAAATACAGAAAACTAGTTTTCCGACAGATTTTTTTGTGTAAATAAAAATAGTTTAATGCAAATTTCGCTTGAGAATCCATGCCAGCGATTTGTGAAGTAACTCAACACTATGTTGCTAATCCTGGCCTTATGAAGATAAAAGAGGTAAAATAGGTACCTAACATTATACCGGATGAACATTTATTCGGTATTTTGTAAACAATTTTTCCATGGCACACACACAAAACTAGATTATTTCATCCAATTATGAATCACAGACGGGGCACACCAATAAATTAGAGCTGAAATGAAAGTTTCTAAAGGATATTCGTATCAAAACAAAACTAATAACATCACCAGCACGAATGAAACAAATTGCTGCAATAATTGAATACGATTTTCATTTTAGCATTTTCATTATTTTCAAATAGAAAATATAGCTAATTCGATTTTTCAGACTACAATGCGAAAATCGAAAACGCTGGTCGATTTTTTAAAAGAATAATCGAAATAAATAAACGTATACCTACGTTTATTTGCTAATTTTTGTGATCACTCTATACTTGATACCACCACGAAAATTACGTTTCCAAAGAAAAAAAAAATTACGCAAGCTCTACGCAAATTTTTGTGTTTAAGTTACGCGGCCTTAACTACGTTGCTCAGATTCGAAAAATTTGTATAAATAACGTTTTCCTGCGTGGGTGCGTAAAGTTAAGCAGCCTCTACGACACGTTCATAAATACGGTTGTTTATTGTGTTATGCCTCCGGTCTATACACTTGTTTTAATAAAAGACGTTGCCGGCTGTTGCATTTTCTGGGTTAATGGAACCGGTATTTCCTTCTGACATTCACTGTGCAGAATCTCAATGAATTCGGAAGTAACCAACACTTCAGCAAAGATCGAACAGCACAACACTTGATTAAAAAAGTTTAGCGAAGATCGAACAGTATTTGAAACCACAATTTGAAATAATAGATTAATGATTTTTATTTATTTTGATGTTAAATGTACAATTGTCTCCTACAACTCGCACTCGATTTTTCGTTTCTTAGTTCTATATGGTTCTATTTATGTCTGTTGTTGTGTTTACGAAGGTATTCCATAACAAGATTAATTTGTTTGCTGATGGAATGTCTGCTTTGCTTTTCTTAAATAATAGTTATCATTTCAGTCGTAGCTGCTATGCTGAAGAGATGTAAAAGAATTCAATCTTTTGATTTAAGAAATCAATTGACTTTGTGCTTCTGTTTTTTGAATTCTTGATTTCGATTTGGAATTTAGACTTCAGAATTGAAATCTCTCATTCTTTTTGAAGTCTTGACTGGATCAGTCTTTACGACCACTCTTATGATTGAAGTCAATTGAATACAAGTCTTTAGAATTACACTGCATTCATTGAAGTCACTATGAAGTGAAGTCACTATGAGGTCTTTACCGCATTCAGTTAAAGCCTTTGGGACTTCAACAATTTTCGACGAAGTCTTTGGGACTTCAAACGTTTTCGTTTATCTCTGAGGTATGGGGAAGTGGTATAGAGGGAAGTGGTGGAGGAGGGGGTGGGGATGCGGATGGAGGTTTCTCCTGGAAGGGGCTTAAGTGTATGCCATGTTTATAGTTATACACTGCCGGTCACTAGGATGAGGACATACATTTTGCAATCGATTTTCACTCCCTATACCTGTTGAAAATCTTTTACCCGGGAACTTTTACTACCAGTGAACAGGTACATATTTTCCTAACAGTAAGTCATAAAATTAAAGGGTAAATAAAAAACGACGGCTGGATGACTAGGATGAGGACACTGCGAATATTTCGATGCAGGAGTGCACAAGAGCGATTTTTTTTTTCAAAGTTTTGTTAAGAACTGTTAAAAAGAACTGTTTTTATTTAGTTAAAAAAAAAATGGGTTCCGGAAACACTTTGACAGCGACAGAAAGAGGAGTTTCAAGGAGTTAGGACGGTGCCGTGAACGAAGGCCATATGAACTAACGCCATAATGGCGATAGTTCACTTTCAAATGCGAATTTACGCCATAATCCACTTATGCCTTTAATTCACTTTCAAATGAGAACTAAAGCCATCACTTAAATGTGAACTAACGCCATATGGTGTTAATTCACATTCGAATGTGAACTAATGCCACAAACGCCGTACAAACAGTAAAATCGCGGCCGCGAGACATAAGTCCATAATTCCATATTTTGATAATGGACTTATGTCCCACCGAAGTGGGACCATAGTGGTCCATAGAAAAGGTATATGGAACTATGTCTCATGTAACATGTTCACGAGAACTTCCACTTTTATTTTCTTGAATTCTCAGAAGAAAAATCTTATTTAACTTTGTTTCTCTTCGAATATGAGAAAAAGGAAATTCGGCTTTGTCACTTTCCGCACTTCATATCGGAACGCGAATTTTTAATTTTCACACCCCAAATCGATCCTCCCTTGCTCAAAATTTTTTTCGGCTACGCCTTTAGATTCTTCACACGCAAAAGTTTATCCCTCATATGGTGGGGATACTCATTCAAAGCTAATTGAAGATGCTTTAGGAAAAAAGGAAAGACTCCGTAATAACGGTTTCTTTGTGATTTCTTGGGTGATATGCATAATCTTGATTGAATTCGAAAAATTAGAAAGGGTCCCCAAAATGTTATTATTGCAATGAGTGGCCGAATATTAATTCAAACATCAAAAACAATTTTTGTTATGGAAAAATAACATTATTGGTCTTATGTATCAAAATAATTTGGTCTTATGTCGCTTTTCAAAGCGTCTGATAGTACAATTTTAAAATTTGGCCTTATGTCACGGCACCCATTTATGCTACCAATAAAATTGTGGACTTATGTCCCATTTTTGAAAAATTAATTATGGATTTATATCCCACTTCGTTGGGACATAAGGTCATAATGGACTTATGTCTCATGGACTTATGTCCCTGCGCCTATATGAAAAGTCGCGGGTACATGAAAAGTTTCTTTTGGATTTAAATAATCTTTTAAATTGCAATAAACTTTGGATATACTAAATCTCGCACCTACTCCAAATCCAACGGTGACCCCAAGCAGGGGGGTTGCATACCTACCTACCCATACCTACCACACTTTCTTTGATTGTGACTTTAATTCACATTCAAATGAGAACTAAGGCCACTTTCTAAAGCGAACTAACACCATACGGCTTTATATCTCATTTGAAAATGAATTAAAGCCATAAGTGGATTATGGCGTTAATTCATATGGCCTTAGTTCACGGCACCGTTAGGACTCTCAGGCCGAGAAATTGCAAGGAGGCTAAATAGAAGTAAGACTGTTGTAAACAGTTATCTTGGGGATCCCCAACACTATGGAAAAAATCAAAAAGGACGTTTGGCAGAGCAACAACATTGCGAGTAAAGCGGTTAATTCTACGGCTTGCCTCAAATTCGACACTACCAGCGACTTAAATAAGGGCCAAAAATCACACGATCAGTGGATAGGACAAACCGTGATAAAAAATCAGGAACAACCATATCCTGCCAAAGATAATTCCCAGCGCCTCTTTTTCAAGCTGACTATATTTTATTTGAACTTTGTTCAGAGTAGGTACACGATGCAAACTGTACCGGTCTTTCCTCGTCATCATATATGTTGCAACAACAATTTCGCGTTGACGGCTCCTGGAGTAGGAAGTTTTCTTCTTCCTAATAAACGTCTGGAATCGGTTATTTGTAAGTTATTGGTGCCCGATTCATTTACACCAGTCCCTTTGTTTGTTTTTGATTTATTTTCTGAAATTTTGGTCCCACGAGTAAGGGGGTAGGAGATGTCATTCTGTACTCACCCCCTGTATACAGAAAAGGGGAATTACTTGAAACTAGAGGTCCCCAGGTATCTAGAGTCCACCGTTAGAAGACACCATAACATTGTGCCATACATCCCAGGGCACGGTTGTTCACACCCGGGATTACGGGTTTTTATCGAGTTGTTCCGCTCTAGATCCGTCATATTCAGTAAAAGCAGTGGTACCTCGTGCAGGATGAGGTTCTTCACCACGTATGACTGATACACTGCGCGAACTCGCCAAGCGCCCTGTTCGACCAGATATGGAATGAGAGCTTAACTCAATACGTCTGTCTCACTTGACGAGCTGCATTGTGCAGACCTACTCTAAACTGTTATACCTTTGAGCAATAGGGATTTCCCTGCTCAACAAAGCTAGATCGATGTTGTGGGCAGATGACATTACGGATAACATGGCGGTCTTAGAAACATTATCCGCTGGTTCTGTTGCGGTGACCTCGTGTCTGCCCAGCCTGAGACGCATGTCTCTGTATGGATCGGCACCAGATCTCCTGAATTATGACCTACTCAAGGTGAGGGGCATTGGCCCTTCTTCCTTGGTCCAGTCACATTTCTCATAGAATCGGCATTGAATAATGTCTCCCTGATTTCCTTGCAGTAATTCGATGTCTCCTCAGTCCGAGACATGTCTTAGGTAAAAATCTGTGATAGAAATTTAAAAGGCCCAAGTTTCCCCTCAATTCTTGGCACATTTGAAGGTGGGGCGCGTTTAAAAATCGTATCGAGTTTTTGTGTGATTGGGTATATTGTATATACCTTGACATGTTATGCGGTACCCTATATACTCAACGCTTTGCTTAAAAAATTCACATTTCATTGGGTTAACTTTTACATTGTATTTTTCTAAGTGTGAAAAGACTACGTTCAAAAGGTTGGCCATATCAGCATTTGATGCCGCGGATATCAAAATGTCATCTAAATACACTACCATTTTGTCTATATTGCTTAATATCTGCTCCATAATCTTTTGGAATATAGCTGATGACATAAGTCGTTGTTTGAAATTGATACAGACCGAATGGAGTGTTAATCGTGATATATTTTTTTGATTGTTCACTAATTGTAAGTTGTTGGTACGCACCTCTTAAATCAATCACTGAGAACACAACACCACCAAATGTCAATTAGTAGGGGCAAGGGGTACGTATCAATGTTGCCCTTCTTTTGGACAACAACAATGGGTGAAGCCCAATTACTTCTGCTAACTGCTTCTGCGAAGGTTAACTCGGTGGGGTGATTCGCCAGCTGCGTTTGAATCGCTTCGTTTTGCAGCCCGAGTATAAACTTATCGCGAATTGCTTCTTCATAAAAATGTCCATATTCGCATGTTTGAACAAACATTTTCAATGCCACCACATATTCCCCGATCGTTTCGTCGGGAAGTTGATCTCTCTTCCCGAAACGCAGCCTCTCAAAACACTTCTTTGTAACCGGTTTAAAGTGACTGATTAGTATATCTTTAACATATTCAAATGACACGTCTGCCGCCGTTATTGTTTTCGGATATTACACGGTAAACCTTAATCAAGTTTTGTTCATTTATTAATTAATCTTCCATCTCAATAAGACATAGGTTAGGTACCTACCTACTGCAAGTAAAGGACCATTCACATGATAGCGAACGAACGAATTGATGAAATGCGAACAAAACACTTTTTATGCATTTATAAACAGAAAATTGAACATTTTATTATTCCAAGGTGAGGATAATTACTTATCCCATCAAAATGCATTAAGAAAACAAGTTTATAAACAGTTTTAATAGGTAATGATATTTCGAATTCCAAACATTTTTGTCGCGAACGTAAACACCTTTGGCGCGAATTGTCAAAGTTTATTCGCAATCCACATCATTTAGTTCGCGTTCCACAAACTAGCGAATAAAACATTCGTTCGAACTTAACCTCAAATTATCTAGACATTGTGGGTAGAAACAGATGGCTGAAATTCGCGAACTGCCGCGACGTAGAAAAGTGTTCATGTGAACGGACTGTCAAAATTTGCGAATATTCGTTCGTTCGTAGGTAGTTGGTCGCTCTCATGTGAATGGTCCTTAAATGTTTGTCATTTGTGTCGTCATTGTCATATGCGTTCCACAACCTATAGGTAGGTGATATTTGTGTGCGACTCGTCATTGTCAAGACTGGTATTTTGAATTGTTTATATGTATATTTTCCACAAGCATCCGATGGATATAGATTTCAAACCTAGGTATACCACCAATTTTTCAAATTTCCAACTCCTCTTCCTTTTAATCTACCTACGCATTTCAGACTCAAGTAATCATATATTTACTTTTACTGACTCAATTCAATTAAAGTTCATTTAAACTCACGTTCAGGCTCAGTTGAACTACTTATAGTTTAAACTTCCAGGGTGAAACTGGGGGTAATTACATACATGAAAAGTGAGATTAAATGGAGTTCTAGTAAATATTCTGAAGTTTGGTTTACTGCAAAGGGTTTGTACAAAACATACTTATCAAAATATAATATCGTTGTTGTACTTACATAGTAAACTAATCCACGACATAACAGTCACCTTCCGAACCGATGGCACCGCTTGCTTGGCCATGTAGACACGCCCAATAAAGCCACCTTCACGTAACTCATTGCGTCTGCTACAAATACATATCAGCTGGTTGTGGTTAGGAATTCCTTTAAGTAATATACTCACTATAGACTGCTAATGGAGAAATTATGTTGTTTCAAGTCGGTATTGTATGACAGCGTCTTGTATGTAACATCAAAACAGTTTGGTAGGCAATGCTCGCATTTGATACTTTTGAAATTATCTGAAATGCAATTTTGGTAAGGGATTTTAGGCAAGATTTTACTTTACTGCCCATTCGAAAATAACGGTTTTTTTTGCACAATTTTCAGTGCCCTAAAAACAAATCTGAAAATTTGGCGGTCTCTCATCGTTTGGGCGTGGCACGCCCCCAAAGTTAAAAAAATACCATACAAAATAGTACCAACATTACAAGAACGGAGTGTCCATTTTTTGTAAAATTAATTTTTTTATATTCCCTAAAAGTGCAGTTAACTTATAAAAAAAGTTCCATCAAAATGGGATTATAAAGACCGAAGATATGAGGTAATTAAAAAGAGCTAAATTTAAACCACTGAATTTTTGCTCTTTTGTGCTGACATTTCACTTACTTTCAAGGGCAAGGGCTAATATTTTGTATTTAAACCTTCTTTTTACTGACTTATCACATTTTATTTCTTACAAAAACCCCATAAACAGTGAGACACGTATGGGGTGATGGGGGGGGGGGGGCATGCTGCCCCCCTGCAACCCCCCTACTTGTGGTCACTGTAGGATTTGGAGTGGGTGCAAGGCTGGGTCTATGCAAACTTTTTATTATGTTGTTTGCTTAATTTTACCGCCAAAAACCATGGTTTTTTTTTATTATTTTATATCTCCGGTATTTATGGTCCGATTTTGATGAACTTTGGGGGCGTGCCACGCCCAAACGGTAAGAGACCGCCAACTTCTTTTTTTGGACACATTTTTAGTGTCCATAGGCATATTTCTTTGGAAATCTATAGCTAGCTCACTTTTACTTATACATGGAAAACCAAAAGTGAGTATAACAAAACCAAAAGTGAGTATAACAGTTTTGCATGTAAAAGTAAAAGTGAGCTAGCTATAGATTCTCAAAAAAATACGCCTCATGTTATTTTTTACGAAGGCACAATGGCTAAAAATTCCATATAAAATTATCCATTGTGACCGTCAACATATTTAAGTTGGAGCATTGTATATAAACACTATATGTACATAGTACCATTGTATATAAACACTATAGTACTATCATCCCGTCGCATTGAATTACGCGTCTTCGACGAACCAGGGGCCTATAACACAATACAACAAGTGCTTGTTAAACAAGTGAAATTCAACAACTGTTAAAAATTTGAGTAACACGTAATAACTAGTCTGCGGCACTTTAACAATTGCTTTAGAACATTTCAACAAGTGCTTAAAGAAAAGAGAATGGATTTGTTAAAAAGTTGATTAATTCTAACCGACACGTTGTCCGACTTGTTAGAATTAAACAAGCAAAAGTTAGTAAAAAAATATTGATAGTCTCACATTGGTTTGAAACAGGATCTTAGTACCATGTTATAAGTGACGTTCACGGTGATAGTAAAATTATCTCAACTAACAATTTAACTCGTATAAGGCCCAATTTATTAAGCTTAATAAGCTAGAACTTATATATTGTTGTTGTAAGGCTTATTTCGAGATGTTAGCCATTTTTCAAGATATATTTTCTGTAATAGCTTCTTTAGGGCATTTGGGAAACAATTTCACAAGATGCACAGAGAGGTGAGATATTCTTATTTAACAAGGCTAATATAAGGTCTGCTAAAGTTATTTAATAGAAGTCTGAAAAATAAGAGCTGATTGGTATTTTTGAAGGCAGTTTAAAAATCCTCTCTAAAGGATATTCTTTAAATAAAGAGTAAATGAATACCTACTAACATTCATACAGTCAACATTGATTTTACTTTATACAATCTCTATACAATGACGTGTTAAGAAATTATTTACATATTTTAAGTCCTTACTTACTTACTTAAATAGCGCTACAGTCCGGGGTGGACCTGGGCCTCAACCAACACGCCTCTCCAGTTAGTACGATCTTTGGCTAACCGCCTCCAGTTGCGCACTCCAAGTTGGTTGAGGTCCCCTTCCACTTGTGCCTTGTGCGCGCCACCTAAGGCGAGGTCTTCCTCTACTGCGTTGTCCCTCCGGGTTGGAATCGAAGACTCTTCGGGCCGGAGCGTTGGTGTCCATTCGCTCTACATGTCCTAGCCATCTTAGTCGACTGATAAGTACTTTTCTGACCAGGTCGATGTCGCTGTACAGCTCGTAGAGTTCGCCGTTAAATCTCCTCCTCCAAAGCCCGTCAACGCAAACGGGACCGAAAATCGCTCGAAGAATTTTGCGTTCGAAGCGACCAAGGAGATCTTCATCCGCCTTTGATAACGTCCATGATTCTGCGCCATAAAGCAGGACTGGGATGATGAGGGTCTTATATAGAGTCTTCTTTGTGTTTCTCGACAAGGCCTTACTAATCAATTGCCTTCTTAGGCCAAAGTAACAGCGGTTGGTAAGTGTAATTCTTCGCTTGATTTCTGATGTGATGTCATTTTCAGAGTTAATAACGGAGCCGAGGTAGACAAAGTCCCGAACTACCTCAAAGTTATAGCTGTCTATCGTGACGTTCTGTCCGATTCGTCGATGTTGTGTGTCCCTTCTTGTTGACAGCATATATTTTGTTTTGCTCTCATTCACCACTAAACCCATTTTTGCCGCTTCTGTGCTAATACCTGCAAACGCACCAGTGACAGCTCGCTGTGTTCTGCCAATGATGTCGATGTCGTCAGCGTATGCAAGTAGTTGCACAGACTTTTGGAAAATTGTGCCCCTGGTGTTGACTTGCGAGTTTCGCACAATTTTCTCAAGAATGATGTTGAAAAAGTCACATGACAGCGCATCACCTTGTCTAAATCCTTTTTTAACATCAAAGGTCTCGGTGAGATTGTTTCCGACCTTTACAGAGCAGCGAGCGTTCTCCATCGTCATTCTGTACAATCTGATAAGTTTGGCAGGGATGCCAAAACTAGACATGGCTCTGTATAGCTCGTCTCATGATGGTCAGGTGGACGGAAGTCTTGGCTTTCATCGCCCAGGTTGAATGGTTCATTCTGCCTGACAGCGGAATATGTGTCGTCTTCGCCGTTTAACAGTCTGCAGAAATGGATTTTCCATGTCCTCTGCACCGACTGTGACTCCACTACAAGGTTTCCTTGTTCGTCTCTACAGGTCTCTGTTCAGGTCTTGTTCCCGTGACACGTTCTTTTTACCTTTCGGTAAAACTTCCGAACATTGTTCCTGGAGTAACACCTCTCTATTTCCTCGATCGCGCGATTCTCATGCTCTTTCTTTTTCCTACGGAGAAGCCGGTGTTCTTCCCTCCTTTTTTGCTCGTAGAGCTCACGAGCTGCTCTCGTCCTTCTCTGCAGCGCCGCTTTGTAGGCCAGTTGCTTTGCTGCATGTGCTTGCCGGAAGTACACAGTATTTCCTCGTTGTTGTGGTGTCTGGGATATCCGCATACGTACCTTGGCTACAACAAGGTAGTGATCCGAGTCTATGTTGGCCGCTCGGAAAGTTCGGACATCTAGAATACTGGAGGAGTGCCTTGCATCGAACGCAACATGGTCAATTTGATTGACGGTTTGTTGATCTGGTGACCGCCATGTTCCTTTGTGAATGTTGAGGTGAGTAAACCGTGTACTAGCTATAGTAACATTACGTCCCGCAGCAAAGTCAATTAGCCTAAGTCCGTTTCCAGACGTGGTGTCGTGTAGGCTGTGCTTTCCGATTATGTTACCAAAGATGTCCTCCTATCCTATTTTGGCGTTAAAATCACCTTTAAAAACGACGATTTTAACGTCGTACTTAAGACATTGCTCATATGTTTTGTCGAGGAGCTCATAGAAACATTCTTTGGTAGCATCGTCTTTATCTTCTGTGGCGTGAGCGGATATCAGGCTGATGTTGGCGAATTTAGCCTTGATGCGGATAGTTGTAAGGCGTTCACTAACGTGTCGAAAGCTCAAGACTTCTTGCCTAAGTCTGCCGCTTACAACAAATCCGCATCCAAATAGACGCTGCTTCTGTTCTCTGTAGCAATCACCGTAGTAGATGTCGCCGCACCTCCTGGATGGCGGTGATATCTGCATTGTAGCAGTCTAGGGCCTCCGCCAATTGTTCGGCTGCACGCGGTCTGTTCAGGGTTCGAACATTCCACGTGCAGATCCGAAAGTCGTTGTCCTTTTTTCGTTTTGCAGGGTCGTCAACAGTAAATCCATCCGTATCCGAGGCTTTTGGTTACTTCGTAACATACGATTTTTTCCGTGGTTGGGTAGTTAGCCCCACGCACAACCCCCAACCTGGAGGGCCTAAAATGACCCTAGGACAGCGGGTCGGATACTCCGTTGTCAGTAACCCACTTCGGGGATATGAGTGCTGCCGTTGGCCCATAAAGGGTTCATCCGCCACCATCTCTATTTCAGCACCCTGACTAGTGCTATTTTCTTCGTGTTCAACACTCGCGCTTATAAGTTTAGCAAGTCAAGCCCAGGTGGGCGAGACCAGTACCCGGTGGTTACCACGCGGAGGTAAAATAAGCACAAATGATGTGTATGAAAAAGTTGCAACAGCTGGGCACCGCCAAGTTGATGCCAATCAGCGCCTACCCGATTCATACACACCCAACCACTTTATTTTAAGTCCACTTTGTAAAAATCTATATAATTGCAGCGCATTCGCTTCCAAAGGTTTGTCATAAACATTGCAAAGTGATACTTTTTCTGTCTTTAACTAACAAACTTCGGCGTAGCTTCGAGTGCCGATGGGGGACAGCAATATCTACTGACTGACTTGTTGAACTAATTGAAAAAATCGAGGGAAATTTTCGGGTTCTAACAATGGTTTTTGTTGTTTTACGCCTTCAATCTACACTTGTCAAACAAACATAATTCAACAAGTGCCTGTTGACTTGTTTTTCTGTGTTATAGGCCCCAGGTGGCGCGTCAGTTGATTTAGTTTGTACACGGCCAACTCCGAGCATTGGGGAAATGTGTATAGAGAAAACCAAAAGAAACAAAACAAAGTCAAACAGGTACCTGTACCACAAAACAACAATTTAACTTTTTAGCAAGTAATTTCTTATCATATAAATTTAACAGTCGAAGTTAGTTTCTGTACCACCAAATTATTCGGTATAATAGTTAACAAGGAAAATTTCCCTTAACACTTGTTGTAAAATTTTGCAAAACTAAATGGTGATTCAAAGAGTGTGCGCGTTGGGAGAGTAGTTTAGTTTAGACTAATATTATGTACATAAGTTCAAAGCAGAATACAGATTATATGCACGATTAGAATGAGGAATTCTCTAGAATAGTGAAATATTCATAAATAGTAGGTAGTCTGAAAATTAAAGCAAACGACAACCTAAAGACAAAAAATCTAAAAAAAAACTGTTGTCAAATACGCCTGCCGGACGAAAAGCACATAGATAACCCGGAGGGGAGCAGCGAAGTTGTATGAGCAGGACCTGCGACATCTGATAAGAGAGTTTAAATCCCTTAATCACATGAAGCGGGCACTTAGGTACCTACTGTTTAATAAAATAATTACTACAGTCGCCTGTTTCACTACTTGATCAGCCTTGGAGTTTTTGCTGCTGGAAATTGCAGTTTGGAAACTTTGGCTTTGGGATTTTTGTCTTATAAAAGCAAAATAAACACTAAACACTTTATAATCATGATTCGAATTTAATAGAATATAAAAAAACACTTACAAATCTCGAAACCCAAATCAAGAAATATAACTTGTTACGAGCTAACAATTTTCTATTCATCAGTTAGAATTTTGCAACAATTTAACAGACAATTTTAACAATTGTTGTTTTGTGGTACAGAAACCGAGAATTCATCAAATTTCCCACTTGTTAGAAAGTGTGTTAACAAGTGTTAAGACGATAGTTAACTTATGTTTTGGTGGTACAGAAAATATTGTTAATTGTTAAAATTTGCCTGTTTAACTAGACTTGTTGTTTTGTGGTACAGGCCCCTGGTCTGCCTCTTCTCTTTCTTCATTCATATCGCCTTTCCCAGGGTAGGGAACTGCATTTGGTTTTGTTTTCTTATAGAAGAGACGAACCAAGGAAAGGAGATGCAATATTATGAGCAAGATACTCGTAAATAGAATGTGTAGAATACGATTACGATGGTGTAGGATTTGTGTGTTATGAGTGGGGGACGATGCAAGGGGTGATCAGTTGGAAGCAGTGTTGCCAGATCGTGGGGAATTCCCCTTTTCGGGGGGAATTTCATTCAAAAATTTGCTGAAAGGGCAAAAAAGGGGGATCTTCCGTCTTCTAGAACGAAATGTGGGAAAAATAAAAATATAATAAAATGTCAATACTTTACTCTAACATTTCGTTTCAAACGGAACGCAACTTAATCCCGCATGTGTACATTACCACTGATGAGAACCTTGAGAAGGATTAAAAGATAAAGGGTGTGAAATGTGAAATCATATGTTCATAGGTATGATGAATATTGAATAATCGTTAAGATGACGTGGTCATCCTTGGGTCCTCTCAGACTGAACTTCAATGCGTACTCGATCGGTTTGTAGCCGTTTGTGTTGAAGCTGAGATGAAAGTAACATGAAGTAACGTGAACAGATCTGAAGTGATAGTCGTCTCAAGAACGCCTGTTCAATGCACTCTGTATATTAGCGGAGTCCCACTGAAACAGATGGAGAAGTTTAAGTATCTCGGGATCTTATTCACGAGTGATTGAAAGATTAATGGGGGTTTTTCCTCTAGGATTGTTTAGGCTGGATCAATTTTGAGACAGCTCGGTCATTCTGTTATTAGGAGGACTGAACTTGATGTCAAAACTAAATTATTAGTATTTAATTCGATGTTTGTTCCAACTCTTACCTATGGTCATGAGATTTGGGTAATGACTAAAATCGCGATATTCCTCCGTTGTATTGGTGGTGTGACTAGAGATCGTATAAGAAACACCAGAATACGTGAGGGACTTAATGTTGAGCAGCTCCTTCTGCGGACGTGGAGGTCCATGTTTCAATGGTTTGGTCATATTAAACGCATGTACCCAACCAGGATCCCAAGACGTGCTATGGAATCATCCAGATAGGCGTCCTCTATATAGACCTAGGATGAGATGGTTAGATAAAATCCATATTCTCTGCTCTACCCGTATGGGCTGGGCATTGCCTTTGACGATTTATGGTCAATGGCGAAGAATCCAGAGTTATGGAGTGTCCACTTGAGCAACCCACACCTGTGATCCCTCTAATGGATAAGCGGGTCATTAGAAATGAATAAACGAATGAATGAAAATTCCAAAAATACCATATAAAATGGTGCCAACATTTCAGGAATAAAATATTGATTTTTTTCAACACTATTTTTTTAAATTACTATGTATATGTTGTTTGTATAATGTCACCGCCAAAACTTAACATTTTGTAATTTTAATTACCTTATATCTCTGGCTTTTTTTTGATCCGATTTTGATGAAACTTCTTTTATCAATTAACACACACAAAAAAATGTCAAGTTAAGAAAAATTTTACACTCCATTCCTGAAATTCTGGTACAATTTCATAGTGTTTTTTGAAAAAGCATTGTGGGGAATCCATGGGGAATGCCGCCACGAAGAATGGGGAAAAGGGGAAATTTTAAGGCCTGTGATGGGGAATTTCACTTAAAGCGGATGGCAACACTGGTTGGAAGAGACAGATTGAATAAAAACTGAATTTGGCTTTCTTTCTGTCATTGCAGAAGATTTGAGGATTGGGCATAAAATAATGTGGACTCTCACTATTATGCCTAAATTTTTGTCAAATAGGTGTGCATCGATTTAAGTGATTCTTTTTTTAATTGATTCAAAAATATATGTGTCTACTTTATGCAGTAGGTATATAATGTAGAAACATTTTATCTGTACAACGAGCTGCTAACTATTATATCTACTACATTTATCTCTATATAAAAATCAATTGGTGTGCGCTATTCTCGTAAAAGTCGAAAAAAGTCTAGAGGCTAGACATTTGGATAGTTATTTTTTTCTTTTGTTCGTCTTGATTCAGGGTTTGGCATAAAAGAAAATTGGGAAAACCCCAAATGAAAAGCCGAAAAATCGAAAAAAAAACTGAATTTCCATTTTGTATGGGAATATGTTGCGTCTGGGTACCGTGCTTTCCCGTGTTATCGGGAGAAGAGTACCAAACGGAGAGGTATAAGAATGAAAAGATTATGTTTTTTATTATGTATTCACTACAGAGCCCGCTGTCTATTGCTTGGCTGCAACTCTGAGTTTTGCTTTTATTAATCTTTAATATTATTATTTTTGTTCTTACAAAGTAGACCCGCTGTCTTCGGCTTGGCTGCGATCTATTTGCTTTAAAATTCAATTCTTAACTCTCTGCCTGACCCTTTCAACCACTCCTTTTTATATTGATTTTAGTTCAGTTAAATTCCCCTCCAATCACTTAAGATCGGCAATCCAAGGCATTTCTTATCCCAAAAACCTATTTTCGTAATTATAGTGTCCAACAATATATGCTATGCCATCAATGTGTCGCAACATGTCATTGGCACTTCGACCATTCTGAGTTGTACCCAAAATGAGTCAATGCGCTATCAGCATGACCCATGTCATTAGCACTTGTGTTCCCTTCCACGTTCCCAGCGGTCGCCATACGTCACCATTCATTGATACACGATACTCATAGTATACTCGTACTCGTAGTACGTAGTATTTCATATGAGTGTGCCTGATGGGTATAGTATGTTGCTTGGGTACCAAATATGCAAGGGTTGCATTTTGGTGTTTACGGAATTGAAGTGGATTGCGCAAGTGAAATGCATTGGTGCGATAGTGACCTAGTGCCGACACATTTGTAGGTCATTTGTTTGATATTTTATGTGGACGTATGACATATTGGATTACGAAAGATAGAGTTTAGGGTAAAGATAGCATAATGGATGTTGCTGAGAAAGGATTTGTGTGGGAAAACAGAGATATGATGATGGGATACTGTGGGATATGTAGCGTGGATACTACAAATATACACCACCAATGATCGCACAACTCGAAAGCCACCGAACCGATTGAGCTCAAATTTCTAGGCAGTCTTTGAAGTTGGCCCAAAGCTAGGTATTTGCTGTGAAGTTTGGGCAAATTAGACAATGCAAAAGAAAAAAATAGATTTCAAACGCTTTTCTTCGACAGTCATGGGAGCAAAAGTTTTTAAAATTTGTAACATTGACATGCATTTTGCTGAAGACAAAAATATAATTATTTCGATAAAACACCTAGCGAATTCAATCTGAAGAGTAGATAAATGCATACATATTCACGGGATTTATGTGGAACTATAAATAAAAGTATGTATGTTTTTCATGTATGTTTTTAGAAGAAGTTCTAAGTTTGATTTTCATATACTTAGTATTACTAGCAGCCTTGCTTGCGTTATTTGGGGTTACCCGCCTAATGCTGCCATATCTGGTCTGGAGATAAATCTGAGCAATTCGCTTTTCCTTGGGTTTCATCCCAAAAGTAGGAAAGACCTCCCAGAGACTCCCCAAGGACTTCAAACCAATTAGTCTATCCTCTTTCTTCTGGAAACTCCCGAGAGGATCATCGACCTTCACATTAAATACACTGTTGACCGATCATTGATTTCAAGCTTTCAACATGCCTACCAAAAGGGAAAGTCAATCGAAACAGCTTTTCACACGATTGTTGGAACGATCGAGAGGTCCCTTTCACTCAAGGAATGGATGTCTTTCTTGATATACAGGGGCCCCTTAACAATATTGAGACTCGATCGATTATTCAAGCCTTAGACAAGCTTATAATCGGAGAATCAATCTACCCCCTAAACACCCACATTCTTACAAAAAGGATGAAAAAGTTATGCTCCGAGGCACACCCCAAGGTGGAGTGCTATCTCCATTGTTATGCAATATAGTTCTTAACCCTAAATTAATAAACTATATTCATTGTAATGTCGTTAAAAAACATACGTCTGTGAGACCCCTTACCTTTAAAGTTATCTTATTTACTCCCTATACAAATTTTTTGCCAAAGCTCAATGGCACTCCACTCGAGCTCGTTAGCAGCGCTAAATATATGGGGCTGAAGCTGGACACTGGACAGAAAACTTTTATGGAGAGAAAATATTGCCGAACGAGCTAGGAAATCCCTAGTGGCTCAATACTCCTGTAAAAGGCCTATCGGCACTAGATGGGGTCCTTCAACCCAATATAATGCATTGGCTTTATACTGCGGTTATAAAACTGATTATTCTATACGGCATCGTTGTGTGGTGGAACAAAAGTTCCAATCTAAAGGTCTTACAGAAGACTAAGCGCTTGGCATGCTTGTGCACCACGGGCGCACTAAGGACATCTCCAACCGCCGCCGCTCCACAAACAAACCATGCACAACATACTTCGTCAGTAAAGAATATTCCACAAACGTGGCAATTAGATTAAGGAAGGGGAAACACTGGAGAGGGAAACCGAATGGATACGCCAACATCTTTCTACAGACGATCCCCTTGCCTATTAGGTACTACCGATTAACTGCCTACGAAAATCAACTTCGAAAAAGGCTTCACCCATGAAATACCGGACAGAATCAATGGGATTCACAAAATGTCCTACACAACAAATCACTATCAATATTTACAAACGGTTCTAAGACACTAGCAGGAGTTGGCGCCGCTGTCTTTTCAGAAGACCTGAAACTGGGCCTCTCCTTCTGTCTTCCGAAAAACTGCAGTGCAAAACTGCTATTCGTCCAGCTACAGCGTGGCTAGTGAATAATTCGATATCGCAAAGAGATATCGTCATAAATATTGATAGCCAAGCTGCTATCAAATCCCTTTTATCCACCGAAATAAGATCTAAGGCGGTAGATGACTGCGGCGTATCTCTTAACTAGATAGCTGCACAGCGCAAGCAAGGCTAGGCTCCTCTGGCTTGTGTAGTATAAGCCTGCACAACGTGTATGTATCACTTTCCTACGCTAAACAAATAATTCACGCGGACGCACAAGCAGAGCAGGGTTCAGATGGAAACATTCAGGATACTGCGATACTGCTGGGCTCACCTGACCAGCTCTGGAAACAAAAAGATCAGAAGAGCTTCTTCTTCGACTTAAAAGATCCAGAATCTCGAAAGTCGTTAATGTCCTCTCCGGGCACTGCATATTAGGCAGATACGCCGCAAAGGCTCGGTCTGACATACAACGACTTCTGATGCAGAAGCTGCAGAGATGAAGACGAGGACGAGTCCGTCACTACTTTCTTTGCAGTTGCCGTGCACTGGCTAATCTGAGAAAGGACCACTTAAGAAACTATTTTCTCAATGATCTCAGTGATCTAGGTAATACTAGCGCCGCTAACATTCTTAGTTTTATAACCGGTAGCAAACTAGCAAATGGTTTACATGAGTAGCCAGTAAAGGAAGGGCTCCCTAAATCGCATGTGAGCATGTGAGGTGCATGGTAGGATTGGTTGGTGTAGGTACTAGTGGGGAAGTTTGGTTGGATCTTAGGAAATAAAATCACGTATCCAAAACGATCCCATTTTTCAATTTTCTCATATTGTAGGTATGTAATACGCCAAATTGTAGAGTCCAAATTTATATCTATTAATTATGATATATAATAAGATGATAGTCATGATATATATTAAGATGATATTAGTTAGAGTGGCTCTCGGTGAGAGAAACACTTAAGTCGTTAGTCGGCCGCTTGTGCATATCACTGCGATTTACGGAGCCTTTCCTTTACTGGCTACTCATGTAAACTATTTGCTAGTTTGCTACCGGTTATAAAACTAAGAATGTTAGCGGCGCTGGTATTACCTAGATCACTGAGATCATTGAGAAAATAGTTTCTTAAGTGGGTCTTTCTCAGATTGGCCAGTGCAGGGCAACTGCAAAGAAAGTGAGTGACGAACTCGTGGGAAAGTGGTACATACACGTTGTGCAGACTTATACTATCCACGCCAGAGGAGCCTGGCCTTGCTAGATTGCACTCTGCTATCTATTGAAGAGATACGCCGCAGTCATCTACCGCCTTAGATCTTATTTCGGTGGATATAAGGGATTTGATATCGAATTAATCACAAGCCACGCTGTAGCTTGACGAATAGCAGTTTTGCACTGCAGTTTTCCGGAAGACAGAAGGAGAGGCCCAGTTTCAGGTCTTCTGAAAAGACAGCGGCGCCAACTCCGCTAGTGTCTTAGAACCGTTTGTAAATATTGATAGTGATTTGTTGTGTAGGACATTTTGTGAATCCCATTGATTCCTGTCCGGTATTTCATGGGTGAAGCCTTTTTCGAAGTTGATTTTCGTAGGCAGTTAATCGGTAGTACCTAATAGGCAAGGGGATCGTCTGTAGAAAGATGTTGGCGTATCCATTCGGTTTCCCTCTCCAGTGTTTCCCCTTCCTTAATCTAATTGCCACGTTTGTGGAATATTCTTTACTGAAGTATGTTGTGCATGGTTTGTGGAGCGGCGGTTGGAGATGTCCTTAGTACGCCCGTGGTGCACAAGCATGCCAAGCGCTTAGCCTTCTGTAAGACCTTTAGATTGGAACTTTTGTTCCCATCACACAACGATGCCGTATTGAATAATCAGTCTTATAACCGCAATATAAAGCCGATGCATTATATTGGGTTGAAGGACCCCATCTAGTGCCGATAGGCTTTTTACAGGAGTATTGAGCCACTAGGGATTTCCTAGCTCGTTCGGCAATATTTTCTCTCCATAAAAGCTTTCTGTCCAGTGTCCAGCTTCAGCCCCATATATTTAGCGCTGCTAACGAACTCGAGTGGAGTGCCATTGAGCTTTGGCAAAAAATTGTATAGAGAGTAAATAAGATAACTTTAAAGGTAAGGGGTCTCACAGACGTATGTTTTTTAACGATATAACAATGAATAAAGTTTATTAATTTAGGGTTAAGAACTATATTGCATAACAATGGAGATAGCACTCCACCTTTGGCGCAGCTGGCAAATGTAAGAATTTGGGTGTTTACGCGGCAGATTGATTCTCCGATTATAAGCTGGTCTAAGGCTTGAATAATCGATCGAGTCTCAATATTGTTAAAGGGCCCCTGTATATCAAGAAAGACATCCATTCCATGAGTGAAAGGGACCTCTCGTTCGTTCCAACAATCGTGTGAAAAGCTGTTTCGATTGACTTTCCCTTTTGGTAGGCATGTTGAAAGCTTGAAATCAATGATCGGTCAACAGTGTATTTAATGTGAAGGTCAATGATCCTCTCGGGAGTTTCTAGAAGTACTGTAGTGTTTATACTGTAGTGTTTATACTACAGTACTATCACTTCGCATTTATGCACTAGCGTCACCAACCACCTCTAAGACCAACTACTCACCACAAACCAGTAAGAATAGACCGTCGACTCGTCCCACATAACGGACTTTGCCTACAAGCTGCCGGCGGGCCCAGGATTTTTCATGTATTGGTGCTGTACAAAATCAAAGGAGCGCCATTAACGCACGCATACTTGAAAAATCCTAGGCCCATGGTATAGCATGGAAAATCATTGCCGCCATTAATTTTGACATTTACACGTATTCACAGACAGGGTAATTTCTTCCGGGGGGAATCGGGTAGGTGTACGGGAAGTCGGCGGTCTATTCTTACTGGTTTGTGCTACTCACATCGAACATGGTATATAGTTGTGTTTGATTATTTGAAACGAAATTAAATGATTCCCCTTCTTCTTTTCTTATTCGTCTCATTGACGACATGCAGATGAAAGAGAAAGAACAATTATTATTTTTGTTGTATTTTATTGTCTCATTGACAACATGCAGATGAAAGAGAAAGAACCATTATTATTTCTATTGTCTTTTATTCTCCAACGATTGCATAATAATGGTTGTGGAGTGGAAGTGGAATATGCAAAGGAAAATAAAAGGAATGATCGCGGGTACTTTTCGCATATAGTCGTAGGCAGGGCTGGCTTCGAAGATTTTGAAAAAGTCGCAAAAAAAAAGGGGATTCGCATACAAAAAGGGGCAATACTAACCTGTGTTCAGGCCCATACTCACATATGGCGCACTAGTATGGTGGAAGGCGACAAAGAAGAAAACAGTAGTCGGCAAACTGGCGTCGGTGCAGAGAGCGTCTAGCATAGCAATAACGGGTGCACTTCGTAGCACTCCTACGGCAGCGCTGGACACCTTTCTACACCTCACGCCACTTGACTTGCATATTAAGCAACTTGCGGGAAGCAGTGCGCTACGGCTCACAACCTTGGGCTATTTTAAAGAGGGCAGTTTTGGGCACTGTACAATACTAGCGGAGCTACTCCCTAGCGTACAGGTGCAAACTGATGACATTCACCCTCTGGTCGACTTCGACACTCCGTACGAGGTATCATACCCGGAAAGATACGAATGGCAAGGGATAAAGTAATTAAACATTGCGAGGTAGCAGTCTATACAGACGGCTCAAAAACAGCGGAAGGTACTGGAGCTGGAATCTACTCCGTAGACCCAGACCTAAAAATGTCTATACGACTGCCGGATACAAGCAGTGTCTTCCAATCAGAAGTTCTGGCTGTTCTGAAAGCGGCAGAGCTAATGCGGATGAGATCTGTATCTGGAAGGGATATAGCCATTTACATCGATAGCCAGGCTGCGCTCAAGGCACTGGAATCCACAAACATCAATTCTGAATTAGTCAGGAACTGTCGCACAATGCTCAAGGCATTATGCAGTCAGAACCGAGTGAGACTGTGCTGGGTACCAGGACACTGCGGTATAGCTGGAAATGAGCAGGCTGACGAGCTTGCGAGAAGAGGCGGGGAAATGTTAGATGGAGGAGATGTGGATATTAAACCACCTCCCTGCATCATAAAAAGTGATATTAGGAATAAAATAACTAAGGAAGCCGACCGGAGGTGGGAGGGCCTCACCTGTCACGCAGTATCTAAGGCACTTTGGCCGCAATACGACCGTAAAAGATCTAGGGTAATCCTCAAACTAGGCAGGGAACAGCTCAGGACAATGATCGGCATATTATCAGGGCATTGTCTTCTTAGAAAACATGCCAAAAGGCTCAGGCTGGCAGACTCGGACAATTGTAGATTCTGCGATGACCTGCAAGCCGAAGAGGACATAACACATATACTTTGTGAATGTGAGGCAATATGTCGTAGTAGAAGGAAATTTCTGGGCAGGTACCAACTTCTTCCAACATCTAGAGGAGATAGACAATACCAACTACAAGGGGCTACTTGGTTTTTGCAGGGAAATTGGGGTTTTCTTAAGGGCAAGTGTTTAGGTGTTTTTCCATTGTAGGTCACTGCAATTGGTTCCCTCTAGGGATCGCGATGGGCCCTTATGGTGCCTAGTGCCGTATGAGACATCTCTCTCATACCCCTATTTAACCTAACCTAACCTAACCTGTGTACAAAAAATGGCACACAAAAAACGCAAAACGAGTTAAATTCACTATAATAACTATTCTACGCTATTTCCACTGATTTATAACATTCCAAATAGCTACATATGTACTAACTAAATAATTGTTTTAGTTTCAAAAGGCATAATTATAAACCAATGGAAATAAAATGAAACATATATATCTTTAAATCTATAGTTCAGAAATGACAATATTAACTTTAATTTTGTTAAGGTGTTTCGTACAAAAATGTGTTTTTTTTTTCAAAATGGGGAAAAGGGGCACTTTTGACGAAAAAATGCTTAACTTTAAAGAAAAAGATGCCTTTTTCAATAAAATAATGCCTAAAATAATTTTTTTAAGTAAAGTGGAACAATAAAAAAAAAAATTTAAATTATCAGAAAAAAATCTTAATACATAGGAACAAAATTCATGACATTTTAGTTTCATAAGTAGGTTCAAAGTATTGAACACAAAACAAACATAGTTTTAGTCCTCATATCGCCTTGGTCCTTGATATTATACATTGATTTTTGAAACAAGGATATGTGTGTTTATTTGAATTGCAGATGATAGCAGTTTTTGTCTTCGTCGACTTTGTGTACAGAATTCCACTTAAAGTTCTTTTATTAAGAATCTTTAAAAAAATAAAAAGTTAGTATGTTGAATCAAAAAAATATATGAAATAAAAAAAGATGCCTTTTTGAAGAAAAACAAACCTTAAAGCCTTAGCTAATGAAATAATGCCTAAAAGGCATGAAAAATCCTTAGTTGGCATCGCTGTGTGTAGGGTAGGCGAAGGGTATTCTTAGCATGAAGAGACTGATGGGGTATTTTATGAGAATAAAAATGTTTAAAGAAGGAATATGAAATGAAAGATCGGGTAGATACTTTTCGCATATAGTGGTAGTGTGCGGGGATTTTTAGTCTTTTTATATCCTTGGCATTCGAAATAATACAATAAATAAATACAATACAAATAGTTGTGAGACATGCTTTGATACCACATTTTTCCCGATTTTTGGAAAAGAGTCGTGAGAATTTGACGCTTTTCCTAATATAAGTCGCCTTTCCGCAGTTGTAAGCACACTATGTATGCGGCCTTTCACGTTTTTATCCATAGTTACACGCATTACTTAAAAATATGGATATAACGTGTCGGCTCCTCTCGATTTTCTTACCTAAATTGTCAATAAATAGGCGAGCGTCCTTTAAGCTTTGATTTGTCCTTTTTCCGCCTCGGTTAAGGCTTTTTCTCCACCCATTTTTTTTTTTGTAAATTAAAAAGTCCAAATTAACAAAAAAAAATTCGATCAACGAAAAATACGAGTCCACGTTTAAAAGATAACGGTCAAACTAAATGCATGTCCTATTCAAGTGGCGCAAAATTAATGCCCCACATTTTGACGGTTTGTAGTTAATAATTTTTTGTTAGAACTTAAAGCTTTAGCTTTAAATCTTCCTTTTGGTCAAATCACAACAATTAAATTAACTTTAATTTAAAAAAAAAAATTAAGTCTCTAGCATGCTTGGTTTGGGAGCAGTGGGCGATAGAAAACCGACCTTAGGGGGTGTACTATTCAAGTGGCGCGGAGTGTATTTTTCAAAAAAATAGGAATAATTTTGTGTTATATTGTATTCATTTAAAAATTCAATACTTTTAAATAAAGAATCAAAAGAATCCATATCTTTTGACAATTGCATCCACAAAAAAAGGTTAAAGCATTTGAATATACTGACCAGACCATTGTTTTGTGACTTAAGTAAGGTTACCAAAACGCCAGATCGAATAGTAGGTTGTGTAATGTAATGCCTGACAGACCCCTTAAAAGCCTGACGCGTCAGGCTAAATCCTGACGTCTGGTAACTCTACACGCCACCCATCTAACCAAATTATGTCATAACATACGGCATATCGTTTCACTACACTACCGCCCACTTCTACGCCATCACTATCCTCAGCACAAGATCTTCCGACCAAAGCTACCGAAGGGTGCCAGATGACGAGAAGCATGTAGCTGGCAGCAACAAATGCCCAGTTTTTCGGAGAGCTATCACTAGCAAGAGACCATGAAGATTCTACAGATAAACCTCAACCACTGTAGAGTAGCCCAGGACATCCTAGGACAAACGGCCAAGGATGAAAGGGTGGACGTAATCATGATTAGTGAACCCTATAAGTGTCCCGACGAGAACAATAACTGGATCTGCGACAAAGCAAAACAAGCGGCAATTTGGATATGTGGACGCTACGCTTTCGAAGACACAAGCGACCAAACAGAAGGCTTCGTGCGGGCGAAAATAAACGGGATTCATTTCTACAGCTGCTATGCCCGACCCAGCTTAACGTCCAATGAATACCAACAAATGCTTGACAATCTAACCTCGGACGCTCTTCGGAGAACCCCAGTGATTATAGGTGGCGATTTTAATGCGTGGGCTACGGAATGGGGCAGCAGACTCACTAATACCAGAGGACAGGCCCTACTGGAAACAATCGCTCCCCTATCGATAAGTATCGCCAACAAGGGTCGAGCAAATACGTACAGGAAGGTTGGGATACGCTCTATCATCGACATCACCCTCGTGAGTAGTTCTATCCTGAGAACCTAAAGTGGAGAGTCAGCGAGGAATACTCACACAGTGACCACCAAATGATAGTAATGTAAATAAAAGGAAAGAAACCAGTCGTACACCCTAAACTTACGGGCCCAAAAACTTCGATAAGGAAACATTCGAAGAGATGTTGAACGGCAACCTAATGCGAAATGGAACAGCGGAGACCCTCGCACATCGCCTCACAAACAGCATCACCACCGCGTGCTACGCATCTATGCCTAGAAGAACAAACAGCAAGAAGACACCAGCATGTTACTGGTGGAACGAGGAAATAAAGACGCTTCGGAGAAAATGTCTGCAAGCTCGACGCAAGGTTCAGCGTTCAAGAAGAAGGCCAGACTTCCTACAAAGCCTGGACACTTTTAGACTGGCAAGGCGCACACTAAACAGAACCATTAAGGAGAGCAAAACCACGTGTTTTAAACGCCTTTGTGAGGAGACCGACATTAACCCATGGGGATCGGCATACAGAATGGTAATGACCAAACTGAGGGGCTGCAGAACCCCTCCAATAACGTGTCCAATAATACTGAAATCCATAGTAGAGCTTCTTTTCCCCTAAGTACCAACTACTATGTGCAATATCGTGAGAGAAGTCAGTGCAGATGACATTCCACTAATTACCCAGGAGGAGCTGCTACAGGCATGCAGCAAGATAGGCGACAACAAGGCGCCCGGACCCGACGGCATCCCAAACAAGGCAGTAAAAGCGGCTATAAAAAATAGACCAGACCTCTTTATGATGAGGATGCAGAAGTTCCTCGAAGAAGGAATGTTTCCCGAAAAGTGGAAAATCCAACATTTGGTCCTGCTACCAAAAGGAAAGAAACCTCCAGGAGAACCATCGTCCTATCGCCCAATATGCCTATTGGACACCATGGGAAAGATCCTCGAGAAGAAAAATCTACAATAGCTTACTCGCAGTAGCAGATGAAAAAGGTGCCCTTTCAGACTACCTATTTGGTTTTCGGAAAATGAGATCCAGTGTTGATGCCATAAAAGCAGTAGTTGCTATTGCAAAAGGCGCCATCGAAGGGGAAAGATGGCTCTATGGGACAAAGGAGTACTGTGCAGTAGCAACTTTGGACGTTAAAAATGCTTTTAACTCAGCGAACTGGTCTTTCATTAGAAGATCCCTCGCTAGAATGGATACACCTACGTATAGTGACGAGCTACATCAACAACAGAAAGCTGAGATATAATACAGATGAAGGTGAAAAATACTACAACGTCACTGCCGGAGTTCCACAGGGATCGGTCTTAGGGCCGTTATTGTTGAACATCATTTACAACGGAGTCTTACGATTGGCGCTGCCTGAGGGAGTGACGATAATTGGATTCGCCGATGACATTGCCGTTGTGACAGTAGGTAAACAGATTCGTACAGTTGAATCCGTTACAAACGAAGCAATTGCCCGGATAAAGGAGTGGCTAGCAACCGCCAGCCTGGAACTAGCTGATCATAAAACAGAAGCTGTCCTCATAACCAGCCGAAAAACTGTAGAGTTTGCCAACTTCCAGGTTGGTAACCAAATAATCAGGTCCAAAGAAGCTGTTAAATACCTTGGAGTAGTGCTGGACAATAGATTGCGGTTTAAAACACACATGGACTATTTAGCCAAGAAAGCATCGCAAATGCAGGGAGCTCTCTCGCGCATAATGCCTAACATTGGTGGACCTGGATACGCAAGAAGGATCCTACTTTCCAGAGTTGTTACATCTGTCCTGTTGTATGCAGCTCCAGTCTGGGCGCAGGCACTGAGGACAATGGACACCAAAAGGCTCTGCGCGCTAAGGACAATCAGCGGCTTCCGAACCATATCGGACGAGGCCGCCTTTGTTATAGCTGGAATGGTTCCCGTCGACATTCTTGCAGACGAAATGTTAAGGATATATAACAAAAGAGTCTTAAACCAATACGATGCCAGTGAAATCAAGAGGATTAATACTGAAGAAAAGGCTGCGTCAATAGCACAACGAAAGGCAGATGGATATACAAACTTATACCGTCAATCCAGGAATGGATAGAACGTAACCATGGAGACTGTAACTACAACCTTACACAGTTCCTCTCAGGCCGCGGTGGCTATCGGAAGTATCTACACCGTTTTGGGCACGGCAGCTCACCATCTTGCCCCGAATGTGTAAATGAAGATGAAGACACATTATAAATAATGATTTCGTATACGGGGCTACTATAACAAGTCGGGTACTATATTAGCCAAGGTAGCATGGTAGATATTATTGGAAGATTTTGCATGCGGGGGTGGGCATACCCAAGGGAGACATTACACCTTCAACTCCTTTCTCTTTTTTTTTGGTTTGTGTGAAACATATATATGGGATTTTAGGAGAAGATGTTTCGGGCCTCATTCTATTAAACATATTTCTTAGAAACTCCATCTTACTAAAGGCATGTAAATCGTAACCACGTTCACGTTACCGTCGCAAGAACCATCCCATCCGACGACGAGCTGACCAGTGCAAATGCTAGCATGCCTATGCTTCGGGGACGTGGACCTCCTTGGATCTCTGCTGCCCGGACTGACTCAAGGAGTCCTGTTGACTTGGGTCATAAGGGTAGTAAGGGGGATCGAAGGATTAAATACAGGCCGTGCCTATCATCGTGTTTTAGTTGGGTTGGGGTTGAAATACTGTATGGTCAAAATTCTGTTTTCAAAATGCTTTATTTCAAAATACTGTATTTCAAAATTCTGTATCAACAAAATTCTGTATGAACAAAACTCTGTATGAACAAAACACTGTATTTCAATATTTTTTTTAAATACAGAATTCTTGTATAATTAAATTTTTTGTATAATTTACTATCTCTGAATGTCAACATAGATTTATGACAACAAAGTGCGACGAATACGTTTAGAATTTTGCTACGGCAATCAAAGCTTTACCTTAAGCGCTTGCCTTAAAGAATTTTTGTTTGCATCAATTTAGAATTTGTGGTTATCTTTATGCAGTAATTCATATTATTTCTTTGAAGTATTAAGTTTACTCTTAGACAAGGCGCGCACCGAAGTGGTGAGGCAGTGGCATAGAAGTGGTGTGGCGATGGAAGGGCGGCAAAGTGGTATGAAAGGGACGTAAGTTGCAAACAACGTATAGTGCCACGAATTCATCAGTTCTTAAAATGTCGTACCTGTTAATTCTTGGTCGTTTCGCATGTTTTTAGTTTCCGGGTAAACAAAAATACGCAGTTGTAATGTAAAAATCCACGTCGTCACCAGCCCCTACAATATAATATGACTAGACTAGTTTAACTAAACAACTTCCATTCCGTCGCCATCGCCACAACACTCCTATGCCACCTGCCACTTGGTCACCACGCCACCGCCACGCCACTGCCACTGTCTGGTGGCTTATGTTTTTCTTAAATTATGTAGGAACCTGAATTTCAGTTTATTTTACATATTTTGTTCTCAATCGATGTTTATATAAAAATTAAGCCTTAAAATGTTTGTCGTCGATTCATGCCCTAACGCATTTACCGATGTTAACCAAACTTTCAAACATCTTTGGTATTGGTCCATATATGATTCCTGTGTCTGGTCGAAATTGGATAAAGGGGCGTGGCACCGCCCATACAAAAAATATATTCAAAATAGTATATATCGAAAACCACGAAATTGATTGTGCTCAAACTTACAGATTGTCTTAGTTATTGGTCCTGTGAAGTTTTGTCAAAATTGGACAAAGGGGCATGGCACCGCCCATACAAAAAAACATTCAAAATCGTATATCTCAAAAATCACCAAATCGATTGAGCTCAACCTTACAGATAATCTTAGTTATTGTCCCTGGGGTGCTCCTGTGAAGAGTGATCAAAATTGGACAAAGGGGCGTGGCTCTTCACATACAAAAAAAAAACAGTCAAAATCGTTTACTAAAAACATCTTGGGCCGATTTTCATTACTCATTAGGCATTCGACATTAGGCAGAAAGAATATTCCAGCAAATCGATTTATTCTCATTTCTCGCATTTATTATCTAAGACCTAAACAATACAATTCCTGTGCACGGGCAAAGCCGGCGGCGGGTACAGCTTCTTCGACAATATTGGAATTGAAAACCAAAGTTTTTAAAATTTGTAACAGTGATATGAATAATACATTGTCCTGAAAGTCAAGTATATTATCTGGACAAAACAATTTATGGAAAAACAAAAAATGATGTGTACCACAGAGCATTACAATAAAAACTGTTTATCTATTTAACCATTTTGCACTACAAAGTGTGCACGGGCTTCGCTAGTAAATTATAAAAATTATATCAAAGCTTGCTTTTTGTTATGCAAACGCTTTTTCAAAGTATAGAATTGGAGCATAAACAGTATTTCGGAAAACAGAATTTTGCATTTACAGCATTTTGGATATACAGCATTTTGAAATACTTACTTACTTAAGGTGGCGCTACAGTTCCGGGTGGACCTGGGCCTCAACTAACAAGCGTCTCCAGCCAGCACGATCTTTGGCCAGCTGCCTCCAGTTTCGCACGCTAAGTTGGTTGAGGTCCCCTTCCACTTGCGTGCGCCACCTGAGTCGCGGTCTTCCTCTACTGCGCCGTCCCTCGGGTGTGGATTCGAAGATCTTCCGGGCCGGAGCATTCACGTCCATTCGCTCTACATGACCCAGGCACCGCAGTCGTTGGACCTTCACTCTTCTGGCTAGGTCGATGTCGCTGTACAGCCCGTACAGTTCGTCGTTGTATCTCCTCCTCCATTCACCGTCTATGCAGACGGGACCGAAAATTACTCGAAGAATTTTCCTCTCGAAGCAGCCAAGAGTAGCCTCATCCACTTTTGATAGAGTCCATGCCTCTGCACCATAAAGTAGGACAGGGATGATTAGGGTCTTATAAAGGGTCACTTTAGTTGTTCGAGAGAGGGCTTTGCTACTCAATTGCTTTCTTAGCCCAAAGAAACAGCGATTGGCAAGAGTTATGGCCAAGCCACAATGGCGCTTTGCGGCGTGCGTGCGTTGACAGATAGAGTAGAACCAATGCTTTCATATGGTGCAAGCCAAAATGCGGCTTCAGGCTTCGGGTCGCGTTGAGATCGTAAATATCGTAAAGTTCAACGCGGCGCCCAAGTAGAGCAACTTTCTACTTTCAGTGGCGTTGGACGGCTTTGACGTTTCCTTTCGGTTTGGTTTGTTCGATTTGATAATATTTAAAGTGTTAGAGCATATGCCGTTCATTGTTGGAGTTGCATGGATTCACTTAGGTATATATCTACGTACCTACTCGTTTTTAGTAGCCTATGAGGTTTTTTCAATACAAATTAATTATTTTACTGTGTGGAAATGACGAATATTATTTTTGTTGTAATGCTACTAGTGATTTCTTTAGATTGTTGATAAAAAAATATGTGCTCAAATGTTATGTACACGCTTTTGATATTTAAATTTTGTCTGAAACTACTCTATTCTTCATACAATTTATTAACGAGATAAACATTTTTGTTTAGAATATTTATAGTTTCTTTTTCTAGTTGAGGGTAAATCTAATTTCCTGCGATGTGCAAATGATAGGTATTATTTTATTACTTGGTTTACCCGCCCAGGTTTGCTCGTGCCGATGAATTGCATTGCTTAGATATATTTTTTATTGTCCATCGGGACAATGCACATGAATATGCGCACCTTAGTCCGACTTTAACCCAACTTAACGGGAATTCTCTGGCCAATAGATATCGTAGATTCCCTGTAAATTTGAACTCAATCGGCTGGTAGGGTTTGAAGTCGGTACATAAGAACATAAAAAAATGTCTGGACAAGACAGCGAAGATCTTCGCGGAAATATAGCAAAAAAATTACCCTAATTAGGTCATAAAATCCTTTCAATATGCATTGTCCGATGGGTGACCGGATGTGGCAAAAACCCAGCGAGCCACGAGAAACAGTACCTGCGATCGCAATAGTCCCAATGTCCAGCATACCACCAGATGTATACATATAATTGAAATAAAATATAAATATAAATTGAAAAATCAAGTAAATCGTCGGTATCCATATTTGAGAATTTATTAATAGGATTTTTTTGTTTAAATAGCCAAGTAAGTTTTTAACAAAATTGCACTTCTCTATTTAAGTGACTAAACTTCTTTCCACAGCTCAGATAAATGCTGTCCATTTGGTAATATTGCTCACTTCAATCGTTTTACAAGAAGTATTCCACAAAGTAATCAATTCACAATTTTAAGGGAAGGGATTTTCAATGTAATTTACCCATATTTTCTCAACTAAACTAAAAATCTACCTGTCTCGCCTGAAACGCCTTTCATGTGAAGCCATGTACCTGTGTACATTGAATGCACAGACTATTCTTCCACAAAAATATTCCACGACAATAAAAGTGAAAATACATTTTATTGTTAATTATTTATGCATTTTTTTTTTTTTACTATTTTGAACAAATTTCCTCTTAATTCGTGCATTAAAATAACAATTATAAGCAAAAAGGAGTAGTTGCATTCTGCTCTGAATTCGTACATAACGTACGTAGGCAACATAAACCAAACTGAACTTTCAATCTCTCCTACTCTAATCGCTCAACGCGCCAACGCTCTGAAGCGCCATTTAATTTTGGAAAAGTGCGGCTTGCGCGCGTTGACATAAAGTATCGTAAAGTCTCTGAAACGCCTGTCAACGCATGCACGCCGCAAAGCGCCATTTGAAAGATAGTGCCTCTGGTGTTAGCGTTTGAGTTTTGCACTATTCTTTCAAGAACGATGTTGAAGAAGTCACATGACAGCGCATCGCCTTGTCTAAATCCTTTTTTGACATCGAAGGTCTCGGTGAGTTCTTTACCGAACTTGATGGAGCAGCGTGCGTTCTCCATTGTCATCCTGCACAAACGGACGAGTTTGGCAGGGATGCCAAAACTAGACATTGCTCTGTATAGCTCGTCTCTATAAATGCTGTCATAGGCGGCTTTAAAATCGATGAAAAGATGGTGGGTATCGATTTGGACTTCCTGTGTTTTTTCCAAGATCTGCCGCAGTGTGAATATTTGGTCGATGGTAGACTTTCCTGGCCTGAAGCCACACTGATAGGGTCCAATCAGGTTGTTGACGAAAGGCTTCAGGCGTTCACACAACACGGCAGATAGGATCTTGTAGGCGATGTTAAGAAGACTAATCCCTCTGTAGTTGGCGCAGTTCAGAGGGTCTCCTTTCTTGAGGATCGGGCAAACAATGCTGAGGTTTCATTCATCGGGCATACTTTCCTCCGACCATATTTTACAGATGAGTTGGTGCATACTCCTAACCAAGTCATCGCCTGCCGCTTTGAATAGCTCTGCGGTTAGGCCATCTGCTCCAGCGGCTTTGTTGGGCTTAAGCTTAGATATGGCTATCTTCACTTCGTCCAGGTCGGGTGGACGGAATTGTTGGTCTTCATCGTCCAGGTTGAATGGTTCATTCTGCCTGACAGCGGTATTTACTTCGTCATCGCCGTTAAACAGTCTGCAGAAGTAGTTCTTCCATATCCTCAGCATCGACTGCGATTCTACTATGATGTTCCCTTGTTTTTCGGCTTCGGTTTGTTGGCTTCGGTTCGGGCTCTGTAGCCTTGGCAGCTTCTTTTTACCCTTTGGTAAAACTTCCGAACCTCATTCCTGCTGTAACATCTCTCTATTTCCTCGATCGCGCGCTTCTCGTGCTCTTTCTTTTTCCTCCTGAGAAGCCGGTGTTCGTCTCTTCTTTTCTGCGCGTAGAGCTCACGGGCAGCTCGGGTCCTTCTTTGCAGCGCCGCTTTGTATGCCTCTTGTTTCGCTGCATGTGCTTGCCGACATTCGTCGTCGAACCAGGGGTTTCGTTGTGGTGGTCGAGTGAAACCAAGCACATCAGAGGCGGCGTCTCTGATGGCTTTTTGGCAATGTTGCCACTGGTCTTCAATACTTGATGCTGGCTGCATAGAACCTCTTGAGAGATTGAGAGAGACTCGATCGGAGAAGGATCTGGTGATCTCTTGCGATTTTAGCCGTCCGACGTCAAACTTCCTCACAGTATTTACTTGTCTTGGCGGTGTTCGGGATATCCGAAGGCGTACCTTGGCTACAACAAGGTAGTGGTCCGAGTCAATGTTGGCCCCTCGGAACCTTCGGACATCCATAATACTGGAGGAGTGCCTTGCATCGATCGCAATGTGGTCAATCTGGTTGACGGTTGATTGATCGGGAGATCTCCATGTGCCTTTACGAATATCGAGATGCGGGATCCGCGTACCATTATGACACCATTTCGCCCCGCCGCGAAGTCGATCAGCCTAAATGGTGGTGTCGTGTAGGCTGTACCTTCCGACAGTACTACCAAAGATGCCCTCTCTTCCTATCTTTGCATTAAAATCACAGGACAATTTTAATGTCATAGTTAGGGCACTGCTCGTATGTCTTGTCCAAGAGCTCGTAGAACCTCTCTTTGGTGTCGTCGTCTTTCTCCTCCGTAGGGGCATGGGCGCATATTAGGCTAATGTTGGCGAATTTAGCCTTGATGCGAATTGTCGTGAGGCGCTCGTTCACGCAGCTGAAACTTAAGACTTCTTGCCTAAGTCTGCCTCCAACGACGAATCCACATCCAAATAAGCGCTGCTTTTGTTGCCGATAGCAGTCGCCATAGTAAATGTCGCAGTTTTTCATTTTCTTCTTGCCCGGTCCATCCCATCGCACTTCTTGGATGGCGGTTAAGTCTGCTTTATAGCAGTTCAGGGCCTCCGCTAGCTGTTCGGCTGCACGCAGTCTGTTAAGGGACCTAACATTCCACGTGCAGATCCGAAATTCGTTGTCCTTTATTCGTTTGTCAGGTTCGTCAACAGTAAAATTATCCGTATCCGAGGCTTGTTGTCGTTTCGGAACTATTGTTGTTTTCCGCAGTCGGGCAGTTACCCCGGCGTACAACCCCAACCTGGAGGGCCAGGCCCTTTGTTGGACCCCTTGGACGAAAGGGGCCGGATTCATCCGGTGTCAGTAACCCACTTCGGGGATGTGAGAGCTGCCGTTGGCCCATAAAGGGTTCATCCGCCACCATCTCTATTTCAGGACCCTGACTAGTCATGAAAAATCCTCACTGACCTCAGCTCCAAATACGTCAAAGTAGCTCAAGTAAGGTAGCTGTCATCTTGACTGTTGACGACACCGTTTATTCAGTCTAGTGAATTCATCCGCCGTACGTCCTCTTTCTGAGGAGCTCATGTAAGACTTCTGAGACTCGTTCAGTCAGTCTTTCCGACAGAGCATTATAGTGGTGCTATTTTCTTCGTGTTCAACACTCGCGCTTATAAGTTTAGCAAGCCAAGCCCGGAAGGGCGAGGCCAGTACCCGGTGGTTACCACGCGGAGGTAAAATAAGCACAATTGATGTGTATGAAAAAGTTACAACAGCTGGGCACCGCCAAGTTGATGCCAGTCAGCGCCTACCCGATTCATACACACCCAACCATGTATTTTGAAGTACAGAATTCTGAAATACAGAATTTTGTTCATACAGTATTTTCAAAAAATAAATATACAGAAATGCAGAATTATGACCCGCTCCCGTTTTAGTTACGTACTCGGCACAGGGGGATATAAAGGTGTTTCCATTACCATGCAAAGCATTCGGATGGATGCGCGGCTATATCCTACCTTTAATTCGTTACAGGTGGCGCCCAACGTGAAATATCTTCAAATTTCCGGATTATTTCTCTGGATAATAAGTTTTCTCAGTGTGACCCCATGTACAATTTTTTTTTTGTACATTAGGTTGAAACTTTGTCATTGGTAACGTGCGTCACTGTACTACGTAGCTTTTAACCTTGTTTTACTTACAGTGTGCGCGGTGTTTGCAGGTTGACCGGTAGATTGTGTTTTTTTTTTCCAAATCTACGTCCGTTGCGATGCTGCAATGCTGATCGTTATCACACAATTAGGATAGTTTCCAGAGTAGCCAAGAGAAGCATCCGTAATTATGAGTATTTTGTATTTATGATTAGATCTGTCGTGTATTTTTGGCGAACTCACTAATGCCAGTTATAGACGAGATTGCGTGCTATTGTCCCATAGCTGGAGCATATAGTCTAGCTATGTCTGCTGCAAATGCGTAGTCAATTTTTGTTCTATTATTTTTATGATGTCCAAGCAATGGACTGTTTTCAAAGACATAGTAGAGCATTAGTTACGCACAGTTTGCCACATTGAGGAAACACAATACAATACTATTTCTACTAAAACACAATTCAAGAGGGGATATTACCATGCTAATCGAAGTCGACTTAGGTTATCTGTCACAAGATCATCCCACCCACCAAACAAATTATGAAGTGATTGATTAATTCAACGTTTGTGAATTTTGTTTGTCATCCAAATACGTGGATACTTTGAGCTTATTATTATTATTATTATTTTTTTTCTCCTTTTGTGGATTATTATTCAATTATTATTTTCTTTTAATTATTATCTTTAAATAGCTATATCTCTATATTGTATATATTGCCTTTTTAAGAATTTCTGCTCGCGTCTAATTGGTTGGTTTTAGTATTGTCTCATTGTCGTAATATTTTCACTGTAGTAAGCACGTCGCAGAGAGCCAAGAAATCCAAACAGCCGAAAATAGTATGTTTAGTGCGAACCAACGCAGGTACCTCTTGCGCAGTCTAGGGAATGCTTCCCTTTTCAGTGACAGCGCAAACCTGTCCATGCTACCAGTCAAAATCTGGTAGTGTTATGTATAATAACAATTATGAAATAACAAAATGTTAAAATATTTCACCACGCTCAGAGTTGTGATACACTGTATGATCTGCACTTGCTTTTGAACCTTGGAGCGTCGTATGAATTATGTGCCTACACACATTATGTATTTATCTGTTTTTTTGTATAAGTAGGTACCTAAGTTCTAACGCAAGCGCAGATCATTAGATTTTTGGTAGCATATAAGTTAACATGAAATAAAACGTTGTAACGAAGACAAAGCAGTTTGATTTTAATACTTTATATTTGGTGTGGATATCACAAATTGGCGACGAGGAAAATCACTATTAAAATTAATGGATTTTGGTTCATCTGACTAATGACAAACGTAAAACGCGAACAAGCTGAAATAGAAATCGAATCAAAAAATTGTATATTAACATCAAAAATAATGATCAATTTAGCGTAGAAGTCTCGACCAATTTGATTTTAATAATAATATTAAAGGACAGCTGTCCTTTTTTCCGGCTTTTTTGGTCAATTGTGTGTGGAAATGAAACAAATTAGTTCATTTGTTTTCCCATCCGACGTTTCGACAGAGGTTTCTGTCTTCCTCAGGGATATTGAAAAGTACTACAGTATTACAATAGTAGGTATAACAAATGAAAAACAATGCGAAACATTGGGAGCAAGTTAAGTTAAACACTTCGATAGAAGCTTAGTCAGTTGCGGAACTAATTTGTTTCATTTCCACACACAATTGACCAAAAAAGCCGGAAAAAAGGACAGCTGTCCTTTAATATTATTATTAAAAATAATGATCGCACATATGGATCCTTTCGTCATGGGAAATGACTTCGTGGAGTACGAGATGCGGCTGCAGCAGTTCTTTATAGTGAACGAGGTCATAGATGCAAAGAAAGTGCCTCTTTTCATTACGTATATTGGAGCCGATGCTTATTCTATTTTGAGAAAGCTATTTTCCCCAGACGATCCGAGTACTAAATCATATAGTGAAAGTGAATTAGTAAAGGAACTTAAAAAAATATTTCGAGCCTGTGGGAAATGAAATCGCGGAGTCCTTTAAGTTCTATAAAGCTGAACAGGGATCTAAAACTGTGATGGAGTATATAGTAGAGCTCAAATATTTAGCCGAAAAGTGTAACTTTGAAAATTTGTTGGATAGAGCCTTGCCGGACAGGTTTGTCTGCGGAGTTCGAGATAGCCAACTTAGGAGCAAATTCCTTAAAGAATCTGGCTTAAATTTTAAAAAGGCTTGTGAAATCGCTTTAAATTGGGAAATGGCCGAAGGTGAGAGCAAGGAGATCGCACCAAAAAGTGAAATGCTGAACACGTGTGTTATACGTCAAGGTCATAATGACAAATTTAAAGTACAGTCTTCGTCATCATCATCGTCATCGTCTAAGTTTTGTAAATCTATGCAGACAAGGAAGCAGAAGTGTCATCGTTGTGGTAAAAGTGATCATGATTCAGATAAATGTCCAAGTAAGGAATGGACATGCTACAACTGCCAAAAAAAGGGTCACATTGCTACTCAATGCAATTTGAAGAAGCAGTACAAACCAAAAAACTATAACAAAAATCAATTCAAATGCGTTGAGGAGATGGTGGAAGGAGCAAATGTATTGAATCTCAAAAGTATAGATGACCAGTTGGACATAAATGCTGTTGGAAATCCGGAGTGCGTGGAGTTGTTGGTGTCTGGGAAGCTGCTGCGGTTTGAGGTGGATACGGGGGCTTGTGCGTCTATTATTTCTTTAGTTAAGTATAAAGAACTCTTTTGTAAATTTAAATTGCTAGAAACTGAAAAAACCTTTATTTCTGTGATAGGTAATAAACTAAATTGTGCAGGAAAAATAATGGTGGCTGTGCGAAGATCAGGAAACGAAGACGAAACCTTGAACTCTTCGTAATAAATGCTAAAATGCTTTAACTCACTCCTCGGCAGAACTTGGCTTAATAAATTGTATCCACAATGGAGACAGGTATTCCAATCAAATTTAGTAAATCAAGTAAATCTTGGGCATAGTAGTTGTAGTGTTATAAATGAAATTGGAAATAAATTTCCACGTAATTTCATAATCCGCCAAATCAAGTTATAGAGCATCTTACAGCGGAGATAATTCTAAAACCAGATGCTAAGCCAATTTTTCGTGAGGCATACGATGTACCGTATAAGCTACGTGAAAAAGTTGAAGATGAGCTGAATCCGTTGTGCTCAGAAGGTATATTGGTACCTGTTAAGTATAATAGACATGCATCTCCAATAGTGATAGTGTCCAAACCAGGAAAAAAAATACGTATGTGCATTGACTGCAAAGTCACTATAAATCGTTTTATTGAAAATCAGCACTATCCATTACCTCGTGTGGACGACATTTTCGCAAATTTATCGAATTGTAAGTTTTTCTGCATAATCGATCTCTCCGGTGCCTACCAGCAACTTAAACTCTCAGAATCCTCAAGAGAATACGTAACTATAAACACGCATAAAGGCCTGTATCAGTACACACGTCTACTTTTTGGAGTTGCTAGAGCACCCTCGATCTTTCAATCGGTAATGGATCAAATCCTAAGAGGAATTTCTAATATCTTATGTTACCTGGATGGTATTTTGATAGGCGCTTCCTCAGTAAATAAGTGCAAATTAAAGCTTTTCCAAGTTTTACAGATACTCAATGAGCATAATGTGAAAATAAATATTGAAAAGTGTTCATTTTATCAAACGGAAATAAACTATCTGAGTCATACCATTTCAAAAAATGGATTGCGACCTAAGTAAAGGCCATTCAAAAAGCTCCACCGCCAAGAAATTTGAATGAACTTCAATCATATCTTGGATTAATAAATTATTATGGTAATTTTGTACCAAATTTGTCTTCAGAGCTAAAAGAGCTTTATAATATTTTGCAAAATGGTGTGGGCGCAGTAGCGCAGTGGTTAGTGTGCTGGACTACTGTGCGAGGGATCCCAGGTTCGATCCCCGGAAAACCACAAATTACATCTTAAGGTTTTTTCTACTGAGCCACCTCTCGCGAATGTCTGACAAACATCCGAGAGTATGACTGTCCTGAAAAAGCTTCTCAATTCAGCCGTTCGGACTCGGCATCAGCGTTGTTCCGCAGAAATTTTGGAGTTGAGCCATTCTCCGAGCCATTTCACATATGTTTGAGCCACTTTATTTAAAGAGAAAGAGGGGGGGGGGGGGGTGCTTTATTTGTTGAGATTTCTTTAAATTTTTTTTTTGTTTGGTGGTTCGCTGGAAGACAAAATCATCGAAAGACATTGCAGAACTATTACGCGATTACGGGATGCTTCTGGAAGAGTGAGGGACCTTAAACCGATCTAAAAAAAAACTCCAGAAGTCGTTCGACTAATATCTAGGCAATTTATTTTTTTGAGTCATTTTAAAAAATTGAGAAGATAGATCCGCCGTTTGTCGGATTTCTATAAATTTTGATTGAAAATATTACCTACTTTCTTGGTCTTAGCTAACTCTTATAGATCAAGAGGTCTTACACCCGCCTTAATATCCTGATTACATTGTAAGTATTTAAAAGTTCTGTTATTTCTAAATTAGCATGGTTAAGAAGTCTACTTCTGTGCCCGAGGAAATGTTTTCCTCGTCAGCAATGTAAACCGCTAAAGTACTCTTTCAAATAAGCAGTGCGAAGCTTGAAACAGGGAACACACAAATAGATAGGAACGTACTTCTAGCATAAGGTAACTTCAAGTATCATCTAAAGACGATGAGATTTCTGGAGAATGAAGCTTGCAGGCCATACCTTGAAGACGTGGAAATCGCTTCATATATTCCGCAACAAGAGTAAGACTATTGGGCTCAAAATGGTTAGTCTACCAGAGAATCAATCCATGACACCACTCTGAAGGATATAGACAAACGAAACAAATATGCCTGATGTCTGTCAGAGATCTTTTTGTTACTTATACTTAGATGGCGCTACAGTCCGGGGTGCAACTGTCCCTCCGGGTTGGAATCATAGACTCTTCGGGTCAGATACATGATTCTGTATAGTTCGTCTCTAATGGGAAACATTTCCATACATTATTCCCGATAGGAATATGAATTTTTTTTTTATTGAGCCAAAGTTGAAATACTTGAGCCAAATTACCCAATTGGGTACTTCAGCACAACGCTGCTCGGCATAAAATTGTAGGTACCTTCCATTCGTCCCAAAAATAGAAACTCACACAAACGAATGGTTGCGAGAAGCTAGGCCTAGGGTGTCTACCGTCTGTTGCGCCACCTATTTATTTATTTATTTAAAAAGGTGTTACATTTAACTGGACATCAGCTGCTCAGAAGTGTTTTGAGAAATCTAAACAGCTGTTGCTACAAAACAATTTATTAGAGTTATATGACCCAGACAAACCTATTGTGATTACATATCATGCAAGCCGTTACGGATTCGGAGCGGTGCTTGCACATGTTGTAAATGGAGAAGAAAAGCCAGTATTGTTTGCATCAAGCACTCTCTCTCCATCGGAAAAAAATTACTCTCAAATTCACCGTGAAGCTTTGGCTGTAATGTTTGGTATGAACAAATTTCATAAGTATGTTTATGGACATAAATTCACTTTATGTAGTGACAGCCAAGCTTTGAGAGAAGTATTTAATCTTAATAGAGACACATCAAGCATAACTGCTTCTCGATTACAGCGATGGGCAGTGATGCTCTCTATTTACAATTACGATTTCAAATACAGACCGGCTAAGCGAAATGCACCAGCTGATGCTATGTCGCGATTGCCGCTAAATGAAGAAACAGGTATAGAGTGCATAAACTCACTATCAAATTCTTTTGATCTGCCTTTAAATATTGAACAAGTTAGAGAACATACGATAAGAGACGATGTCTTATCGAAAGTAATAAAATATTTTCAGGCGTATTATAGACATAATAGACATAGACAGTTTATCTACTGAAGATGGATGTATATTTTATCGCGACAGGTTAGTAATACCGAGCAATTTTAGAAATAAAGTTTTGTGCACTTTACATCTATTTTAAGAAGGGGGAGAAAGTACTGTATAGAAATCATTTTAAAAATATTATTAAGTGGTTACCTGCAACTGTTTTCAAAGTAATAAGTCCATGTACATATTTAATTAATTTAAGTAATACAATTAGATTTGTACACAAAAATCAGTTAAGATATTCAAATTTATTGGATTCTCATCATGCAATTATTCAAAATGAGAATTACCCTAATGAAAATCGGCCCTAGCGAGGTATCCGTCGGAACAGAAAATTCTCCGCAACGCATACTCCGTCGGAGACTCAAATAACATTCGAGCCATTCAATGTATCCGCTTTCGGAAAGAATAATTAAAATGCGACAACGCATTGATTTGATATGATGTTGTTTCGTGGTACATCGGGATTTTCCTATTTAGTGCTTGTTTTTTTCGTTTTTTTTGCCCTGGAAACACACATTTAAGAAACAAATACAACCAATTACTTTGCTAAAATGTTTTTTCTTTATTGCTTTCATTTATCAACACTTCACTGCAAATCGTAAACAAATTCCGCAACCAATTCCTGTCGGAGCATATCGGAAGAAAATTCGTATGAAGCTGTCAAAAATATCAGTAAAAACGCACTTCATCGCACTAAAACGCAAAACGCCAGTGTGCGTTACATATTTGTCGGAACGAAGTATACCTCGCTGCAAAAATCCTTCGATTCGTACAAAATCGGAGAATTTTCCGTTCCGACGGATACCTCGCTAGGGCCGAATATCTTAAATGAAAACGAAAAATCTGATTTTCATAATAAGCCGTCAGTGATACGTAGAGACACACGATTACGAATTTTTGATAGATCTGCGTAGATCTGAACGCATTAAAAGGAAACTTAATAAACATTAAAATATTCTAAAACTATTCATTAATGCCTATGTTAATATGTATAAAATTAAAACGAATTTTGGTTATTTGAATTCAATTTATGTTATATTAAAATTGTATTTTTGAATAGATATATGTATATTTGTACTATAATATTTACATGAATTTTATGAATCACAGCAATGTTTAAGTAGGTACTCTACTATTAAAAAGGGGAAAACAGACGCATGCAAGATTGGATGTGCAGCAGTACTGATGCAGCTTCAGTCAGACAATAAATTGCATCCTGTGTATTATTACAGCCGCAAAAATTCACCAATGGAAGAAAAGTATCATAGCTATGTCTTAGAAGTTATGGCCGTATACCTAGCTCTTAAAAAGTTTAGAGTTTATGTGTTGGGAACGAAATTTACAATTTTAACTGATTGCATTGCATTTAAGCAGACAGTAGCCAAAAAGGATTTGCCAGTAGCCGTAGCCAGATGGATTATGTTCATGCAAGAGTTCGATTTTGAAGTTGCACACAGAGCGGGTAAAAAAATACCGCATGTAGATACATTAAGCCGTTATCCTGTTGTCAATATTATAGAAAGAGAACTAATAGCTAGAATTAAAAAATAGCAAAATACAGATAAATTTATTACAGCCATTAAGGAGATTCTTAAAGAGAAAAAGTATGAAAACTTTATTAGCAAGCATGATTTACTTTTTAAATACGAAGATGGAAAAGAACTGCTAGTTATACCTAGAAACATGGAACAAGAAATAATAAAAATGAAACACGATGATGGTCATTTTGGTATTTAAAAAACTGCGCACCTGGTTAATAATTAATTTTATATTCCACAGCTAGAACACAAAATCCAGAATTGCGTAACAAATTGTGTCAGATGCATACTTACGAGACGCAAAAAAGGATTTTTACGCCCTCTCCATAAAGAAGACATACCGCTGCAAACTCTCCACTTAGACCACATTGGACCTATGACTGCCACTTCCAAGCTATATAAATACATTTTGACTGTCGTCGATGGATTTTCAAAATATACATGGATTTATCCCACAAAAACACTCACAGCGGACGAAGTTATCCGAAAACTTAAGGAACTGCAACAACATTTCGGAAACCCAAAAAGATTTATAACGGACCCGAGGAACAGCTTTCACAGCTAAATCCTTTGAAGAATTCTGTCAGGAGGAAAATATAGAACACATACTGATAACAACAGGAGTACCAAGAGAAAACCGTCAAGCAGAACGGATTAATAAGATAATTATCGATGTATTAAGAAACTTATCAGGCGACAATCCGGAGAAATGGTTTAAGTGGGTACCCAAGGTACAAATAGCAATTAATAGTACCTTTCAGCGATCTATTCAGCGAACCCCATTTGAAGTTCTCTTCGGAATACCAATGCACAAGAAAAACGATATAGATATACATGAAGTCATACAACAGACGGCTATGAACACTTTTGACGAGGAAAGATACAAGCTGCGCCTTAACACCAGACAAGAAATTGCTAAAATTCAAAAAGAGAATAAGAAAACATTTAATAAAACTCGCAAAACTGAAACTGAATATGAGCTAGGCGATTTAGTAGCCATTAAAGATGCACAATTTAAAGTCGGTAATAAATTATCACATTTCTTTCTAGGTCCCTATGAAGTAATTAAGAAAAGTCGAAATGGGCGGTACACAGTGAAGAAGTGTGCAGACTTTAATGGACCAAAAACAACAACAACATGCTGCGATCACATGAAACCATGGCGGGGGGACGAGGTTATTCATTCGTTTGAGTCAAACGAAGATCAGGCCGGATGTGGGAATCAAGTTCAGTTGAGAAGTAAACTTCTCAACATCCAATCGGTAAAAAGCTCTTCAACAACTATCCAGTTATCAAACGTTATACAAATTCGACTCAGGCGATACGACTTGCGGGAGAATGACATCGAAAAAGGGACAGTCGATTACAAGCCGCACAGCAGTCAAGCAGCATCAGTTGGGTACCGATCGATGTGATCGTTGCCAATTTCTCTAAAACTAAAACGCGAATTAAAATAGTAAAACCTAACTTGAATTTAAAATAATAAAACTTAACTTGAAATTAAAATAGTAAAACTTAACTTGAATTTAAAATAATAAAACTTAACTTGAATTTAAAATAATCTAATCTGAATTGTAAAATAAAACCTAACTCTATAATAAATTACACAAACCACATGTATAATAACAATTATGAAATAACAAAATGTTAAAATAATTCACCACGCTCAGAGTTGTAATTCACTGTATGATCTGCACTTGTTTTTGAACCTTGGCGCGTCGTATGAATTATGTGCCTACACACATTATGTATTTATCTGTTTTTTGTATAAGTACCTAAGATCTAACGCAAGCGCAGATCATTCGATTTTTGGTAGCATATAAGTTAACATGAAATAAAACGTTGTAACGAAGACAAAGCAGTTTGATTTTAATATTTGGTGTGGATATCACAGGTAGGTGTAACCGACAATGGGAACGCCACTACCGCGCCCCAAGACCATCTTGCACAGGCCTCTGGCAGCAAATAGCTCTCTAAGAGCCGAAGTAGCCGGTCGATTAGCAAATGCTCCAACCCCAAATAGAGTTACGGGTGAAGATTCAATCGGAGATGAGGGAACTTTGGTACAAGCCACCCCAGAGGTTCGACCACTAGTTGGACGGGAAAGCCTTCCTAGATACTCACCACCACCTCCTCCTTATCTACCCCGTAGCCACGCGGCAGTTCCCCCACCACCCCTAGGTCGCAGTGACAACGCTGAAGATTTTCTTTCGCGCCTGAATAACTGGAATCTGAATGATGCCTCAACTGGACCGCGTGGTCATCGACCATCCCAGCACTCTTCGCGAACACAAGATTATCAGAAATGGGGAATCTCCTTTGATAATCGAAACATGACAGTAAATGATTTTTTATTTAGGTTAGATCATCTGAAGAGATGTCACGAGGTTAGTTGGGAAGATATTTCGAAGAAATTTCATCAATTCCTTGGAGGCCAGGTGGAAAGTTGGTATTGGGCTTATCTCAAGGCCAACCCATATGTAAACTGGACCACTCTTCGCCTAGCTCTTATAGAGCAATTCAGAAGTTTAGAAAGCGACTCCGAACTATCTCGTAAAATGTACGATCGCCATCAGCTACCGTCGGAATCGTTCGACGATTTCTACACAGCGCTTCAGCAATTAAATAGTCGTCTTCGGGTGCCCAAACCGGTCAGGAAGATAATCGAACAAAATGTTCGCACGCGCATTGGGGAATTGCTACTAACATTTCAAACAAGCAGTTTACCTGAGATGATATATGTATGTAGAAATACCGAAAAATATTTGGTCGACCACCGGCGGCGATCTAACGCGTTTCTTCCCCCTTTGCGTAGGAATGTGGTATCGGAAGTTGAGGCTAATGAATTTAATGAACCTGAGGTTAGTTTTTCCCGCGTTGAGGCAATCCAACATAGAAGAGATGGCAGTCGATTGATTTGTTGGAACTGCAAGATTACCGGGCACTCCTTCTATGACTGTCCAGACGCTCAGAGGCATTTGTTCTGTTACAAAGGGGCGGGTTACCATTATGAACACTGAGCAAAATTTTTTTTTATTATTTTTTCTGGGTTAAAATGGCCTAAAAAACATAATATAATATTTTTTTCCTAAGGAAATGAAATTTTTTTTTTGTCTAAATTTTAATAATTTTTTTTTAATCAAATCATGTTTATGTGACTCATTCCAGTTACATAGCTCAATAAGTCTATACCAAAAACTGTCAGATAGGCGCATGTAAGAAAGTCTAGTGTATTTAAAGTATGGGGTGGGTGGTTCGCTTCGCTCGCTAACAGGATTTTAACCCTTTTTTTCGCGGGGCTTAGCCGCTCACGCGACTTCGTCGCTCCGCTAAGGGTATGTCAACAACTGTCTGGCAGGCGCCTGGTGCTAAAGTTTAATTATATTTACTCTGGAGTAGGTATAATATTTTCAGTCAATAAAAATACATGCACTTTTCTGTGAAAATTGAAAACTTTAAAATGAAAATAAAAAAAAAAGAAAATAAAGTTTCCGCAGAAAATGTCTTTTACAGTACATCTTAGAATAAGTGAATTTAACAAAAAAAATAATAAAAATAAATTTGCTTAGTGTTCATAATCGAAACCTGAGCCTTGGCGTCTCGGGGGAATTGCTCGGTGAACCGGAACCCGGAGACTATTTGAAATGCTATTCTAGCAATCCTATTGTGGACTTCTCCCAAAGTAATGAAAACTTACCCAATACCATACAAATTTTGACACGTCCTAAAATGATAACCCCTTTGAATTCCCATATAATAAAAAATGAATTTCATACCAAAAGCCCAATAAAAACATTACATGAACGAATTAATAATTATTACACTGTCCGAAGTAGAATTTTCGGTAACCAACCCAAAATAATTTCAAAGAAAGTCCAAAAATTGCGAAAGAGGTTCAAATCTAAAAGAATGATGTATCAGGCCATAGAAGCTACCACCATATGCAGTTCGGACGATCCTCGCCCAAAGGTCTGTCTATTTGGAGAAACTATGCTTGGGTTACTTGATAGCGGTGCCAGTGTAAGCTGCCTGGGGGAGGGTGGATTAGATTTTTTGGAACAACATGACATTCCATTTACCAGATTTTCCTCAGAAATTAAAACCGCAGATGGTAGTGCTCAGCCCATTGTTGGTAAGGTAATAGCTGACATAAATTACAAAGGCGAAACCAAATCTATAGTCTTGCTGATAGTGCCCTCGCTAAGACAGCGTCTCTATCTGGGAGTGAATTTCTGGAAAGAATTCACTACATCACATCTGAAATATCGCAGGACTTAGGCATTACTCAGCATGACACTTGTGCGCATGAATTGTCAGCGGAGGAGTCCAGAAAACTGAAAGAAGCCGTCAGGCGTCAGCCTGTTTCCTTCCTTCTCCACTATTGGTTTAGGAAAACAAGTCTGGAGGAACATATAATCGACACGGGGGATGCCGTACCCATAAAGCAACGTCATTACCCGGTCTCTCCAGAGGTACTGAAACTTTTGTATGAGAAATTGGATCGTATGCTTCTATTGGGTGTGATTGAAGAGAGCACAAGTGCATGGAACTCTCCGGTAGTCCTGATTCGCAAACCAGGAAAAAACCGCTTATGTCTGGACTATCGGAAAGTGAATAGCGTCAGCAAGAAGGATGCGTATCCTCTTCCTCATATAGACGGATTGCTAGGACGTCTTTCAGAGACACACTTTATTTCTAGTGTAGATTTGAAAGACCCCTTTTGGCAGATCCTGCTGGAGAAAGGTTCATGGCAAAAGACAGCTTTTACGGTTCCAGGCAGACCTCTATATCAGTTCAACGTTATGCCCTTTGGCCTTTGCAATGCGCCACAACGCATGTGCAGGTTAATGGACAAAGTGGTACCGCATGAACTGAGAGAAAATGTTTTTGTTTACCTGGACGACTTATTGATAATCTCGCGCACATTTGTCGAACATGTTGATATGCTCAAAGTAGTAGCTAGTAAGCTTAGGGACGCAGGAGTTTCTATTAACGTACAAAAATCTAAGTTCTGTTTTAAGGAACTTAGATATTTAGGTTATATAATTGGAGACGGTTGTTTAAAGACTGACCCATCTAAAATCTGTGCCATTAATGAGTTTCCGGTTCCTTCCTCCGCACGCCAGGTTAGGAGATTCTTAGGGTTAGCGGGATGGTATAGACTATAGACAATTCGTCAAAGATTTTTCATCATTAGCAACTCCTCTAACAGATACGTTGAAAAGGGGAAACAGATTTAGTTTTGATGACCCTGCTATTAGCGCCTTTAATCGCCTTAAAGCAACTCTGACTATAGCACCTATCTTTTCACATCCTGACTTTGGGAAAGGGTTTATAATTTTATGTGATGCCTCCGCATCCGGTATTGGAAGTGTGTTGTGCCAAGAAGACGGGGAGGGAAATGAACGCCCAATTTATTACTACTCCCGATAAGCTCAACGCGGCTCAGCGCAACTACAGCGTCACGGAGCGGGAGTGCTTGGCGGCAGTTATGGGAGTTCAAAAATGTAGACCCTATGTAGAGGTAACACGGTTTAAAATTGTAACGGATCATGCGAGCTTGCGATGGTTGATGAGTCAAAAAGATCTTAGTGGTCGGTTAGCTCGATGGAGCCTAAAATTGCAGGGATTCGACTTCAACATTGAACATCGAAAGGGGTCTCAAAATGGATCATTGCCACCATCGAACAGCAAAAAGACCAGCTACCTGACCTTCGTGTATCGGAAAATTTCGTGTACAAGAAGGTTAAGCATAGCACAGGGAATCCTTTAGAGGATGACATAGCGTGGAAACTTTGGGTTCCCGCTGAGCTAACGGAACGCTTGATCTTACTGGCCCATCAGCCACCTCGGGCATCGCATGGAGGTATAGCTAAGACCTTGTACCGTCTGCGACAACGTTTTTTTTGGCCCAGCATGGCATCACAGGTAAAATCCATGATATCAAGATGCGATATCTGTAAAACATGTAAAGCCCCAAATACCATCCTAAGACCACCAATGGGTAAGGCGTTTTTGGCTGAAAGACCATTTCAAATGTTATATATAGATTTTCTCGGCCTCTATCCTCGTTCTAAGTCTGGGAATACTCACATAATAATTGCCTTAGACCAGTTCACGAAATTCATACTTATTAAACCAATTAGGAGCGGAACCACCGTTACGAGACTGACGTTTCTGCAAGAACAATTATTTTGCGTCTACGGAGTACCAGAGACCATCCTATCGGATAATGGTAAACAATTTACCAGCAATGAATTCTCCAAAACATTGAAAGCGTACGGCATAAATCATGTAAAAACCGCCAACTATTCGCCCCAAGACAATAGGTCTGTTTTTTTCCTCATTGATCTCAGTGAAGTAAAGTAAAGTAGGATTTTCAACACGCAATTACAACAACTGTACCCAATTTGACACCACTGAGATTCACACAAGCTATTCATTTCCAGCAAGACCAACTTTGGAGCATTCTTCAATTCTGAACACCAGGGGAACACATTTGATGTTGTCATTTGGATGTGTTCACAGAGTGCCTCCATTTATGATACATAATATGTGTCGGCTGTGGTGGGTGTAAAATGCATAAAGTGCATATATTTTAAACAAATTTCAAAATAGCAACTGAATATTACGGAAAGTAATAAAATACTAAGGGCCAGTTTCAAGACTAGCTGATAAAGTCTCGGATAGCCTATCCGGAATTTATATGCCAGATAAACTTCAACTTTCGGTTTCAAAGGTTTCGGATAGTGATATCTGACAGAAAAAGTGTCGGATAGTCTATCAGCCAGTTCAAGTTGCTGTTAAAGCCTCTATCCGGAAGATAAACAAAATATTTATTTGAAGTGGCTGGGAAAAATATAGTTTCAGAGCATTCTTTCGTTGACGGACGTAGACAGCAGTTAGAAGTATCCTATAGTGGATTTATTTGAATTCTTAGATGACGAATTTGATGAATATTACAACCATATATTACACGGCCCCGTAGGAACAAAATAGATATTTCAAATTATTTTGAGAAACCAGAAACCCTCGACGATGAAGATTCCTGAATTACTATTTTGTTTAACTTTATCCATGCTCAGTGAATACCTTTCACCGTGGCGTTGAACTTTGCCGCGGGTGCGTTTTATTCTGGTGTGACCCGTAGGTGTAGAGATTGTATTGGAAACACCAGAATACGTGAGGAACTCAATGGCAGGCAGCTAGTTCTCCGGACGGAGCGGCCTATGCTTCGGTGGTTTGGTCATGTTAAACGCAGTCCGCAACCAGGATCCCACGACCGATGTACTATGGAATCCGTACCATCAGGCAGGCGTAAACTAGGTAGACCTAGGATGAGATGGTTAGACCAAGTCCATAATATCTCCTCTACCCGTTTGGGGATTGCCCTTTATGATTTAGAGTCGATGGCGGAGAATCAAGACTATGGAGGGTCCATTTGGACTTGTGCAACCTAAACCTGCGACCCACTTAATGGATAAGCGGACCATCGAATATGAATGAATAAATGAATTTATCCATGCTAAATTACCAAAAATAGAACAACATAATTCACTTAAAAATGTTGTATACTATAAAAAACATCATTTCCATTCCTGTCAAATAATTTGTGTCTGATAAATTTTTCTACCGGATAGTTTATCAGAGACTTTGACGATGAAACAGAAAAAAAATATCAGCAACTTTTATCTGGTGGATAGCGCTATGTGTCGGCTAACTATCCGAAACTTTATCCGGAACATTTGAAACTGGCCCTAAATATTTTCTGTTTTTATTTAAGTTGTACTTTGGTAACAAAATATATAGGTATATATTATATACACCTAGACTTATAATAATTGAAAATAAGTATGTTATCTTTGTTGTTATGTCCTTATGGGATACATTTTTTGTAATAGTACATCCTTCCATTTTGTATTCGCTGTTTATTTTTTAACTGAAGTATATATGTAATGAAGGCATTATTTACATACTCTTTTTTTTAAATGAAAATCATTCGATTTCAGCCAACTGACATTCCAACTTTTGATTTCGATGGAGATTCGATTTATTTGTTAATTCCTCCGCACATTCTCATATGTTTTTTCGACTGAAAATTTGTGGTCTAAATCTTTATTTAAAAAATGTTTACAGTCAAATTTACATAAAAAATATAAAATTGGAAGCAACATTTGTTCGTCTTATGGAAAAAATGTAAATAATCGCTTGTCGCAATCAAAATGAACAAACCAAGGACAATTTAAAATGTTAATTTATAATTTATTTAATTTTTATTGCGTTTTTCTGTTCAATTTGATTGTTTCTTTCTCCAAGAATATATATAAATAAGGCCATCTTTTATCAAAATTAAAGTCAAAACCAACGGGCAATTTGAATATAAATATGCTTGTAAACATCGAATATTCAAGGCCTCGTAAATGTCTTGTGTTGGGTGGGTAACTTCGATATTAGTGGGAAAAGTTATGTCCGTCTCCTAATCAAACGTAATTTAACCCATTGGCTATAAAATAAAATCATAAAAAAATAAAAAAGTTGCATTTACGTATTGCCCCACCGGGGCGAAAAAAAAAACACCCAAGGATGTTTTTTGGACTTTGTGCTACATAAAAGTCAAAAAATTAAAATTCTAAGACGGTCACTAACAGCATCTATTTATTGGCTGTCGAAAACACTGCGATCAATTATCTCTTAAGCCCTGCAAGCCCCATCGATCGGGGCGAAAAATCATATACGCTCTGACACCCAGCCTTAAGGGAAAATATTGGTATTCTGGTCGTAGCTTTAATTAAAAACAAGATATAGGCATAGGCTTCATAATTGTTAATCTTTACTAGCTGAATCGATAGTTACCCTGTCTAAATTTCAACAAATTTTTTTATGATCGTTTTGTAAACGCAAATCAATCGTTTAATCACGAGTTTATACAAAAAAGACAGTCTCTGTCAGGCAATCGCCGTGTTAAGACGTGTGTGAAGTAGTTGGTTTATATAGACATTTTTTTTCGTTTGTTTACATTCGAAGTGTCAAATTTTCCCGCCCACGCGGCTTAGCTTAAACTTCCAATTTCAATTCTCCATTGGCATATTTTCTTTTATTTTCACTCTTTTTGCTTAAAAATAAAAGATGAAAGGGGGCTCGGACCCCCCTAATCGTAACCGATTTAGGGATCTTTCCCCGGACGCTCCCTTAAATCGGAACATCAAATCAAAACGCAAATGCATTGATGACAACTTCCCATCACTCCCAACAACCTCTTCAAATGATGACAATATTCCCCGGTATGTAGTAGTATCAGGATTAGAAAAACTAGGTGACAATCTTAAACCACTATCTGCATATAACCCTTTCCAAATAAATCGCGGATTGGAATATATTTCCAAAGAAATTTTGGAGGTGAAAGCAATGCGATCCGGCGACCTTCTCGTTAAAGTTTCTAATCTGTTTACCGCCGAAAAATTCATCAAGGCCAAATTCGTCGATTCTATTCCAGTAAAAATAGTTTCGCATGTTGGACTCAACTCAATTCAAGGTAGAATCTTTTCCAAACATATAATTGACATCCCAGAAGACGAGCTACTAAACGAATTAAAAAAATATAAAATAATCGACATAAAAAAAATCCTAAAAAAAGTTAACACCGAACTAGTCCCGACAGGTGCCGCAATCGTTACCTTTGACCTCATCAGACGTCCCAATGACATAAAAATAGGTTGGGTAAATTGCAAGGTAGATGAATATATCCCAAATCCGATGAGATGCGTCTCTTGCCAAAAATTGGGCCACACCAAAAACAGGTGCAATAGTGCACCAGCTTGCAAAAATTGCTGCTTACCCCCTCCACACGAGCAATGCCCACGAATTCATTGTATCAACTGCAAAGACGATACTCACACATCTTCCGACCCTGCATGCCCAACTTTTCTGCGACATAAATCCGTTAACAAAATCAAAGTCAACCGTCGGTGTACAATCCGCGAAGCTTGGAAAATATACAATGATAATCCGGTACTACATCAATTACCCGCTCCAACTAAATACCCCGGAACCAAACCCTCCATGGCTGAAATTATTAAAAACAGAATTCTCACTCAAAATAACACCCCAGCCGAACCTAACCACAAACAATCAAACACACCACTCCCCACTCTCACAACTCCTATCCCGCTAACAACTACATCTGATCCCACAACAATAATCCCACACGAATCAAATAAAATAGTTTTCCAACAACAACAAAACGAAATTAATCAAAACGCATATACTCTAAACTTAACACATCCAAATCCAACAAACAACTCTCCATCTCAATCCAATCTCTCCACTGATCTCCCAGAATCAAAACAGCTCCCATCTTCACCCCTCACGTCCTTCACAAACAAAACCAAAATAGATTCTCTACTACAGCAAAACTTTAACCAAATCTTATCATCCCCCCGAACCGGCACCTCTTCTAAAACTCAAACAGTCTCTCTTACACCAATATCAGACGATGACGACATATAATTTTAACAGTACACACGTCCAAAACACTTACTCTGCTGTTCGAAGGTTGAATCACTCGCGCTCGTCAGTGAGCCTGAGTGATTCAGCCTCCGGGCAGGGGAGTCAAAGAAATAATTCACACATCAACAACTCAAATAACTCAATTTTATCGCAAAAGTACAATACATTTAAAGCTCTCCAGTGGAATATAAAAGGTTATATTAACAACTATGACGAGCTTAATATTTTGATAAAAGAACTTTCGCCGTGTGTTATATCTCTTCAAGAGACACACTGTGCGTTTGGTTCTACCCCCCTTGAACCCAATCCATATAAAGGTTATTTTCATAACTTCCCTCACAATACAACGGCAAAGCAAGGTATTGGTCTCTTAATAAAAAGGAATATTCCTCACAAATTGCTCAATATTAATTCTAGTATTTTAACGATAGCAGTTGTAGCATATTCTGCCGGAGGTCAGTACAACTCCACCACGACGAAACAACTAAAGCAATTTTGATGAGAGCACTTGTCTTCCTGCTGTCCGAAAACTCCGAAAATTATTACCACCCCCTGCTTATGCTCTCTTGCCTAGCATCCCGGTCTAGCTCAGCCCGCGTGGATACTGTCTAGAGATAATGCACTGTGCATTATCTGCACTTTGAGTTGGCCCCGATCCGCGTCATGCAATGAAAAACTGGTTTGACTTCTTAAATTTTACTCTTAGCACATAATTACTTTATTTGCCTCCAAATAAAAACAAACAAAAAAAAAAGAGAGATTTCGGATTCAATTCCATACTAATCAATTGATAAAAAAAAACTAATGTGCTCGCTTGGCACTACTCAAATTCAAAACAAAATATAAAAAAAAAAAAATTATTTAATTTTACGTGCTATAGATGGTACTTATGTAAAAATTATATAAGTGGTTATCATTTCATTATGATTGATCAAAAATTTACCTGGTATCTCCGTCGTGACATGTCAGGACTGGGCGGTGGTCAGCTTCACTCGATGACTTCAAGGGTATACTAATTAGGTTTAAATAATTTTCACACACTTTGTACCACAGAATAGATTTTAAATTATGTACTCTAAATTTTAGATATTCAATTATAGATTTTTAGGTTTTAGTGTTAAAATTTAAGATACTATTAGGCAAAAGCATGATAGGCAAGTAAGTTATATAATACAATAGTTTAATTTAACGTTAGGTAGGTAGTTATTTAAGTAAATTTATAGTTATTTAAGCAATTAACAAATCTGGATTTAGCAAATTAAACACATTTGACACAGTCACTATTGCTTCGGTTTTGCGGACAATACACCAACACTAGGTAATAGTGCTCGTGCGATCGCCTTCCTGACTGAGATGTCTGGCGTCGGAGTGAGCCTTCGTGTACGAGAAGGTTTCTGCTGTTGAGATGCAGGTAAGTTGCTATGAGAGTGATTTCTTCTCTCGATGCTCCTGATGACGGCTCCGGTTGGCGTGGCAAATTTCGCTTGGCACAGGTGTTGGTGGTAGCAGCGTTTTGTGGCTCTGGGAGCTGTTTTAAGAGCGGTGTCTGTGGGACTCTTGAGATCCCCCTTTTTACACCACAGATTCCCTTTTCTTAGAGCACTCACGAGTAGCTGGCTATTACACCGAACCAAAACCAAACACAGGACGTAACTAATGGTATAGGCCACTTATAAAATTTGAAACTTAATATAGTGTCTTAAAAAAATCTATCTCTTACTGCGCAACGTAAACTTATAGTAAGATATAAGTAAGTAAAAAGTAAAATAAGGTATGTGTATCAATATCCTTAGAGAAGCGACCTTACTCGTGGCGGTCTAAGAAGGAAAAGAAAGTGGCGAGCAAAGGATGTTGGGTCGCCATCTTATTTACAAGAATACAGTTCTGCCAACTGTCTATGACAAACGCCCTCTTTGGATGGACACTCGCAAGTATAGTTGCCATCTTGTAACAAGCGCAATACATGACCGTTAATTTTAAACCACCACGCAATAATTGAATGGCATAGATATTGATGTTACAAAACAATAACATCGCCCAAAACATGAAACATATTTTATGGCCGATGGTATTGAAAAAGAACTAAAATATGCCAACGAGAAACGTGGGGCAGACTCACACCCTGAAACTCATGCTCTATAAAGCCGGGCCTTAACTAACCTTCAGATCTCAACTATACATATATATCCTTCCCATGAACCCTACCAATCACTTTACCCTTCATATCCTGCAGCACGTACAAACTGTTACCTATCCTTTCTACAACTCGACATTTTGAGAATTTACGAGCGAGCTTAGCACTAAACTGCTTCGACGCATCGCTTTGGTGAAAGTTACGCCGATAGACAATCTGTCCAACCGAAAACTGCCTAGGACGAGTACGCAAATTATACGCTTTAGAATGTTTCTTTTGAGCTTCTTGCAACAGCCTATGTGCCTTGTCTCGAACTTTTTGAAGATAGTCTAATCTACACAGCTGTTCAGGTGCTTCACCAGATAATCCATCGAGCTTCCTCAGCAAGTCATATGAACTCCCATGAGTTACCATATGGTAGCCCATGAGTACATAAAACGGACTATAACCTGTAGATTCATGTACTACATTCCTAAGAGCACAGGCTATCGAACCTAAATGCTTGTCCCACTCTCTCTGGTCCTCCTCGATATACATCCTTACGGCTGTAAAGATTGTCTTATTCGCCCGTTCAGCGGCATTGGCTTGTGGCGAATAATAACCCGTAAGACATTGCTTGATTCCCGATTGAGCCAAAAAGTGCTTAAATTCTTTAGAAGTGAACTGAGCACCATTATCACTTAATATTTTTTCGGGCACACCAAAGAGATTGAACACCTCTTCCTGCAGAGTCTGAATTGCTAATTGTGCTGTAGCACTTTTTAATGGTTTTATAACTACATACTTTGAAAATTGGTCCAATATGACAAAAGCTTGAGTGTTGCCTTTCTTTGACCTGGGAAATGGACCAACGAAGTCAACATGTAACTCTTGCCAAGGTCGCAAAGGTGGAGGTCTGGGATGAGAAGTCGGCCTGAGGATAGCATTTGGAGTTTTCGCAGTTTTACACACCTCGCAGGCATTAACGAACCTTATCACATCCATGACCATCTTTGGCCAATAATATTTACGCCTAAGTTTCTCTAATAATTTATTAATACCGGGATGAGCGCATAATGGGGGAGAATGTAGTTTATCCATTAAATCAATGCGAAGATCCTTAGGTACATACAGACGCCAACAATTTTCTTCACTCTCTATGTCTTGCGAACGAAATCGAGTTCTTTTATAGAGTAGATTTTCCGAAACCTTTAATTCGGGATATCGGTCAGGTTTGGATGCGACCATTTCGATCAAAGACCTATACTCCTCTTCTCCAAAAGCTTTGGATGTTAAATCTATTTCCGATACTTCGAATTCATTCCCCTCGATATCTACCCTGGAGAGCGCATCCGCTACCACATTCTGCTTGCCTCGGCGATGCACGATCTCAAAATCGTATGGCTGAAGTTTTAAAGACCATCTGGCTAATCGACCGTGCAAATCTTTTTGAGCCATTAGCCATTTCAGGCTCATGTGGTCTGTGATGATGGTGAACCGAGTGCCCTCTATGTAAGGACGGAACTTCTTTACGCTAAGCACAGCAGCTAAGCACTCTAACTCAGTGACACTATAGTTTCGCTGTGCCGCGTTCAACTTTTTTGACATAAAGGCCACTGGTCTCTCATCACCATCATCATCGATTTGGATCAGTGCTCCACCGACACCAGTATTAGAAGCATCGCATTGGATACTGAATGGCTTATCGAAATTAGGCGGCGAAAGAACTGGAGCGGACGTTAACATTGACTTCAACTTCTCAAACGATTGAAGAGCTTCCTCAGGCCAGTCATTAGTATATTTTTTGCCCGTAATATTGGTCAAAGGTGCCGCGACAGCAGCAAAGTTTGGGACCATTCTCATATACCACTGACACATGCCTAAGAATCTCCTCAACTGTTTTAAAGTGGTAGGCCGCGGAAAGTTTTGAATTGCCTTTATCTTATCCGGATTTGCTTTAATACCCTCTTCTCCAATAACATACCCCAAATAATTGATCTCACGTTGACAAAATTTAGATTTTTGAACGTTAATTGTCAGGTTCGCTTCCGTTAGACACTTAGCTACCTTTGACAATAGTTCAATGTGATCCTCAAATGTATCCGATACGATTAATAGGTCATCAACATATTTAAAGACGTCCTCGTGAAGCTCATATGGAATAGCCTTGTCAATTAAGCGGCACATAGTCTGCGTAGCATTTTTCAGTCCGAAGGGCATCATTTTAAAGTGATACAATCCCTGGCCTGGAACTGGAAAAGCCGTCTTTTCCCTAGCTGATCTGCCAGAAACTCTCCTTGAGGTCTAAGGCTGAAATAAATGTTGCTCGCTTTAATCTGGCAAGTATTCCATCAATGATGGGCAAGGGGTAAGCATCCTTGGAAGTATGCTCATTAACTTTACGAGCGTCTAAACAAAATCTAAAGGTACCGTTAGGCTTTCTAACCATTACCAATGGGGATGACCATGAACTGTCACTTTTCTCAATTACGCCTAGGTTAAGCATACGTTTAACCTCTTCATCCATTATTTTTTGCATTGCTGGAGAAATTGGCCAATGTCTTTGCTTAATTGGTTTGATGTTGCCGGTGTCTATGTCGTGTTCAATAAGTGATGTTCTACCTAGACCATTTTTATCGAATGAAGGAATCTGTTCAATAGTTTCTAACAAAACACGATTCTGCTCTGGAGTGAGCTTGTGGGACTTATCATCCGCAGATGGGAGACTAATCTCACATGCAGCTGCAGCAACCAAACCAAAAGCATGCCAAAAGTCAATCCCCAATGTAAAAAGTCTCTTAAGTGTTGGAGAAATAAAAAACTTAATGGTCTTTTCATTAGCATTAAACCTGACTTTGAGAAAGACGTAACCCACGATTAATTGTCTGTTTGAGTTTGCTGCGAGCTTTGAGTTTTCGACCTTGGCAAAATCTGCACAACTGAATGTTGCGGAGGAACTGTTTTGACCGGATGCCGATAGCCTCCTCTCCTGACATCCGTTTTGGAGTTTAACCGATTACAACGCATGCAATTCGGTTTAGTTATGTTCTTCGCACCACACGAATAACAAAAAGTTTGTATCTTTGGACTTGGACAATTTATGAAATTATGTCCGATATCGCTACAATTCCAGCAGATACTTAGGTCGTTTTCCTCCACAGCATAAGATTCCCCCAAATTCTGTTCAGTCGGTTCTTCTCTATAATACCCCGATTCAGAATACTCAACTTCATGTACTACTCTCCTACGGCTCACCAACTGTTCATCTAAACTCTCCCCAATGTCAAACAACCCCTTTTCTACCTCCATACACATAACCCGTAAATGGTCAACGGTCACTGGGTGTGCAAGCATTAGCTGCTTTCTCAACGCTGGATGCATATTGTTTTTAAGCAGTGAAAGCTTATCTGCTTCTGAGTACGGAACACGCAGCAACGAGTCCAAGGATTCTATTGCCAGTTTGAATTCACTAAATGATTCCCTAGGTTTCTGCTTTCTGGACTCCATTTGCCTACGAATCTCATGGTCGGTGGTGACTGTTTGAAATTCAGAAATGAGCGCCTTCCGAAACTGTGACCATGTCGGATTCCGGTTTCTGGTGACAAATATCCAGAACCAAGTAACTGCAGAACCGGTCAGCAGTTGGTGCATTGACAGGCAAAGTCTGTCCAAGGGAATACCCTGGCTCCTAGCTAACACCTCAACTCGAAAAACAAAATGTTCCACGCTCAAGCGACTTGAATATCCTTCAAACTCCAACCTCCAATTTGATATTGCTGAAAGTTTTCGATGATCAAAGGAGACTTCCTCAACTCTCTCTGCAACAATGGAACGGTCTAGTTCCCCTACACCACTTTGATCTTTATTATATCCGAATGCACTACTACTTCTTCGATTCTCCATACCTATTTGGTTGCTATGTGTCTGACGCATAGAATCATATCTTGGTGCTGGCGGAGGAAATTGATGAAAATATCCTGGAAGATAAGGCTGTTGCGTCTGATAATCATTTGCATAAACCATCTGAGGTTGCTGTTGATGGCTTTTACCTAAGCTCAGATTATTGAAACCTGCTAGTGGCGTATTATGATCTGATGCAGATGAAATATGCACTGTAGGAGGTAGCGGTGGTTTCCTTTTCGGAATAGCTCCCGTTACTTGCGAAGAGCAACTTTGCGATAATGCACTTCCTACACTACAATTAAGTAAATCATTATTGTTTCTATTCAGATCCATTTCATTGCTGCTTTGAGCTAATCTATCATCCGGATCTACAGGTGTGGAAGGGCCTGCACCGAACCGTTCAGAAGTCAGCCGCCTAACCATCTCATTAACTTTGTCCTTAAGACCTTCAATTGCTACCTTTTGTTCCGGAGCACGATTTCGTAAAGCTTCTAGTCGCCCTAAGATATGAAGACCACGGGACACGGTTCTAATTTGCGACTGCTGATCTGCCGTCTTAAGCACGTCTTCATATGATACAAGTAATCCTTTTACCTTCTGATTGCAAATACTAAATTCCTCAGTGGAATTATTTATATACCTAAACTCTGATACACGCTTTCCCTGCACTTCTTCCTCAGCAATTTTAGCTATATCTCTAGCAAGATTTCTAATACTGCCTGTAATTGGCAACCCTCGAATTTGACATTCATGTCGAATTTCGTCACTTTCTAACAACCCGAAGTCCATGGTAGAAATATTCGAAATGTTTTGCCAAACGATCAGGAATTATTAAAGGTTAGAATAATAATTTCTCAAACTCAATGTGTGTCTAAAATCAATGTGTTTATATACTCAAATAACTTTAGTAACAGTATATCTTGCTTTTTTTTTTTTTTTTTCTCTCTATTGAATTATGTATATGTATATTTATTATTTCGATATCATGCAGAAGTCAAACCAATCTCTATCACAAGACGTCGGACCAAAACTATAGATTTGTGATCACGAGCATGCTAAAACAATTCTACAAACAATGGATGTGCATAAAAAAAACAAACAATATTCATACTAGGATTTCCAAAAACTTACATGTTTTACTTTAGGAATCTAACTGTACAAATTATGTATATGCTAAAGGAGTAGTGGAAGGTTATAAACAAAACGATTCCGCTACATCTCACTTCAAGCACGGAATGAATAAACGGGAATATGATAAGAACCGATCTCTAATCTATGTCTAACCGCTTATTTTATTGATTGTACCGCACATCGCAAAACCACTATCACACCCGCCGATCACTTTTATTTTATCTCTTATCAGATGTTTTATTTTTATATTTTTTTTTTTTTTTTTGCAACTCAACAATTATATTTTTTCGTACTGATTTTACTATGTTTTTCCAAAAACCGCACGATTTGGGCGCCAAATTACTGTAGCATATTCTGCCGGAGGTCAGTACAACTCCACCACGACGAAACAAATAAAGCAATTTTGATGAGAGCACTTGTCTTCCTGCTGTCCGAAAACTCCGAAAATTATTACCACCCCCTGCTTATGCTCTCTTGCCTAGCATCCCGGTCTAGCTCAGCCCGCGTGGATACCATGCAAGGAGTGTTACTTTTCTCTTGTCTACCTACTGATAAGAGATAATGCACTGTGCATTATCTGCACTTTGAGTTGGCCCCGATCCGCGTCATGCAATGAAAAACTGGTTTGACTTCTTAAATTTTACTCTTAGCACATAATTACTTTATTTGCCTCCAAATAAAAACAAACAAAAAAAAAAGAGAGATTTCGGATTCAATTCCATACTAATCAATTGATAAAAAAAAAACTAATGTGCTCGCTTGGCACTACTCAAATTCAAAACAAAATATAAAAAAAAAAAAATTATTTAATTTTACGTGCTATAGATGGTACTTATGTAAAAATTATATAAGTGGTTATCATTTCATTATGATTGATCAAAAATTTACCTGGTATCTCCGTCGTGACATGTCAGGACTGGGCGGTGGTCAGCTTCACTCGATGACTTCAAGGGTATACTAATTAGGTTTAAATAATTTTCACACACTTTGTACCACAGAATAGATTTTAAATTATGTACTCTAAATTTTAGATATTCAATTATAGATTTTTAGGTTTTAGTGTTAAAATTTAAGATACTATTAGGCAAAAGCATGATAGGCAAGTAAGTTATATAATACAATAGTTTAATTTAACGTTAGGTAGGTAGTTATTTAAGTAAATTTATAGTTATTTAAGCAATTAACAAATCTGGATTTAGCAAATTAATAGTGCTCGTGCGATCGCCTTCCTGACTGAGATGTCTGGCGTCGGAGTGAGCCTTCGTGTACGAGAAGGTTTCTGCTGTTGAGATGCAGGTAAGTTGCTATGAGAGTGATTTCTTCTCTCGATACTCCTGATGACGGCTCCGGTTGGCGTGGCAAATTTCGCTTGGCACAGGTGTTGGTGGTAGCAGCGTTTTGTGGCTCTGGGAGCTGTTTTAAGAGCGGTGTCTGTGGGACTCTTGAGATCCCCCTTTTTACACCACAGATTCCCTTTTCTTAGAGCACTCACGAGTAGCTGGCTATTACACCGAACCAAAACCAAACACAGGACGTAACTAATGGTATAGGCCACTTATAAAATTTGAAACTTAATATAGTGTCTTAAAAAAATCTATCTCTTACTGCGCAACGTAAACTTATAGTAAGATATAAGTAAGTAAAAAGTAAAATAAGGTATGTGTATCAATATCCTTAGAGAAGCGACCTTACTCGTGGCGGTCTAAGAAGGAAAAGAAAGTGGCGAGCAAAGGATGTTGGGTCGCCATCTTATTTACAAGAATACAGTTCTGCCAACTGTCTATGACAAACGCCCTCTTTGGATGGACACTCGCAAGTATAGTTGCCATCTTGTAACAAGCGCAATACATGACCGTTAATTTTAAACCACCACGCAATAATTGAATGGCATAGATATTGATGTTACACAGTCCAAATCAATTTACCTCTCAAATTTACAGTACTTTCTCTTTATATCCTACCTGATCAACAATTTTCACAATATGACCTTGAAAATATCCTTAATCAAGTCTACACCCCCGTTTTACTCGTTGGTGACATTAACTCCTGGAGCGTTCTTTGGGGCTCCCCATCTACGAATTCCAGGGGAGCTATTTTAGAGGATTTTTTGCTTAACTCCAACCTCATGGTGTTAAATGACGGATCAGCTACTCATTTCTCCACACACAGTACATTTACACACATCGATATCACCTGTTGCTCACCAGAACTTCATCCACGAATTTCTTGGAGAATTCTTCAGGATCTTCACAACAGTGACCATTTTCCAATTATTACAAACGTTGCAATAAGCCCCGCTAAGCCAAACGCACAACTAATCCCCAAATTTAAAACTGATTCGGCCAACTGGGACAAGTTTAACATTTATGTTACCGATTTTCTTTTAAAACATACACCGTCATCCAATATAAACAAAGAAGCCGCAGTGATCCTAAAAGCCATACGATCCGCGTCTAATATTTCTATACCCCAAACCGCCCCATCTCGCACCAAACATTATGTCCCGTGGTGGAATCCCACATTAAAAGCACTAAATTCTGAGAAAGTGAGAACTTGGAGACTTTTTAAGAAACACCCTACAAATACCAATCTAATAGCCTACAAAAAATCCAATGCTTTATTCCGGAGAGAAATGAAAGTTAGCAAAGCTAAAAGCTTACACGAATTCACTTCCTCAATTAATCCAAACTCCACTCCTTCTAATATTTGGCATAAAATCCGCTGTCTAACTGGAAACTCTGTTCCACGTTCCATTAAATGCATTGAAACACCAACTGGCCCTTCTTCGTGCCCAGTAGAGATTAGCAATTTTTTTGCCCACACTTGGTCAAATCAGTCAAAAGATGAACACTTTTCGAACAGATTCAATACAATGAAAAACAATTGCCTTCATGATACTCCCCCCACAGCTACTCTAACTCCGTCAGCACGACACATTGAAGTTGCGATAACTAATCTGGAACTAGACAGTTGTCTCTCCAAATTAAAAGGTAAAACGCCAAGCAGGGACCGCATATCTTACCCTATGCTAAAAAACCTACCACCTTCAACAAAATCTAGGCTTTGTCGCTTATACAATAAGATTCTCGATACTGGCATAATTCCACAAAATTGGAAGTCAGCTACTATTATCCCCCTGCCCAAGCCTAACAAGCCAATTAATACAGTTTGTGGCTACCGACCAATTTCACTAATCTCTTGTTTGTCTAAAGTTTTAGAAAAAATAGTTGCAAAACGCCTTCTCTGGTTTATCGATTCCAACAAACTCATTAGTGAAAATCAAGTAGCCTTCAAACCCAATCGAGGTTGTACCGATGCATTATTACACATCGATTATTATATCTCGAATGCCCTATCATCTCGAAATCACGTTACTATGTTATCACTAGATTTCGAAAAAGCATTCGACAAAATAGGTATTCATCTAATTATTAACAAACTAAAAGCATGGGGCATCGGACCCAAAATGTTCGGTTATGTAAAATCTTTTCTCTCGAACAGAACATTTTCGGTTAAAGTTAACAACCATTTCTCCGAAACTCTTCCACTTTACAATGGTATCCCTCAAGGATCCCCTTTGTCGGTGGTTCTTTTCATTATAGCTTTCGATGAAATAAGTTCAATAGTTGCAAAATACAAACATCTGGATCATTGCAGCTACGCAAATGATTTTTTCATCATGTGTAAGCTCAATGATCTAGTAAGAGCCAAAGCTATCCTATCTGAATTACTCAGTGACATATTAAACTGGACCTCCGCCTCTGGAGCCAAACTCTCATTAGATAAATGTAAGACACTGCATGTTTGTCGTAAAGTAGCTTGTCCACAACTAATATTAAGTTTAAATAATGTTAGCGTGCAAAATGTAAACAATTTAAAAATTTTAGGGGTGATATTTAATAATAGATACAACTGGAAACCTCATTGTATAGACCTTAAGAAGAGCCTAGCTGGGAGAGCCAACATTGTTAACTATCTTGCTTGTAAAAAATTGAACGTACACATAAATTCTCTATGTAATATTACCAGAGCTTTAGTTTTAAGTAAAATTGATTATGGACTGTTCATATATGGAAAATGTCCTAAAACAACACTTAACCTCCTAAAATCGACTTATCATCAAGCAGCCAGAAGGAGTATCAACGCATATCGAACGTCGAGAATACAAAATATAATGGCAGAAGCAGGACTTCCTACTTTAGAAGAAAGACAAGCAGAGTGTTTTACCAAACTTCTCGCGAAATTCTCCTACTCATACAATTCCATTATTGACAAGGATATTACCGCCGTTATCAGAACAAAAACAACCAAGCGTCTCCAATCAACCATAGCTCGAACAATATGCAGCGCAAGAGAACTTGATCTTCCCATCAAACGAATGAAACACTACTCCACAACTTACCCTCCATGGTGCATACAACAATCCTCGGTTCTACTGACTCTGTCGGAACATAAAAAAGGCACTACAGGCAGCGATATTTACAAGGCACATTTTTTCGAAATAATTAGTAAACTTAAATCTAAAGGATGGAAACCTATCTTCACAGACGGGTCTAAATCGATACACACCACATCCTTTGCCGTCACTTCAGAATGCGGATCTCTATTAAGATTTGGAACCTTGGCAGAAAACACATCCATTTTCACTGCAGAGGCATTTGCTTTACTCGAAGCAGTAAAAACAATGACAAAACTCCGTGGTAAAGCCATAATATGCACTGACAGCCTATCAACGCTTAAAGCCACCTTAAACTCCAACCACAGCACTGAACTTGTAAACCAAATTAGGGATATCCTCATAAAATATCCCAATAAAATTAAGCTTATGTGGGTTCCAAGTCACATGGGGATTCAAGGGAACGAACTTGCTGATATGGCCGCAAAATCTTGCAATAATGCTCCTGTTCTCACCTTCGATATCTTTTCAAAGCATGATCTACAAAAACAAATCACCCAAAAGATTAAGATGCAGAAACTTTTAAATTGGCGAAGTTACCAAAATCACTACGCTAAAGTCAACACCAATCGGTCCATTCCCATCTACCCAACATCCACCTCTAAAGCAATGAATTCCAACTTCGTCCGTCTTCGCTTAGGCCACACTATCGAAACGCATCAACACATCCTAAAGAAGAACAATCCACCAATATGCCCAGTCTGCAATAACATAATCAACATATCTCATATTCTCGGACAAATTGCCTGTCAAATATCCAGCTCATTTAATTCCCTCTTGCCTGAAAACCAATCAATCTACACTTTTCTTAATACAATCACCCATGAAAACATAATACAAGTTTACAATTTCCTCCAGAATCAGAATTTAGTTTTATAAGTTATAAAATGTATATCTATAGAATGTTATCACTTACCTTATTCCATACAAATTTCATTTCTTAAATCCGTTTTTTTTTTCACTCATTTAGAGCTGAAAGCCTCTGTAGCTAGTGCTCATTTGTACAATTTTTCTGTATTAGCTTAAGAATTTATTGTTATGCTAATAAAATAATAATAATAATAATATACAAAAAAGAACAAAAATAAAAACACCTTCCGCTTTTCTCGAAACCTCCAAATTAGAGGTCACCTACTTTGATGGGCTATAAAGGGTATTATGGTGGAAGGGAATAGACCCCTCTGCCAAACATTTTTTTGTTCGGCGGAACTTCAGGAATCTTTCCTTAAAGGATTATACCGCTTAACACCCTGTATATATGTTGCCATATAAATATGTCTATCACACTTATGTGTCATATTTATCTGACAAAATTGCTATATTTAGATATTCATATATGCTATATTCTATATACGATCCTGTCGTAAGAGCCGTTTTTGAAAAACACCAAACTTTTAAGAGCCGTTATAAGGAAAGTACCGGTAATTATTGGACTAACATGTAAAATAAAAAATTCCCCCAAACTGTGAGCCCGAAGTTGATACCATATCAGTAAAACAGTTTCGGTCGCAGTCCTCAGGAGCCGACCGACGCGACGGGACAGACTCACGGACGGAGTTGCGAGATGGTTAACTCTCGAATTCACAACGTTCCTAAATATACGACAAAACAAAGTTAATAAGGAGATATTTTTAATTTATTGGTACTGATACCAATGCAGTGGCCCAATAGGGTAAAACCCATAATTGCATTTTGTGAAGTGTTAAAAAAAAAATTGAAACTTATCAAATTGGAACTCATACTACTAAAGGTTTAATTAATTTAAAATATTTTCTCGTTTATGTAGTATAGATTTCTAACAATGCCTGTAATAATACATTTCTACTTCTTACCCACTTTATATTCGCAAGGAACCTACCAAAATTTGCGGAAAAGCATACTGCATCCTTTAGTTTGCATTCATTGTCCATAAATTCATTTTTTGCAGTTGGCAAATGATACGGATAACATCCGCATGCTTTGAAAATCGCTTTTGCTTGACATGCGACGATACAGGCAGCTTGGCGATAGCTTTTCAAAGACACATCATCCGATGTAAGACAATCTCGCTTCTTTTCGGCTAGCTCCAGAACTTCAATAGAGGAACTTTGGTACGTTGGCATGACTTCTACAAAGGACTCCGATTTAGATGTTATAGTAACGGAAGCAGCGGTTTCAGTTGTATAATCCATTGGATGATGAACAAGCACTATTAATCCCGTCGACAGATTTTTTTCGGAGCCTTCTCTACCTATAAAACTTAGTCCACCGTCCATACCAAAGATGTTTGTCGAAAAAGGAATATATGATTCATTCTTAGGATTATAGTTGAAAGAGCAACATGGGCCAAGGTATGAAGTCGAAGCCACAAAGGAAAGATAGTCGTGATCCTGATTACATGGGAATTCCTTACCTCCCCAGAAACAGTGCTGAAAAAAGTCGTCACATCCGGCACTGATTTCCAAAGCAGCTTCATAAATAGAGATATTATTGTACGCAAGCAAGCTGTCTGTCGCTTTGAATCCCGACTTGTTTGGAGTCCAGTTTTGATCTGTATATGCGTTTAGATAGTCAAATCCTACAGCCACGTCTTTAGCGTTGACGCCATCGGGGAATTTCCTTAGGGTAAATAAATAGATATATTATACTTGTATATTAATTCAACATAATTAAACTTCCACTCTTCACACTTACAACGTTCTAATATAGTCCTGAACTTTTTCAAAGTTCACCACCTTGGGGCTACAAATTGTGATGCCTGGAAATGCTACGTCGGTTATTGATAAATCAGACGCAATTGTATTCAAGATAGGATATGAGTAGAATTTTAGCCAAAGTTGGAACGATAGATAGACGCCCAGCCACAGAAGTCCCAAAAGTAGACTAGCCCATATTAGTCTACATAATGATATTAATAAAAAATCGGCAGTAATAAAAAATAAGTCCTATATTCTTACCTCATTAAACCCTTAGTACGATTTTCTCTTAACATCCAGATTCCATTGACTCTGGTAACTCGGGTGTACTCAAAGAATGTGTCCCGCATTGCATAATATAGGCGATTCTGCCAATGCCACTGAGCAACAGTGGCTGAAATTGTTTCCTTCTGTTGGCTGTTAAATGGTTTTACTGAAGTGACCATTCCTTAGAGAATGAAGACTGGCAATAGAATGAGTGAAACACTAGACGTTTTTGTATAGGAAAACCAGCAGTAAAACTGTTTGGATGTTATTAATTACTAATTATTCTGTTAATGTTAACATGCTCCATTATTATAGTATACATATTTTCCTTTGCATTACTGAATCGCCTGTCCTATTATTAATCATACACATTGTCATTACTCATTTCATTAGTAATCAAATAATGATATCGCAAATGGTTGGTGGTAGCTAATTGTATTTTTGTTCACGTCACACTTTAATAATAACAATAACGTTTCAGTTCAAAGTTAATTTGATGGTAGTTATTTATTGTTAATTAAAAAAAAGACAGTAACAAATCGGATGTTTCGACAGGAATATGCAGCAATTGGACGATGTGAGGCCCGGCTTTGTTAACATAATAACTTCTGCGATATTCCACATGAGTGGAACATATCTTAATCTTAACACTGCATTCATTATCAGTGCAATTTTTTCATGTCTTTTTCAAGCAGTTTTTCAGATTTTCTCACGTCTTACTTTACTTTTCTTTTGATGGCGCTTACAACCGGGGTGGACCACGGCCTCAACCAACAAGCCCCTCCAGCCATCTCGGTCCCTCGCTAGCTGCCAAATTAGTTGGTTGAGGTCATTCTCCAATATTGCGCGAGTTATATGTCTTCGGCTGCGCCAGTTATAAGTAGGTCTTAGATCAATTCAAATTCAAACACGTTTCAAGTCTATGATTTTTTTATACTAAATATTATTTATTATTTTTATTTTTTTATTTTATTGACTTCAAAAATAAATATAATTTACATTTACTTAACTTTAAGTTTGACTTAAGTCTTTAAATGGTTTGGCCGAAGGCCGTCTACCAGACTGACATTTGTATTATAATTTATACATAATAAGAAAAAAAAAAATATTTACATTTAGTATTGTTTACTTACTGCAATTACAATTATTTACAATTTTATGAGAACGATTTTTAAAAAGTTTCCTGAACTATGCATGTTCTGTAATGAATAACACTTAAGCAATATTGATAGAGAAGTTCCCAACTTCATTCACCGTTCAAAATGTTGATCGTTTCCTCTAAATTAAGCGTTCCTACACCAAAGAAGCGTTTACGGAAATCCTTTAGTATCGGGCAAACTCCCAGGAAATGAAACACATCCTCTCGTTCTTTACGATTGCACGGGTCAGCTCTCGTCGATGTGGAATGTAGTTCATACTAAGGAGTTCACCTCTTACTTTAAATAGCAAGCTGATTTTTTCAATAGTGTTTTCAGCTAAGAAGTAGGTTTATTGCTTTAAGAAGTGGTTTACTTTACTGTAGTAAGCCCTGTATATTGATGATTCAGCTTCTTTAATGTACCTATCATACATCATATTACCCGCATCCTTCAGTAAATCATCAAATTTTGCTCTAAGTGAATCGGTGCTTTCGTCGACAGATATTGAAAATCTTGATGCGCATTCGATTGCCAGTTTGTTCCACTTATTTACACATGTTCTACCCGAATTTATAATTTGTGTTAGTACTAGACGTGGAATCCTTTCTTCACTCATCGCCATAACTTTTGCCACATAGTTGAAGTGCATTTTAAGGGTGTCCAAAAAGAGGGCTGCTATTCCCGTTTCAAGATATAGTATATAGTTTGGTGACGTACTGGGCAGTCTGAAGGTACTTTTAATAAAATAACGAAGTAACTTTTCCAAGGCTTCAAAAGAACGATATCCTCATGCCTGTGCTTCATAAAACAGAATTGCAATTGCGGTTGCTCTAAAGACTTTATACTTAGCTATGTGAGAAACGTTATTCCTAAGAATGCAACTTCTCCACACAGAGCACATAGCACGCTTGGATTCCGCTAATTTGGCTTGTAGATGCTTATGTAGATTTAGGTTAGAAGCAATCAAGACTCCCAGATACTTATACTCCTTAACTATTTCTATTGGCTCCTCTTCAAAAGTCCACTTTTATCTTCTCGAGTATCTCCCGTCGCCCTTTCTGAATATCATCATTTTTGACTTGGAAAGGTTAACCGATAGATTCCAGGTTTTGCAGTAGAGCTGGAGCCTGTTTATCATCAGCTGCATCCCGTCTATAGTTTCCGCTAGAAACTGGAATATTCTTCCCTCCCATGACAATACCACCATTCACCGAGTCAGCTATGTCATTTATGTATAAATTGAAGAGAAGGGTACTTAGAACACATCCTTGCTTAACGCCCATCGACGTACCAAAATCTTCCGACAAAGTTTTCCCGTCCCATATTTGCGCAAGATTTTCTTCGTAAATTGCTCTAATGACAGATATAATCCTTGTTTTAATTCCGTATTTGTAGAGTTTATAAAAAAGTAATTCCCGAGGTATTGAATCGAAAGCTGCCCGAAAATCCACATAAAAAGCGTAAAGCTTTTTTCCTTTGCTTAGGTATATAATAGTCGGCAATATTCATTAGCGAAAAGATTTGGTCCACTGTCGAGTGGTTTTTTCTGAACCCCGCTTGAAAAACGTTTAAGATCCTCTTGGTTTCGACCCATTTACTAAGTCTATTGTACAATATTGAACTAAAGAGCTTCGCCGCTGTATTTAAAAATGAGATGCCTCTATAGTGTTTTGGATCGTCAATGCTTCCTTTTTTGTGTAGCGGCAATATAATCGCCTTTTGAAAGCTCGAAGGAACGTCAGCGGTGTCAAAAATTCTGTTATACTCCGAAGTAAGCAGTCGTAAGAATTCTGGTGTAAGATGTTTAAAGTACTCAAACGGTATTCTATCTTCCCCGGGCGCTTTACCTTTTTTGGCATTTTCAATAGCCGTTTCTACCTCCGCTTGAGAAATTGGTGCATCTAGATATTCATCAACTATTGTATTGTATTGTATTGTATTACTTTATTTAGCATATTAGAATACTATTTACAACTATAATTTGTTTAAAATCTGAACTTTCGGTTTCTTGTTTTACGTTAAGTTTAAATTATTATTAATAACACCATGATACTTATTATTGAAAATTAAAATTAGTTAAAGAATAAATTAAAGAATAAATAGATTACCTACATTAATAAATTAACAATTAGTTTTTACAAAATCAATCACAGATCTCTTGAACGCATATAAATTTGTTTGTTGTCTAAATCCTTTGTATGTCAGTTGGTTTTGATGAGTGCTCCTTTGATAATTAGGAAGTCTTAGGTCGCTTGAATTTCTTAGTCCATATGGTTGTACATCACCTACAAAATAGATTTTTTCACTTTTTGAATAGGTATAATTTGGGTTACTTTCCACGTATAGGGAAATATACCTTGTCTAAAAGAGGCGTTAATTATCTCCTTAAGTGGGGGGCCTACAATAGTAAAGGCGTCGAGCATAAGTTGTGGACTCAGGTGATGACAATCCGACTTATTTGAAATTTCACGTAAAGTCTTTACTATATCATTTAACTCAACTGCATCAAATTTAAACAAATCTTCATTACGCCTAATTCGGTTACAGAAGGGGATGAACGGAATTGTACTATTTATACATTTAACACTATCAACAAAAAAATAATTAAACTTTTCTGCCAATACCCTATTGTCATTATAGTTAATATTATCAAAACAGATATTCACAATAGACTCTTTTTTTTCATTTAAAACCAGGGACTTAATAACTTTCCACATAGATTTTTGATCAGTAGCACATCCAATTTTTTGTTTTATATATTCACTCTTTGTTTTATTTATTTGTTGTTTATAATTATTTCTAATGGTTTTAAAACGCGTCCAGTCAATTTCATTATTAGTCATTTTTGCTCTATTATATGACAGGATTTTCTCATTTTTCATTGCTCTTAACCTGTTATTAAACCATTTTATATCTCCATCCATTACGACCTTTTCTCTGACGAATTTACTTAACACATCTAATAATTTATTTTCAAATATACTAGCCATTCTATCGACATGCGTTATATTATTATCACTGTTTATTTCACTAAGTGTTAATAAATTTATGAATGATTCCTTTTGATATCGGAATACCTGAACTCTCTTCTTCGTATTAAAAAAACTTTTATTCATATTTAAATTTATTGCAATTGTTTCGTGATTTCAATGCTAGATCTTTGTTGACCAATATTTATATTTTGTGTTTCGATGAATTCATTATTTTTATTCACTGCTTTCACAATATCGGCAATATTAGTCGACATCAATTCCGTGAACTTCCTACACTTTTCACACATAAACAAAAACAGTGGATTTCTGTTTATAAGATCAACATCATAATCACTGATTTGTCCCGCGCACTTATAATCAAAAAAACATCCGCACATTCCTTTACATCCGATCGATTTTTAATTTCGAAGTGACTTGTCACATTTTCCGCAACGTATCACACTCATTTTAGAGTCCTATCTCTTAATTGTGGCTTATCATGCACTTTACCAAATTTTTAACATTATTTATACTTGTTAAAACAAATTTAAATTCAGATTTCTAAGCGCACTTTTCAAAACACGTCTATACCTACTATCTCTCGTCTCTCTCAGAGTTTAAAGGAGCTGCATACTGAAACGACGGTGCTATTTGATTTGTGTTGAGCAGATTCGTAAAGTGAGCTTTTAGTTGTTCAATGTGCAGAGCCGTGGTAGTTGAAATCCTTTTTCCACTCACAAGCCTTACTGCTTTCCAGAACTCCATTGAGGATTTCGCTTTGTTTATTGTTTCAATGTTTCTTTGATCAAAATTAAGTTTTCTCGCGTTACAAAGCTCTTTGAAGTTTTTGTTTACCGTTGCGTAGAGGATTCGGAAGTTGGTATTGTTGGTCGTTCTGACTAATTTCAAATATAAAAAAGATAGGTTCCTATCTCTCAAGCATTCGCTGTCGAACCACTTTTGTTTATTTTCCGATATCTTCCTTCCTGTTTTCTGCTGAGGAGCCGCTTTCCTGATGACATTCGTTAAGGCGTCCATGTCAAGATTACCTGAAGCGATCATGCCCAACTGCGTTTCAAGCTGCCTGTCTAGATTATGTTGAAATAATTCTATAAAGCTGTCTTTCCAATGTAATTTCGGAAGGAGCCCAATTGTAGGTTCAAATGTTTCACCACCTGGCGATCTAATTCTAAAAGACACCTCTAAGGGCATGTGGTCTGAGAACGTTTTTACTGCCACTATAAATTCATCCAAAATGGCGTCCCAGTCTCCATTCAAAAAACAATAATCTATCACAGAGCAGGCTGCTCCACGAATAAAAGTGAATTCCCCAAAACGATCGCCTTCGCAGCTTCCATTTAGTACCCAATTGTCCAAAGCGTCTGCTAGTTCAAGAATTTTATTCCCCTTCGAATCGCACACCTCGTCCTTTGATCTTCGATCGCAGTTAAAACGGGTAGTGTCTACACAGCTATTAAAAGTGTTTTGTGAAAGGCCTATTCTTCCATTAAAATCGCCGATTAGCATAAGATTTGATGCTCCTAGCACATTAACAAGATCAAGTAGTTTGTCAAAGTCGCACTGCCAATGGCTGCAGTTCAAAAAAATAGGTACAACGTAATAAATCGTGCCTTCCATTTTGATTTCAAATATTCGGTATTGCTCTATGTTCTTAAACTTAATTACAGCATCTTTGAAGTGTTTTTTATAACGAACAACTCGCCCCCAGATCCCCTACCAAAAATACTAGTTTTAACTGTTGGTAATATTCTATTTCGTGGCTCATGACATTTCTTTATTGTTGCTTATATTATTTTGATTTTCTGTTCGTAGCTTTTTTGATAATATTAATAAAGAATGAGGAATCTCTCCGATGTACTGTCCCAATATGGCTAGACAGTCATTATTGCTTCCATTCTTGAGGCCTTCAGTTGAATCCCATGTAAAAACAGTGTCTTCCACATGCAACCTATCGTCTCTCAAGAAGATTTCCAACTTAGGTTTCGACTCGCGTAGCACCTTCATAATGGATACCAACTTGCAGGGGCGGACTAAGAGGTAGTGGCACCCGGGGCGGTAAAACAAGCTTACACCCCTTAAAAATTTTTAGAAAAAACACGAACAAAGATTTTATTTAAAGGTGCTTTCGAGTGGGGCGCAGTAGCACAGTGGTTAGTGTGCTGGAGCTGGACTACCTTCTGAAGGATCCCAGGTTCGATCCCCGGAAAACACACAAATTACATCTTAAGGTTTTTTTTACTGCGCCACCTCTCGTGAACGCCTGACAAACATCCGAGAGTATAACTGTCATGAAAAAGCTTCTCAATTCAGCCGTAAAATTGTAGGTATCTTCCATTCGACCCAAAAATAGAAACTCACACAAACGAATGGTTGCGAGAAGCTAGGCCTAGCGCCTACGGTGTCTACCGCCTGTTGCGCCAACTATTTATTTATTTTTTTATTTTTCGAGCTTTTATTGCACTGAATGTTTCGATTAAATCCTTAAAATCTATAATTTTTGTATGTTCCTTTTCGATTAAAAGTATAACCAGATTAATCAACCTATTTTGGTCCATTGTTGATCGATAAGATAGGTTAGATTAGGTTGAATAGGGTGTGAGTTCATCACATTGGACTAGGCACCATATTGGACCCATCGCCATCCCTGGGGAACCTTAACGGTCAAATAACCTAAACCACTTCGCCCAAACAATTAATTTCCCTACAGAACCTGCAAATTGCTTCAATTTTGTTTGCGAGGCCAACCTCCTCCAAATTATCGAAGAAGTACCTACCAAGGTATTTCCTCCTGTACCGAGCAATAGCTTGACATTCACAGAGGAGATGAGTTATATCCTCTGTGACTTGTAAGTCTTCGCAATACCTGCATATGTCTGTATCTGTTAGACCTAATTTCATGGCATGCTTCCTTAGAAGATAGAGCCCAGAGAGTATCCCTATTGCCATTCGTAGATCGATAAGATAAGTCTTAATTAATTTTAATTTTGAAAATCTTCGTTCACACGATGCCACTGAGACGCAAATTGTTAAATAAATTCTCATCGCCAATGAAAGACTCGGTAACGAGTCTGAAAAGGCCCACTTAACAATAAAGCTTAAAAATACAAAGGCTGTCCAAATTTCTGCATCTTTTAAATTTATTTTTGCAGCTACCATGTGACGCCGTATTCGCTCGATTTCCAATATGATACTGTTGTCTGTTAGTTCTGTAAATGTCGAGGTCATTTTTTTAATTTGTAATTCCATACAGCAATATTTTTGGTTGAAGAGCTGAGAAAACTAACTCCATGGCTTTAGACCGATGAATAAATAATGTATCCTGACATTATAAGATACCTACATACATGTTTCCTCTTCCAACGTCAAACCAGCATCTTGAGCCTTTTCGCCTGGCATAATTTTATTCTTTTTTGTACTTCCCCGCCTTTTAACTGAAATGTCTAGCCAGTACATTGTTCTCTTGCGTAAAGTATGGCCTCTTTCATGTTTTCATCACGAAGTTCATGAAGAAAACTCGCGAGAGCCTAAAGTTTTAATTTAATTTTAAAACTTTTTTCTAAAGTGAGCCCGGATTTTTGCAAGTATTTCTGCATCAACTTCTTCCAAAATATCGCATATATATCCAAATTTTCCTTTTGAGGATCACAAGAGTTCAAGAGTTAAAACTATCTTCACGAAATTTTCCTTCAATGGCTTAAGAGCCTCGTGATGTGCGCTCCATCTAGTGTCTACAAGTCTCTTGACTGACAACCTACATTCTTTATGAGAATATCCCAACGATGCGTAGATGCTGAGAAAATGTGTAAGGGGTTTCCACTGTCCCAAAAAACGTTGTACTTGAAAGAGTGCATCCCAAAGAGTGAACTCCACAAAGGTTTAAAGAATGGTTTGAACATGGCGTAAACAAAGCTTTTGGATTAATTTGCCGAATTTGGACTTTATTGCACTCAGCTATTTAAAAGCTAACCACGAACAGAATAAAAAAGAAAATATTTTCCACTGACAGTGGTACCAGTGGGATATGTATGGGAGGCATGCTCCCATATGCAACCCCCTTGCTTGGGGTCGCTGTAGGATTTGGAGTGCGTGCGAAGTTTTTTGTAGGTATGTAAAGTTCGGAACTGCATCCTGTTTCTTTCAATTCTCCCCATATATTTGTTGTTTGGATTTTATTTCCACTTCGATTTGGACTTTATTGCATTTTTGAAAATGACATAAAGCCCAAAACTCGTTTTATTGTTTTATTTGTGTTTTTATTTTGTGTAATATGCAAAATAGTTATTTTACTGTTACTGATGGCACCCCCTATTAGTCTGCCACCCGGGGCGGGAAGAATCCCTGGATCGGTGTGCAGCCCTGATGGCAAACGTACTACAACATTATCTTCAACACTTTTTTGCATAAGTCGTTCAGTTTGTGACTCCAGTAATTTGTTTCGGTTTTCTAAGAAGACAACTTTCTCTGAAATCTCATTCTGCTTCGCTTGGTTAGACAAATCGGCATAGAGCAATTGGAAGTCTGACTTTGGGACGAGTTCTGAGACAAGCTTTGAATTGTTTTCCTTTAGGATTTCCTTCATTTCGTCTACGCTAATGCCCGATGACGTCATTTCGACTAGAAATTTTGAAGGTCCTCCTTTAGGGTTATTAGAATGGACAGGGGAAGTTTGTTCAAGGCCTCTTTTGCTCATAAGTTAGGTTATATTTGGCGGAACCTTTACTTTTGATTTTATGTGACTTAAGAGCTATGACTTACAGATATTTCATTCCGTAGATGTAAATATTGCGTTTATTTAAAGTTTTTTACTGCGATTTTTAAAGATCTTTTTGAAAATATCGACTTTTTACTATTTTATCACAGAGCTTTTCTTAGAAAAAATATTTGGCTAGATTTTACTTTACTGCCCATTCGAAAAAAATACTTTTTTTTGTTTATTCCGATTGACTTTAATGCGCTGAGCTCAAATATGCAAAAAAAATTTGGAGGTCTCTTAGCGTTTGGGCGTGGCACGCCCCTAAAGTTCAAAAAATACCATATAAAAAAGTACCAACATTTCAGGACTGGAGTGTCCAATTTTTGTAAAATTAATTTTTTTATATTCCCTAAATGTGCAGTTAACTTATAAAAAAAGTTTCATCAAAATCGGACTATAAATACCGGAGATATAAAATAATAAAAAAACGCATTGTTTTTGGCGGTAAAATTCAGCAAACAACATAATAAAAACTTTGCATAGACCCAGCCTTGCACCCACTCCAAATCCTACAGTGACCACAAGCAGGGGGGTTGCAGTGGGGCAGCATGCCCCCCCATACGAATCTCACTGTTTATGGGGTTTTTGTAAGAAATAAAATGTGATAAGTCAGTAAAAAGAAGGTTTAAATACAAAATATTAGCCCGTGCCCTTGAAAGTAAGTGAAATGTCAGTACAAAAGAGCAAAAATTCAGAGGTTTACATTTAGCTCTTTTTAATTACCTACCTCATATCTTCGGTCTTTATAATCCGATTTTGATGAAACTTTTTTGATAAGTTAACTGCACTTTTAGGGAATATAAAAAAAATTAATTTTACAAAAATTGGACACTCCGTTCTAGTAATCTTGGTATTATTTTTATGGTCTTTTTTGAACTTTGGGGGTGAGCCACGCCCAAACGATGAGAGACCGCCAACTTTTTTTTTCAGATTTGTGTTTAGGGCACTGAAATCAATCGGAAATCAATATGTAAGTAGTTGCACAGACTTTTGGAAAATTGTGCCACTGGTGTTGGCTTGCGAGTTTCGCACAATTTTCTTAAGAATGATGTTGAAAAAGTCACATGACAGCGCATCACCTTGTCTAAATCCTTTTTTGACATCAAAGGTCTCAGTGAGATTGTTTCCGACCTTTACGGAGCAGCGGGCGTTCTCCATCGTCATTCTGCACAATCTGACAAGTTTGGCAGGGATGCCAAAACTAGACATGGCTCTGTATAGCTCGTCTCTATAAATGCTGTCATATGCGGCTTTAAAATCGATAAATAGATGGTGAGTATCGATTTCGACTTCTTGGGTTTTCTCCGGGATCTGTCGTAGTGTGAATATTTGGTCGGTTGTGGACTTACCGGGCCTGAAACCGCACTGATAGGGTCCAATCAGTTCGTTGACAAATGGTTTCAGGCGTTCACACAGTACGGCAGACAGGATCTTGAAAGCGATGTTAAGGAGACTGATGCCTCTATAGTTGGCGCAGTTTAGAGGGTCTCCTTTCTTATGGATCGGGCAAACAATGCTGAGGCTCCATTCATCAGGCATACTTTCCTCTGACCAAATTTTAGAAACGAGTTGGTGTATGCTCTCTACCAAGTCATCTCCCGCTGCCTTAAAAAGCTCGGCCGATAAACCGTCCGGTCCTGCAGCTTTGTTGGACTTCAGCTTGGATATTGCTATCCGTACCTCATTTTGGTCAGGTGGACGGAAGTCTTGGCTTTCATCGCCCAGGTTGAATGGTTCATTCTGCCTGATAGCGGAATATGTGTCGTCTTCGCCGTTTAACAGTCTGCAGAAATGATTTTTCCATGTCCTCAACACCGACTGTGACTCCACTACAAGGTTTCCTTGTTCGTCTCTACAGGTCTCTGTTCGGGTCTTGTTCCCGTGACACGTTCTTTTTACCTTTTGGTAAAACTTCCGAACATTGTTCCTGGAGTAACACCTATTCCTCGATCGCGCGCTTCTCATGCTCTTTCTTTTTCCTCCGGAGAAGCCGGTGTTCTTCCCTCCTTTTTTGCTCGTAGAGCTCACGAGCTGCTTTCGTCCTTCTCTGCAGCGCCGCTTTGTAGGCCAGTTGCTTCGCTGCATGTGCTTGCCGGCACTCTTCATCAAACCAAGGGTTTCGTGGTGGTGGTCGGGTGAAACCGAGCACATCAGTTGCGGCTTTTCTGACGGCTTCTTGGCATCGATGCCGGACTTGGGCAAAATCCTCAGCTTGTTGTTCCTTCCCGCGGGCGCCCGTCTGAAAATGGCCAATCAGCTTGTCTGGTTGGTGTCAGCCAAGGATTTATGCTTACGCTTTAATCGTATGTCGTGATCCATTAGTTGAGGTGGGAGAAAAACCCTAAAATCGAACCTGATACCAGAGGTGGAGGAAGCGTATAGCAAACCGTGCTTCTGGTTGCAATCGGCCGGGGGTAAAACCGGCTACTAACGAGCTCCCTCAGACGCCTTGGCGCGGGTCTGTTGTAATTAGCCTTACCCAGGTATAGCGGCGCTGCCTGGGCTGACCTTGTTTTTTCCGGCTCTACTCGTGGGAACTAAATGGACACAATTAACGTTAAAATCAAAAAAGACAAAAGAGGATTTGAAATCCCAAAAACCAATAGGGAAGATTCTAGCCAGCCGGCGATGGAACTAGGCGATGACTCTAACGAGTCGGAACCTCAGTCATCCATCTCCGGCTTGGAAAAAGATCTGGAGGAGGTGCTGCTAGCTAGTGACAGTGAGGATGCGGATTGCACACTCACTGGCACTAGTATGGCCTTTAGTGAGGTGGCTGGTACTCTCACTACTGTAGACAAGGGTAACGGTGGGCAGGCAGGTACTCCCACCAATATAGTGCAGGGCAAAAGTGAGCTGGCTGGTACACTCACTCAGAAAGCTAGGGGTGGTAACGAGGTGGCTGGTACTCTCGCTAACACCGCTAAGGGTAGAAAACCGACCAAGAAAACCGGGGACGCAGGTGGCAGGTACTCTGCGGCCTCCGGGGACTCTAAGGTCGGACAATTAGGGAAGGAGTTGAACGCTCATCAGCTGAGCAGGATAGCAGCACGCAACGCACGACGTAAAGTCGAAACTGCGAAGCGGAAAGTTGACCAGTTCAGCGGATGTGATGTCAAGGCTTTAAGTGCCTGGGATAGAACCCAACTAGAGCGGGCGAAGGGAACGTTGACAGCGGAGGCCGCCAGAAAATCGGTAGCCGAAGCGGGCAACATAGCCAGGGCAACCAGTCAGGCGTCCACTAGTGGACAGAGACCAGGCAATAGTCAGGGAACAGGTAAGGAGTTGGCCGTTACTGCGGAAGTCAGGGAGAAGTTCCAGAGCAAAAGGAGCAGATCTGATGACGTCGTCGAACCGAGCGCAGCAAAAAAGGTGAAGGCTGGTACTTCGCCTGCTGCGCACCCGGTCTTCGACCCAAAGGACGAGCTCCTTGTTGCCATCGTCAACGAGCAGGAACCGAGCGGTCGCCTGACCATGGAACAGTGGATATCTGTCGAGGAGAAGTTTCAGGATGCTCTGTGGAAGAAGATGTCCTCCACAGAGCATTGTGATCTTCAATTCGATGGCGCTGGGTGGGAAAGCGGTCGCAAGGTTGTTGCTTGTGGGAACAACGCCTCTGTTAGCTTCCTCAGGGAGTTTGTGTCGGGAATAGGTGAAGTGTGGAGCGGGGCTCAACTCAAGTGCGTGTCTGTGGCGGATTTGGCAAGGTACAATCCGCCCAAAGCTTGGGTCTGGGTTCCGCTTCCCTATACTTACCCCGAAAAACTTCTCGGTCTCCTCCACATGCAGAATAGGGAGTTGCAGGCCAACACATGGAAAGTGTTGAAGACAGGGCCCAGACGGCAATTCGGCCAGCACTTCTTGCTGAGCCTCAATAGGGAATCGCTGCCGTTCCTAGAGAGAACGAAGGGGATGGTAAGGCACAGCATGGGGAAGGTCATGGTTAGACTCATGACCAAGGGGGCAGCAGCTGATGAACCCAATGTGGATGGAAGTGATGCAGATAAACTTGCATCACAGTAGGACTGCGACGGCGTGCTTGGTTGAGTACATAACCAAGCACGACGTTTCAGTCATACTAATACAAGAGCCCTGGATCAGTATTAAAAACCGCATCCAGGGGCTCAACATCAGGGAATACACGCCTTACTTCAAGGCAAACGAAGGTAAAATCAGGGCTTGCATTCTTATAAAGAACACTATAAGGGCTTTTCTTTTGAATAATTTCAGTGATGGAGACCTCACAGCTGTTTCATGTGAAAGAGAAGGGAAGAAACCGATTTGCATGGTATCGGCCTATCTCCCTTATGAGTCAACGGAAGTCCCGTCCGACAAGATGAGGCAGCTGATAGCCAGGGACGATTGGCTCTTTGTTGTGGGCTGCGATGCAAATGCGCATCATTCTCAGTGGGGAAGCACTGACACGAACACTAGAGGTGAGTTACTTTTTGATTTTATTTTATCAACGAGGCTTACCATATGTAATAAGGGCAACACACCAACTTTTGTGGTGCGAAACAGACAGGAAGTGCTGGACATCACTCTAGCATCCTGCACTGATTCTCTCTCAATTTGTAAATGGAGGGTCTTAGATGAGGCATCCCTATCGGATCATAAATGGATTCGCTTTCAAATTAGCTTTCTAAATAAGGAAAACAATACCTACAGAAACCCAAGAAGGGCTGACTGGGATAGGTACAAGGTAATAGTAGGACAACAACTGGAGGAGAGGCCAACTCGAATGACCAATCCCCCAGACATAGATAAAGCGGTGGACAACCTATGTTCAACTTTGATTAAAGCCTATGAAAAAGTTTGTCCACTCAGAAAAACGGCTAAGAGGTCTCAACCTCAATGGTGGAACAAGGAGTTAAGCTCCAAAAGAAAACAGGTTAGAAACTTTTACAACAGAGCTAAAGTGGTAGGGGATGATATTACTTGGGATGAATACGTAGAGAGCAAGAGAGAGTTTAAGTACTTGATCAGGCGATCTAAACGGAAATCCTGGAAGCTTTTCTGCGAATCGATTGCAGACACCAGTGAAGCCTCCAGACTTCGCAAAATTATTGCTAAAGATGCGGTAGTCCCCAGCTTCATTAGGAAATCTAATGGTGCGTGGGCTGAAAGCAGTGAGGAAGTTTTAGAAGCTCTAGTTGAAGCTCACTTCCCAGGAAGTAGCACTCCAACGGCTTCGAACCCGAATGGGTATTATGAGTACGCTGACGTGCAAATCGAAGCGGAATTAGAACACCTTTTCACTTGGAAAAAAGTGCGTTGGGCTATAATGTCCTTCTCTCAATACAAAGCACCGGGCCCTGATGGCATTCTGCCAGCTATGCTGCAAAAGGCCCCGGCTATGGTTACAGGTAGAATCAGGGAAATATTTGTACATTGCCTTAAATTTGGCTACATACCCTCGGCATGGAGAGAGGTACGAGTGGTTTTCATACCCAAAGCAGGTAAACCAAGTCATACCTCGGCGAAAGACTATAGACCCATCAGTCTCTCGTCATTTCTCCTTAAGACACTCGAAAGGCTTCTCGACATCCATATAAGAAGCAAGTGTTGCAATGGAAATCTATGCAATGCTCAGCACGCATATCTAAAAGGTAAATCGGTAGAAACAGCTCTACATGAAGTGGTAGGTAAAATAGAACACAGTCTACACCACAAGGAATTTGCGTTAGCTGCCTTCTTGGACATAGAGGGGGCTTTCAACAACGTTAGGGCAGAGGCAATCAAACGCGCTCTGGAAAGGATAAAAGTAGATCATAGCATCACCAATTGGCTTTGCATGAGGCTTGTCACTAGAAATATCAATTCCACTCTCGGACACAGTTCAATAAGAAAATCGGTTACTAGAGGCACTCCCCAGGGAGGGGTTATTTCACCCCTCCTCTGGGTTCTTGTCATAGACGATATACTTAAAGAACTCAGCAACACAGGGTTTAGCGTAACCGCTTACGCGGATGATGTGGCGATTCTAGTTCGGGGTAAATTCTTGAACACATTGAGTGAAACCATGGAATCAGCCCTCAACAAGCTCAGAAAGTGGGCTGAAGGGTGTGGACTTCGTGTCAACCCGGAAAAGACAGAACTAGTACTTTTTAGTACAAAATACAAGATACCTCCCTTCAAACTACCCAGGATTGGTGGAGTGGAGCTCTCCCTCTCGGAGAGCGCAAGATATCTTGGTACGGTCCTGGATAAAAAACTGAATTGGAAACTTAATGTTCAGGAAAGAGTCCGAAAGGCTCATAATGCTCTCTTCGTCTGTAAGAGAACAGCAGGAAAAAAGTGGGGATTGAGTCCTACAATGATGCATTGGCTATACATCATGGTGGTTAGACCCATCCTTACCTATGGGGCTCTTGTTTGGTGGAAAGCCACAAATAAGTTATATATACGGGATATGTTGGCCAAGGTACAAAGAACAGCCTGCACTGCCATAACTGGTGCTTTACGCACCACACCTACAGCTGCACTTGAGGCGTTTATGTATCTTTTACCTTTGGACCTACAAATAAAACTTCAAGCAGGTAATAGTGCGCTTCGGCTAACTAACGCAGGGTTTTTCAAAACCAGACAGGTAGGACATAGCTCCATACTAATGGAATCCTTCTCCAACATCCCCGATAAAACGGATGAAAGTTTGGGTGAACTCGACTTCGAAACACCGTACGAAGTACAATATCCAGATAGGGAGGACTGGCAAAAGAATAAGGTTTCGAACGATAATGAAATTTCGATTTATACGGATGGTTCCAAAACTAAGGAGGGTACAGGGTCAGGTATATACTCTAGGGATATAGACCTACACGTGTCCTTAAGACTTCCGGATACATGCAGTGTGTTCCAGGCAGAAGTTCTGGCCGTGCTCAAAGCGGCGTATCTACTTGATATGGGATCAATATCCAACAAGAATATCGCTATCTACATTGATAGTCAGGCTGCGCTAAAGGCGCTAGAGTCCTTCATCATCAAATCTGAACTAGTCAGGAGCTGCCGCACAATGCTCAGAGCATTATGCGCACAGAACCGAGTCAGATTGTGTTGGGTGCCCGGACACTGCGATATTGAGGGCAACGAAAGGGCTGATGTTCTGGCCAAAACCGGAGCAGAGCTTCCACCTAATGAAACAATTGAGGGTATAAGACCACCAATAGCCGTGGCCAAGAGAATTATTCTCGAGAATACTAAAAATAGGGCAGATCAGAGATGGGCGGATATAGTAGGGCACAGGGTCTCAAAGGCTCTGTGGCCTAAGCTAGATCGGAAAAAATCGGCTGAACTACTTAAGCTTAGTAGACCGAGGCTACGGATGGCAGTAGGTGTGCTCTCCGGGCACTGTCTTCTAAGGAAGCACGCTAAGAGAATAGGTCTAACAGATACGGACATATGCAGGTATTGCGAAGACTTACATGTCGCAGAGGATATAACTCATCTCCTCTGTGAATGTCAAGCTATTGCACGGTACAGGAGGAAATACCTTGGCAGGTACTTCTTTCATAACTTGGAGGAGGTTGGCATCGGAAACAAAATTGCAACAATTTTCAGATTCTGTAGGGAAATTAATTGTTTGGGCGAAGTGGTTTAGGTTTTTTGACCGTTAAGGTTCCCCAGGGATGGCGATGGGTCCAATATGGTGCCTAGTCCTATGTGATGAACTCACACCCTATTCAACCTAACCTAACCTAACCTAACCTTGGCATCGATGCCACTGGTCTTCAGCACTTGATGAAGGCTCACCTAAGACGATTTTAACGTCGTACTTAGGACATTGCTCATATGTTTTGTCGAGGAGCTCATAGAAACATTCTTTGGTAGCATCGTCTTTATCTTCTGTGGGGGCGTGAGCGCATATCAGGCTGATGTTGGCGAATTTAGCCTTGATGTGAATAGTTGTAAGGCGTTCACTAACGTGTCGAAAGCCCAAGACTTCTTGCCTAAGTCTGCCGCTTACAACAAATCCGCATCCAAATAGACGCTGCTTCTGTTCTCTGTAGCAATCACCGTAGTAGATGTCACAGGTTTTCATCCTTCTTTTGCCAGGCCCATCCCACCGCACTTCCTGGATGGCGGTGATATCTGCATTGTAGCAGTCTAGGGCCTCCGCCAATTGTTCGGCTGCACGCGGTCTGTTCAGGGTTCGAACATTCCACGTGCAGATCCGAAAGTCATTGTCCTTTTTTCGTTTTGCAGGGTCGTCAACAGTAAATCCATCCGTATCCGAGGCTTTTGGTTGCTTCGTAACATACGATTTTTTCGGTGGTTGGGTAGTTAGCCCCACGCACAACCCCCAACCTGGAGGGCCAGGCCCTAAAAATGACCCTAGGACAGCGGGTCGGATACTCCGTTGTCAGTAACCCACTTCGGGGATATGAGTGCTGCCGTTGACCCATAAAGGGTTCATCCGCCACCATCTCTATTTCAGCACCCTGACCAGTGCTGAAAATCCTTACAGACCTTTGCTCCAAATATGTCAGAGTAGCTCACGCAAGGTATCTGCCATCTCGACTATTGACAACACCGTTGATTCAATCTTGTGGATTCATCCGCTGTATGTCCTCTTTCTGGGGGGCTCATGTAAGACCTCTGAGACTCGTTAAGTCAGTCATTCCGACAGAGCATTATAGTGTTGCTATTTTCTTCGTGTTCAACACTCGCGCTTATAAGTTTAGCAAGCCAAGCCCAGGTGGGCGAGCCCAGTACCCGGTGGTTACCACGCGGAGGTAAAATAAGCACAATTGATGTGTATGAAAAAGTTGCAACAGCTGGGCACCGCCAAGTTGATGCCAATCAGCGCCTACCCGATTCATACACACCCAACCACCGGTTCTTAGTTAGAACAAATTCGTAAGTCGATTATTATTTTTTGCGTTTGCTGCTGTCGCGATGAGTTCGTTATATCAGATTGAGAAATTGAACGGGGAAAATTATGGGAGCTGGGTGATCCACATGAAAAGTGTTCTTGTGCATGCTGAACTTTGGTCGTATGTCGACGGGTCAAGTCAGTTACCGGATGAACCGAAACCGGAGGAAAAATCTGCATGGGAGGCTGCGGACGCAAAAGCCCTGGCAACGCTTTTACTAAGTGTAAAACCGTAGGAGTTAATTCACGTAAAACACTGTAAAACGTCGAAGGAGGCATGGGACAAATTGTCCGAAATCTACATGCCGAAAGGGCCGGCTCGTATGGTCAGTTTTTTCAAACAGTTGTTGCACGCGAAAATGTTGGACGGTCAATTAATGCCAACCCACATAAATGAATTCTCTGGTATTGTGGAAAAATTGCGCGAAATACAGGTATCTTTTCCTGAAGAACTTTTAGCAGTAATTTTGCTTTGTATTTTGCCGGATTCCTATGAAAATTTCGTAGTTGCGATTGAGAGTCGCGATAATTTGCCCTCTTATTGTAGTTTGAAGGTTAAGCTCTTAGAAGAAGACCAAAGGAGAGTCAATAAAGACCACACTAACGGTTCGGTAAGTGAACACATTTTTGCTGCAAAATCACGAGAGAAAAGTCATGTTAGCAAATCCAATCACACTATAAAGGGAAAATGCTATTCTTGCGGTAAACGTGGTCACTACGCGGCAAATTGTAAAAATGCGAAGCCAAAACAGTTATCTTCGTTTGGTCTTTTTTCCTCAATAGATTGTTCAATGCTGCAACGGGACGAATGGTGCTTGGATAGCGGTGCAACCTCGCATATGTGCTGTAATATGGAAGTATATACCGAACTCCGAAATGACGTTGTTGGCGAAAAGGTGCAGTTAGCAAATGATAAGTTCGTTGTATCGAGTGCTGTTGGGATAGTTAGATTAAAACTAAATACTGGTGACACTGACCCACGTACAAACCTGCTACAAAAGAATACCTTTCCAGAAAAAAAGGAATCATCAAATTCGATGTGGCCAAACGGACAAACATATTTTAAACTCATTTTTATATATATAGATTTTATTTTGTGTAATTTTTAAAGAAATATTTTCTAATGAATCCCATTTTATTTTATTTTTTTTTCATTTTCTGTGTTTGGATTCTTTATTTTCATAGCCTTGCCTTAATAATAAATATTAAACTTGCATTTAATCTTTTTTTTTATAATAATTAAAGGTGTTTTTTTTTATAATAATTATTTTTTGTTTGTTTCACATATTTTTTTGAAAGCAATAAAAAATACTACTTTATCATAATGTGTGTATGTGTTTCTTTTTCTCTTTAAATCTATTCAACTAAATTTATATATAAAAAATGTAAAATTTCTAATAGACGATAAAATAGAATTAAATAATAAAAAATACATAGATATTTCTATAATATCGAATATAAATCTTAGTTAATAAATGTACCTACAACAAAAAATGTGACAATTTTAATATTCTTTTTTGTATTATTAGCATCAGTATATACAACCAAACTTGTATAAGTATGTATTGTATACTAATAATAATATTATTACACCATAATTTTATATATATATAGATATACATATATGCATAGTAGTAGGTAAAGTAAAAATTTCTTGTACAACGCCCAGTGGCATTGCATAAATATATTGAGTGTTTTTAAGTGTTATGTAGGCACCTACGTGTGGTGTAAACGTGATTCCTTTTAGTATACCTACATATTGAGATATTTATTTGTAATTTATGCTTTATATTTTGTTAGGACATTTACATTTATTTCAATTTTGCTGGTACATTTTTAAATCTAAATTTTTGTTTGCGATAAAAAGAGGAATTTAATTTATATTTTAGAGGATGTGCCCTATAATTATATTTTAAACTACCTATATAACACAAACATCATGTATCACAATGTTTGTAGTAAATAATGTTTTTTGTTTGTTTGATTTTCGATTTCATAAGATTCTACACATATTCGTATTTTAGATATAGGAAATAAATCTACATTACTGTATTGGTGGATAATTTAGTTAATGAATGTTACGCGAACATAGGTGTATAAGTAATGGAGCAACTTAATTGAGGAAACAAATGATGAGTATTCGAAAACAATGCCTCTAAATTAATACATTGTATCATGATGCCTCGCGATTAGTCCTAAAATAATGAAGAAGACCAGTGGCAACTGAAGAGTATTAACGTTGCCGCAACGACAAAACTATTACATAATGTACATTGCACTTCCACATAATGCACCTACCTTCTTCACCTAAGTATGTGCAATTACCTATGGCGGTTCGTTACCAGTTCTCGTTATCGTCACAGCTATCTCGAAATAATATATTTTAATGATTAAATATTAAACATTGATAAAATTCAATGTTTAATATTTCATATTTAATCATTTAACCAAGTCGAAAACTTAAGACTTTCAATTCAGAGGGCGTGGAACCACGTAGAATGTTGAAATTTGGTAAAGCGGTAGGACTTCCAATGTACAGAAAGGTAAATATCAAAAATTTCAATATTCAAGGAGAATTTTTTAAAATAGGTTATTATTTACTTGGGCCACTTCCAATTATCGTAAATTGTTGAAATTTGATAGAGCGATAGGATCTGCAGTGTACGAAAAGAGCAAAATCAAATAGGCTCACTTAAAATATGAATAGAAATTAATCTACCTGCGGGTGTATACCTACTATTAAGGTTACCCTCAGTCTTTTTCCCGAGACAAATTGACACCCTTACCGACGTCAAACAATAGAGCAGATTCGCCTCCGTTCCGTACCAGCCACACTTCTTGAATCGATCACCTTTTGTCTGTTTCTGAAGACTAACCGCCAACAGGAAAAGCTGACTACATAAGTCAATTTTACCTTCACACGTCGAACTTTCAGACTCCGTCGGAACGAATAGTCAAGGGTTTAGACTGTTTCGGTCACCCTTCGTCGTTCTCTCCTTTCGCAGTCTTCCCTGATCTGTACCAGCCACCCTTCTTACTAACGGACTATCAGAGGCTACCAGCTGCGGGTTAGACTGCTTCGGTCACCCCTTTGCTCTCCCCCAAGACTAACCGCCAAGTGGAGGAACTGACTATTATTATTATTATTATTATTATTATTTCCTTTATTTAAATAAATTAATTGATAGTACATAGTTTTATATATTACTAGCTGTACCCGCCCGGCTTTGCGTAAACCTGAAATACAGCAATACGAACCAAACAAAAAAGAATCATGAAAATCGGCCCAGCGGTTATCGAGTTAAAACGACATCGAGTTTCACCCCATAGATGATGTTTTTAGTATGGGCGGTCCAACGTCTCTTTGTCCAATTTTGGCCAATCTTCACAGAAACACTCCTGGGCCAATACCTAGGATTCTCTGTAAGTTTCAATACAATCGATTCGGCGGTTTTCGAGATATACGATTTTGAATGTTTTTTTGTATGGGCGGTGCCTCGCCCCTTTGTCCAATTTTGACCAATATTCACAGCAACACTCCTGGGCTAATACCTAGGATTGTCAGTAAGTTTTAACTCAATCGATTTAGTGGTTTTCGAGATATAATATTTTGTATGTTTTTTTTTGTATGGGCGGCGCTACGCCCCTTTGTCCTATGTTGACCAAATTTCACAGGACCATTCCAGTGCCAATAACTATCATCTGTGAGTTTGAGCTCAATCCATTTGGTGGTTTTCTAGATATACGATTTTGATTTTTTTTTTGTATGGGCGGTGAAACGCCTCTATGTCTAATTTTGACCAAACTTCACAGAAACCGTATACCTACGGACCAATACCAAAGATGTGTGAAAGTTTGGTTAAAAACGGTAAATGCGTTAAGGCGTTAATCGACGACAAACATTTTAGGGCTAAATTTTTTAGATATAAAGAGAAAAGCATGGCTTTATATTGCCGTCTGCCGATTGATTGATATTTCATGATAAATTTTGTAAATTCAAAAATTAGTATAATAAAAACATTGATTAATTGTTATCTATTGTAGTGAAAAATAAAAAAAAAGATAAATAAAAAATAGTTCTGACTGAACCTATGGGTCAGTTTTTTTCTGTTTTTAATATTGTACAATTTTTACCAATTACATATCCAAAAAGCTATTGCGATACTTGTAGGCATGTATACTATATTGCGAAAGCAACTTCCAACCAAAAAGGCCCTTCAACAATTATTTTGCTTCCTGAAGTGTGAGAAAACTCTTGGAGAAATACAGTCTCCTAATTTCGAGAAGTATTGGACATTCTGCGAGGAACTGAAAAACGCCTTCCGGCACATTTAAATTGCAGAGGCTGCATGTTCTTTGAAGATCCCGTCTTTGCGGTATAAAATTTAGGCCTTAAGTCTCAGTTCTGATTTTGAAAATTATGCTGATTTCGTAAGTTGTTAACTCATTGCAGAAATAGTTATTTGTGTCCAATGAATGGCTTAGAGTTCTATAGATGCTTCTAGAATCGGAAGTTTGCGCCTTGTTCAGGCAGTTCTCATAAAAGCGTCCGTCTATCTGCGCTATACAATCATAAAATATTGCCAGTCATTGACATTTTCAAGGGTTAGGTTTAGTTCCACACCATATTCTGCTGCCAGATCGAGCCAGTCACTAAAATGCGTTAATTTACAGCGAAAAGCATATCTTAGTATAGCCCGTCCCAAAGCAAAAGAAAGATCCCAACATGCGCAGTAGCACTTTATTTAAGGTACATTTTTTTCTCTTAAGGATTTTTGATCGCATGAACTTGTTAATGCTTTTCTCTACTTTATCACAAAGTATACCGAAAATTCCATTTCAACCCTTTTAAACACATAGTGGGTTCCACGCTGTTATAGTAAAGTTACTCAGAACTCTGGCTTTCATTACTCAACACATAGACCTATGTGAAGTTGGCCCGCACTTTTTCAAAAAAGGTTTAGACTTTTACAGTTCGATAGGCAATCGTTTGTAGTTGTTTGTAGGTAGTGCTTTTTTTTCGTTTTTAGTTCCGCCGTTAGAGAGATATAGCCATTTGAAAAATGTATGGAAAAAGTTCGATTGCGTGTCATTCGATGTAGTTTCGTTCAAAAAGGTTTGTAGTGAAAAGCTTTTCGTTTGTAGTTCAACCGTTAGAAAGTTATGACCATTAGAAAAAATTAGAAATTTCTGAAAAAAATTTAAATGTTTATACAATCGTTTGTAGTGAAAAGTGTTTCTTTCTGAAAATTCTTATTTAAGAGGTATTAAGACATTTGTGTTTGTACCTATAACTTCGAATTTCCAAAACGAAAAAATTAATTGAGCCTACGGGTGCATAAAGCACATCCCTCTCTTTCTAATGAAATAGAAGCTTTTTTTAGCAATTGGATAATGATTTATTAACAATTTAAGCAATTGGATAATGATTTATGCTCAATTTAAGCGAAGGGTTCGCGCAACCCGATTTAAGGGGGTGAATATTTTTATTACTGGAGAACTACAAACGACAAAAATAATATTTTTGGTAGAAGGCATATCTATTCTATGTAATAAAATCAAAATTATAAAATTTGTTGCAGCAGTAAGCAAATTATATGCAGTTTAAGCAGACAACATCAAATCGCCGTTATCTCCAAAACCATACCAAATAAAATTATGAAATCTTATTTTTTCAAAAGTGCTCCACCCTACCAATCTAACAAAATACAAATAGTGCCCATTGCCCGAACGGTTAATGATTTATTTGAGATTTAAGCGAAATTTAAGCAAAAAACTTCGGATTTCCATTTAAGCGGTTGAATTTCTCAAAAACGGCGTAACTACAAACGATCAAATTTCACACAGCTATTAAGTACATCCAACACAATCGATGACATGTACTTTAAACATCATCCGCACAGGCACGTAGCCAGGGGGGGGGGGCTTGAGGGGCTCAAGCCCCCCTCGAAAATCTAAAAAAAAAACTAAAACTTTCTAATATAAATTCAAATCTATAAAAATAAGGAGACTATCCAGGTAGGTTAGGTACACAGTATCCAAACGCTAGTTATGTACACTGTGCAAGCCATCGCTTGAACCTGGCTCTATCTATCAACTCCTGCAATTCGCAATTGCCTTGGTGTAGTTAGTGAAATAGGTAAATAATTTCTTTCGCAACCATTCAAATGCAAATATAACTTTCAAAAGTGTCATTAAAAAACACCAGAGAGCCGAAAAACTCGACTTCTACGCCTTTGTGAAACAAGATTCATTGAAAGGCATGACAGTATTATTTCCTTTGTAGAGCTCTTCAAATGGATATCAAGAAATAACGAGCAGAACGTAGGTGATGTCTTCGAAAGCATCAACACTTTTGGCAGCGGTCCATAAAAGTGATTTCCTAGTAAGCCTCATTGTATGCGAAAAACAGTTCAGTTTAACGCTGCCCTTATCAGTTTTCCTACAGAACAAATCCTTAGATTTAATTTCTGCAATCGACCGCATAAAAAAGTTCTGAATTCTCTTAAGAACATCAGAGACAATGCACAAACAACGCGCTCCAATCCAGAAACCTCTTCTACTGAAGCATATTTTAGAGTGTCTATAACTCTATACTGATTCCTTGCATAGATTCCTTAATACAAAATCTTACGGACAGATTCATGGTCAACGAAGACGTTCTACCTTCGTTTCTTGTGGACTTAAGATTCAAAAATTTAACTTGAACTGAGCAAAATAAAGCCCTCCGGGCTCGGGCATGATGGAAATATGGTCCTATGTCGCAAAAAAATGTAGTCTTATGACGCTTTTGCAAAGTGACATTAGGCCGTACGTTCGAATATGCCTTTCCGAAAGCGTCATAGGCCATAATTCGAAATATGGCCATTTCGAATTATGGCCTTATGTCGCATGTCATAAATTAGGCCTATCTCCAAAACCATAATAAAAAAAAATTATGTATTCTTCTTTTTTCAAAAGTGCTCAACCATACCAATCTAACAAAATACAAATTGTGCCCATCGTCCAAACCGGTAATGATTTATTTGAGATTTAAGCGAAATTTAAGCTAACAATTTTCGCGCTCATATATCAAAAACTGTTCAACTACAAACGATGAAATTATACATTTCTATTCTCTACAATACTCTCTACCAATGATATCAAATAAAAGCTAGCCCGCACTACTGGGCAACTTTTATTAGCAATTTAAGCGCCCAGATTGTTATCCCGATATTTCCAATACGAAACCACTTAAATCATATAAATCAATTTTTTTCTAATGCATCTACCTGTCTCTATTTAACTAAGTCAGCTAAAATATTTTCCCACCAACAAGTAACGTTCTAATCCCAAATTATGTAAAATTAAATTGAGTTCTTAGACCCATTTAAGCAGTTGAATATCTCAAAAACCGTAAACGATGAAATTACACATATCTATTACGTACATCTACATATCTTAATCGATGACATGTTCCTACATTAAAACATAGCCCGCACCACTGGACAAAAACAGAAATGTCTTAATATCTCTTAAATAAGAATTTTTAGAAAGAAAAGCTTCTCACTACATACAACTACAAACGATTGCCTATCGAAATATAACCATTGAATTTTTTTTTCAAAATTTTCTAATTTTTTCTAATGGTCATAACTTTCTAACGGTTGAACTACAAACGAAAAGCTTTTCACTACAAACCTTTTTGAACGAAACTACATCGAATGACACACAATCAAACTTTTTCCATACAATTTTCAAATGGCTATATCTCTCTAACGGCGGAACTACAAACGAAAAAAAAATCACTACAAACAACTACAAACGATTGCCTATCGAACTGTAAAAGTCTAAACCTTTTTTGGAAAAGTGCGGGCCAACTTCATATAGCTGTCTCCGGTGACTCCGACATGGCGTTACAAGTGAATATACCTTCCTGTGGAGGGTATTAAAAATGTATTGACTCATAAATGAACTTTACATAATAGTAATCTCTCTAAGCGCTTCAATTGTCTCCTCATCATTTTCATCATTTGCATCTATATATGTCGGATATTTTATTGCTGCTTTTGTAAATTAGTACCTACCAATTTGTTTGTTACTTCGGCCGTTATAGGAAAGTTGAACTTCACGCAACAGGCTGATACATTTTCTGTTTCAATTCAAACATCTGTTTGTAGCAAAAGCATAAGTATATACTTGTGTAAACGCAAACGCATAAATTGGTTCATCGTATGAGCGGGATAATGCTTCTAAGCTCAGAGCAAAAAAAATTAAATTCAAGCAATATTTGTACTTCTTTTATTTTTTTCTATTGACGCTTTGAATTTAAAAATTTATACTGATAGAAAAGAAATTACACGAAACATTAAAAACAGTCAAGCAAAATTCGTATCCAGCTAAAAAACCAGCCGGCTGGATTTTAAAATATCTTCCACCTAAATGCATATCAATTCAGTCAGATGTGACTGGAACGCATTCATTTGTTTTAAAATTCTTAATGCATTCATTACTCATCGGACATACTACGTTAAAAATTAACTTTTCAAATTTGTTGCATTCCTCGAAGATGTGCAAAAAAGATTTGATTTCGGAGACATTTTTTTTAGCTGATTACAACATTTTTCATAAACTGCCATTTGGACGATCAAGTGAATTCAATCGTTCAATTTGTCTTAAGGTTTTTTCCTGGCACGAGTACGATAACTACGGCGCCAAAAATTGATAACGGTATTTTGTAGAGGGGTTAAATACAAGCATTTTTTTACTATGGGAGGGGGGGGTCTATCTGGCTTCATTTAGGCGGGAGGGGCAATTTAAAAAAAATAATACTTAAAATGAAAAAAAATAATTTGATAAACAATGGCAACACTTACAATAAAGGATTTTAGGATTTTTGGAAGCCAGAAATCTGTTCTTTGATATTATTTTTAAATCAAGTTATAGCTGTTAATAGTTTTTGAAAAAAATACTTTGAAACTTGAAATTTAAGGAAAAAAAAAGTTGTATGTTGATTTTTTCAATATTGAGAAAGTAGATACTTAATTTGTTTGTAGTTTTTACTGACTAAATCAATTCTTAATCGTACACTGAAAACCAGTTTGATTTATGTCCTCTAATTTTTGAGAAAATTAAAAATTACTTTTATATGTCGGTCCGCTTAGAGTACAAATTGCTACCCTTGCGTCTTGATATGTGTATGGGGCGGCATGCTGCCAGTCTCTGGCCTGAAATTTCACATTGGTAGACAAAATTTTGCTGATTTGCATTTTAGACAACTTAGAACGGATTCCTGGCTTTGAAAAATACTATAGTTCGTTGTTGTAAGTGTTGTTAATTACCCCTCCCGCCTAACCGGAGCGAGATATACCCCCTCCCATAGTAAAAAATGTTTGTATTTAACTCCTCTGCATAAATCCGTCATTAGTTTTCATCGCCAAAATTGTTTTACTCACCCCAATTTTTGTCCTAAAATTTCAAGTTTGAAATTGTTTTTTTCAAAAACTATTTAAAGAAATAACTTGATTTAAAAATAATATGAAAGGACAGATTTCGGGCTTTCCAAAATGATATAGTCTTTTATTATAAGTGTTGCCATTGTTTTTTAATGTATTTTTTTCCATTTAAAGTATCATTTTCTTTAAATTACCCCTCCCGCCTAAACGGAGTAAGATAGACCCCCCCTCCCATAGTAAAAAGTGCTTGTATTTAACCCCTCTACAAAATGCCGTTATCAATTTTTGGCGCCGTAGTTACCGTACTCTCCCCTTTTTCCTGGTGTACAAAAAAGTATTGAAATTCAAATCACCAATAATGAATATAGAGCTCTATCTGACTGCGATAGCAATAGGTAGGCACATAACTACGGTGCCGTGAAATAACGACGAGCGAAATAAGGCCGAATTTCTAAATTAGGCTTTATTTCTCATTATGAAAGCGAAATAACGCCGAATAAAAGAATATATAATTACCAAGAAGACGCATCTCATACAAATGTTTCTACTGAAAATTTTTGTATGGCGGGTTCCAACTATCCAACATTGCTGCCCGCTCTCACAGCTTCTGCTTCTGCTATTGCTTTTCTTTTATCAAGAACTTTTTAATCTTGCGCTCAGAGAATTTCATAAAACGAGAAGTTACAATACAAACAGCGACACAGTCATCCACAGCACAGGATAATACCACCTACGATACCTCTTTATGCTTATAGCCAGGTACACGCACATATACCAACAGAATATTCTGCTTTTCGCATAACCGGTTCTTGATTATCGACGAGACGATGACGAGGATTGACGATTTTTTCTTGCGTTGCGAAAAAAATTTCCGTAAGAAAAGAGACCCTTTCAGCTGCACCTCTGTAGTTCAAGTATCAGTCTCCTTGGCACAATCTGTGTTTGATTTCATTTTCAAAGTCAGATAATACTTCTTGGTAATTCTATATTCTTATATTTCTACATTGTTATTTCACTTTCGAATGCGAAATAAAGCCGAACATTGTTTGCGAAATAAAGCCGAATTTTAATGCAAACTTTCTGTAAGCTCATGACCCCTAAAACCTCGCACGCACCCCATATCCAAACAGTAAACCCAAGCAGGGGAGTTGCACGGGGGCAGCATGCTCCCCATACATTATGTTGAATGTGTTTCAAGTACTTGTGATTTGTGAATACGTGCTCACGGTAAATTTTCTAGTTTGAAATATGCAAACAGGCACCTCTCTCTAAATGTGTTTATATATTTAAAGTGTAATAAAGCCGACTCGGCCTTGAGCAAAATGAATGCAACGAGCTCATATTTTCAAATCCTACACCGCATTGTCTAGGGAGTTCTTATTTTTCCGCAAATGTTTAAAGAATGTTTTCTTATCAAAATACCTAGCTATTATAAACAAATAAAACCAAAGCTAAAGAGTCGAATGCAGGCGTAAATATGGTCTGCACTATTAGAATCTAAAAATCTTATTAAAAATTAAGGCTGTCACAGTTACTCGTATATAAATAAAATATATCTTTACAAAATAAACCACTTGAAAATGAACCATGTATAGGTTGTTATTTAGTATTTAGTTGTTTTTGTTGTTATTTTGTTGTTATTTAGTAGGTTGTTATTTGAATGTGGTACAGTCGTATACAGTTTGCTCAATCGACCGTTGGACAAGTGATTTTGAGCACTACTTATACAAAGATTAGCCTTAATATATTAATTTGTATGTATTTGCGCTAAAGTTCATATCCGTCTATAAAACTTATATTACCTTCAGCTTAGTACACTCACACTGCTCGTGCTAAATTTTAGCTCACATACAAAATTATCTCCAGAATTTAGCTGAGCTAAATTTAAGCAAATACATTTAGCCGACTGGTATGCTGCTTCAACTAAAAAATAAAGTTTTCATTTCAGACTGTACTGCATGTATCTGTCACAATTTAGCGCTCCCATTAATGGTTCGGCACATTTTTTCAAGCTATTTTCAATTTTGACAGATCATAATGTTTGTTTTTTTTGTGTTTTTGTGTTGCGGAAAAGTAAATAAGGATAAGGGCTTCATACTCCTCCTCATACTTCTGTCCTTCTCGTCGCCCTGCCTGAAAATGGCTAATCAGTTTGTCTGGTTAGTGTCAGCCAAGGGTCTCACTTACATATCAGCTGTACGCTGGCGCTGTGATTCGTTGCAACGTACCGCTAATGTAAAAGCGTGAACCATTAGATGAGGTGGGAGTGAACCCTAAAGTTCGTCTGCTAAGTCGCATAACGATTTGGGTTCTACTTAGATTCATATGGGATGCTTTTTGCAAGGCATGAACTGTTACATGGGAGTTTGTGTGGAGCTTAAGATTTTGTGTGCCGTACAAGGCCGAACCAAGGTGTCATACGACCCGTGCCTAGGGTTAACCTGGCTGGGGCCATAGCTCAGACGCTAACGGAGTATTCGGATACCTGGCGACCTCCAGATTAGCCAGCCTTGTCTGTGTAATGCGGATCTCTGCACAGATCGACATCCTTTCTTCGCTACTCGTGGGTCCAATTATGAACAAAAAATTAACAAAACAAAAACAAAACATTTCAGAGTCCGGTGCTCTCAAACTACCTACCAGCTGGGAGTACTGCCTCTGAGCTCGCTCCCAGTACAAGCGCTACTGCAGCGAAGGCAGCTGAGAACTTGGTGACCAAACCTGATCTTGGCGGCGCCGATAGTTCACATACCAAATACAAGATTTCATCAATGTTAAGTCTTTCTTGAGTACCCCTACCCACTTACAGTTTACGGCTTTCGTCCTCGTGGCAAATCCGATAACTCCCATGTAGCATTTTAGACCAGGGAATCGTATTCAGCTTGTATTGTCTTTTTCCATTCTTCAGCATCTGATCTTCTCATTGCCTCTTGATAGAATTCGGGATCTGGAAGTGCTTCTGCTAACATACATGATTTGTTGGCAATTCTTTCCGAACGTCTGACTTGAGGTTGAGTTGGCTCAATATCAAAGAAAACATCTTCCTCTTCGTTTCCATTGATTTCATTCGCATCGTTCTGAGTGTTATCCATAACTTCAATATAGGGTATTTAGCGAAGCTATCTCTTTCAGAAGTGCGCTTTCTCTTTCACTGAAACGTCAAAAAAACTTGTAGGAAAACAAACGAAATTTTACATGGCGGGAGATAGGTTTTGCCCATTTTATTTGTGAAAAGTTTATAACAAAGTGCCAAATACAAATTGAAAACATTGCAGTCTTAAAATTTAGAGTTTCTTAAAAGTGTTTACAAAAGTTCAATAAATAAATTTGTAGAGATTGTTTCAAAAAATCCAAAATTAATTTAAACCCTATCTCCCGTCATATAAAATTTCGTTTGTTTTCCTACAAGTTTTTTTAGCTGTCACTTTGTTTTTTTTTTCTCATTTGATACTGACGTTGTCGCGAACTACCCTATTGCTTCTATTGCATCAATGTCATCAAACAAAGAATACAAGAAATAGTTGTTGACATCTTCTAAATTCTTTGGCAAGTCTTGTGTCTTGAAAAACACTTCTTCTTCTAAGAAAATGACGTCTCGACTTATAACAAACTTTTTGTTATTGGGGTTGTTTAGCTTGTACGCATTTGAAAGCTCGCAGTATCCCATGAAAATATGTTTGATTGATTTTTCGTCAAACTTACGTTTTTTTTCTTTCGGGAATTGCACCATTGCTGAACATCCAAACACTTAAAGATACTTCACGTTCGGTTTCCTCTTGGTGAACATTTCTTTGGGTGATTCGAAACTCTCAAGTATTCTGCATGGCGTTCTGTTATACAAGTAAGCAGCAGTCGATACTGATTCCGCCCAGAACTCTTTTGACATACCTGAATGGGATAGTAAGCATCTTGCTTTTTCTACCAGCGTTCTATTTATCCGCTCAGCCTTCCCATTTTGCTGTGGTGTGTAAGGTGCGGTTGTCTGATGAAGAATTCCATTGGTTGTCAAGTAGTTATTGAATTCTGAATTGCAATATTTGGTTCCGTTGTCTATTGGAAGAATTTTTATCTGCTTTGACGTCTGTCGTTCAATCATTGCTTTGAATTCCTTGAATTTACGGAAACATTCATCCTTTGACTTGAGGAAGTAAACAAATACTCTTGCAGAAAAATCATCCACTAAGGTCATGAAATATCTGGATCGGCCTAAGGACTTAATCTCCATGGGTTCACATAGATTTGAATTGACAAGTTCTAAAATACCATTTGTGGTGGAGTTGGAACTCTTGAACTAAGATCTTGAATGTTTACCCTGTAAACGAGGCTCACATGACTTTTCCCTTATTTTCTCCGAAATATTAACGCCTTTGGCAGATCCGTTCTTCATCTTCTGTAGAATTTCTTCGTTACAGTGCTACACGCTTATGCCAAAGATCAAATTTGCTGAGTAAAGCCTTGCTCTTCATTGTCTTTAGCTTGCAAATGTTCCCTTCACGGATTCCGATAGCTATTACTTCATCTGATTTCTTGTCATCAAAAAGAACTGTCTTGCCATTTTTGGTAATCTGGGTAGCGGACAGAAGATTTGCACATATATTCGGCACGTACAATACATCCTTAATCACCAATTTTTCGGCTACACCGTTTACGTTAATCATAACGTTCACATCGCCTCTAGCTTCGGCAAAGAGCTTTGAATTGTCTGCTACAGTTATCAACTCCTTGATTTCCGTGGTGTTTGTGATCCAATCGTTCTTCTTGGTGAAATGTCCAGATGACCCTGAATCAATGTACCAGTCTTCCTGTGAAAAATCCTTTCCAATCGAAAAAGACGTACACAAACTTGTTCTTTAAAATTTCTTGTGAGACTTTTCTTTCCAATTCCAATTAGTCGTACAATCCTTTGCGAAGTGACCAGGCTTCTTGCATTCATTACATACAGGCTTATTTTTCTGTTCATTGAAAAATCTCTTCTTTACATGTAATGCTGTCGATGAGCAAGCCTCGATATTTCCAACTTCTTGGAGTAGTTTGGATTTGATAATGTCACCAGTAATTCTGATTGCGGAATTTTCTATTCCCATAATAATTGGACGGTAATGATCTGGCAAACCAGCCAATGATATAGTCCCGATCCATTCCTCCGATACAGTCGTGCCTACGGATGATAGCTTGTATGATGCTGTTAATATCTTATTAACATAATCCTCCACATTTGCACTATTTTCCAACGATGTGGTCAGAAGTGGCCGCAACAAACTCACACGTCGATATAACCCCGAGTCTTCGAAGGAGTCATGCAACTTTTTCCAGGCTTCATGTTTTGTCCTTGCAGTCCTCATATGGCGGAAGTTCCAAGGCTCAACCAACAACGCCAATTTTTCCTTGTCTTTGACGTCACTTCCAGTAACTTCGACTTCTGTTGCTGTTCCATGAAGGAATTTGTTTAGTAACTCTATTATGAACAGATTCTCCACGTTGTTTGCCCAATCGTTAAAATCATATCTTCCATATAATTTCTTGAATGGCGAGTTAGAGTTAGAATTAGCAGCAGCCATCGTGGAATATTTAATTGTTTTAATTTCCTTCGTAGTATTCTAATCAGTGACCAATCTCCTCAAATACCCATAAACTAATGGAAGACAACTGGTTTGATCGAAATGGAAAAAGAGAATGAATTTATTTTCAATAAATTGAATGAAGTATAGAATATAAAAGTATAAAACTACTAAAACATTAGTCGGCAAGTGATTCATTCCTTCAAAAACTAAATCGCACCCTACTGGTGCTCTCTGATACGGCCAAGTACTTAGGCCTAACTCTAGATAGCGAATTCAGCTGGAAACCCAATATACTGCAGAGGGTTCAAATCCCACCACGGCATTATACTGCTGCAAAAAAGCTATTGGTAGCAAATGGGGACTCCAGCCTCGAATGGCATACTGGCTCTATGTATCCGTCAATAGACCTATACTCACGTATGGCAAACGGCATGCGTTTGCATCAGTGGAGCGCTGAGGACCACTCCAACAGCGGCGATGGACATATTGTTTCACCTGCTACCGCTAGACTTATATTGCAAACAAATGGGGGCAAATGCATCCATCCGTATTCCGTATGAAAGCAATCCGTCTATGAACTAGTCGACAAACTGGTCACTCGTCTATTCTAGATAAAACAGAATCCATCCCAAAAGATACTGATTACACCCTGCCCCAGTTTCAATTTTGAAACCTGCATACCCTCCAGGACTGACTGGGAGAGTGATGTAGTGTCTCACAGCAGATCCGTCTGCTTTTACACTGATGGGTCCAAAACGGAAACAGGAGTAGGGGGGGGGGGGGGTGTATTCTCCCAAGAACAGGCCGACGAACTCGCTAGGAATGGCAAAACTTTGTCGATTCTACCGGATAAGGAGAATCTCTATATGCCTCTCGCAAGGTGTAAACTTCTAACTAAACCAAATGCGTTAAGCGCCACTAATCGAAGGTGGTCAAACTGCACCACGTGCTCCATCACGAAACAGATCTGGCCCATGCTGGATCTCAAGCGCTCTAACAATCTTGTAAAATTAAGATGATCCCATATAAGCACACTAGTATAGGTGTCATCACGGGACACTGCATTGTAGGGAGACACGCTCTTAGGCTGGGCCTCCATTCCAATGATTTCTGTAGAAGCTGCAAGGACGAGGAGGAGTAAGAGAACATTCATCACCTCCTATGACGTGCCCAGCCAGACTTCTTCGACAATCTGGGTGAACTCGCTAAAGCAAGCATAAGTTGCCTCCAACGCTTAGCGCGGCCTGCCACTCTAACCTATCCTAAATAAGGATAAGGTTTTTCAATGAATATGTACCTCGATGAGGAATCCTCTCAAAGTGATAAATTTGAGATCAAGGAATAGCAGACAAGGAAAAAAGAAAGTTCAACGAAAATATAACACTTTTCCGCGTCGATAAACTTTTGAAGGAAGTTATTTTCAAGGAGCAGCTGTGTTCTGTGACACTTATATCCACAGCGCACTCTATGTCAAAATTTTACTAGGATTTAAGTTAATATTTGGAGAGAAAAATTGGAGAGCAGCTAAAATTTAGTTTCGCTCGAGCTGCGTACTAAGCTTTAGATTCAATTAAATGTTCCTTTATAACACAATCCACTGGAAGGTATAGATAAGTAAGTATCCATCTACATTTCTAACGCCAAGAAGAAGTCACCTTATACCCCATAAGCTATAAATACTCTGAATCAGGGTGCAATTCTGAATCCGTATAGCCATGTCCGTCTATCAGTCCGTGCGTCGGTTTTTCTGTCTGTTAAAAACACAATGGAGTCCAACCAAACGAATCGACCTAGGCGAATGAAATTTTGTGAAAGGACTTCTATTAGACCCACGTACGAACTCACATGCTTAACATTTTGCAAGACTTAAATGCTGGAGAGGGTATCAAAGCAGGCCGATGATAACACTGATACTTTTTTTTTTTTTTGGTTTAATAAAATATTTGTTTTTTTTTTATGTTTTCGTTTGGTTTTATACATTTAAGAAATTTGAGTACTATTCAGTACAATTTTCTTACAGTTTTCAGTACAATTGAGAAAAGTCGATTTTCATCACTCGTTGCATCTGATATGTATAAGTGGAAGAGAATACTGTATTTTTTCATATAGATATACGAATACAATACAAATCTACTTGTTCTCTTTGTAAGAGAAATTTGTTACTTTTTTTCGTAGATGAGAAATCCAATATGTTCAGAATCAATTAAAATTTTGCGAGTGACTGTGCAAGAAATAAAACCTGCACATGGTTTTACTAGGTGGAACTTTTTTTTTGGGCACGAGCACAAACCTCTGTGAACTAGACCGTCGACTTCCCGTGCACCTACCCGATTCTCCCCGGAAAAATATTACCCTGTCTGTGAATACGTGTAAATGTCAAAATTAATGGCGGCAATGTAAATAAAACATGTAAGCAGCCATTTGTTGAGATGCGTTAAGAAACGGTGGGAATTATGGGGAACTAAAATTAGGTACTGTTTACATTTCAGATAAAATCATATTGCAAGTAGACGGTTGGTTGGAATGATTTAAATTCAATTTGAGCGAAAATGTAATTTATATCGTTAATAATATTTTGTTCGCATATTCAAAAACTAATACTTTCTTTATCGCAACAACAAATCACCTAGTGAATGTAAAATGTAAAAAAAAAATTCAGGCATTATTTTACGTTCCAGCAAATTTGTCAAAATTGTTACCAACAACTAAAGGATAATTGTTGGAATTGTTGTTTAGTTTAACATGAGAACAATACCTTACGGCATCACCATAAATTATTATACTGCTTTTTCTGTTTTACAAATTATTTCGAATAATCTCACGCGTCCTTTTTCTTTTCAGGGAGTTGGTTGTGTTTTATATTTGTCTCCGAAAAACTTTAACTTTTTCAGTATTTGTTCATCCATAATAAAATAAAAATAACTAATATGTAAAGGATAACCACCTGATTAAGACAAAATTATTAAGAAATCACGAAAGGCGTTTCCACCGAATTTACATTTTTTATTTTGACATTGCCGTCAATTCCTGAAGCTCTTCATTCCAAAGTACCAAGAGCAAGTCTTTTTCGGGCCAATTCTTTCTCTTGCTTCTGATGGGATGACAAAATAAAACACTTACGATCCAAATAAGATATTTTATTAAAAGGCGCAGAACAAGCGCAAAAAGAAAGAAGAAAATAGCAGATGTAGGAATTTAGTATAAATAAAAAGAGATGGAAATACATCTGCAAGCAAGAAAATATTTTGTGGTGCAAAATCAATTTGAGTTCACTGTCCTAACAGCTTTTGTTTTGGAAACATTACCTGACAATATGAATAGAACTCCTTTTTTATTTATATGAATATAATATAAATATCATAAGCTCATCGAAACAGTTTTGTTGCTAAATAAAAAGCTGAATAAAGAGCTGCAGTTGAAAAGGTATGTTTCATTTTATTTTGCGACAAGAGCGACGCAATTAAAAATAAAACGCGTATGTATAACGTAATTAGCAATCATGAAAATGTATAATAATTAACGAAATGAATGACATGATTTAGCTAAATCAAGTGGATTTAGCTAAATCACGTTGGTGGGAACCTGGTAAAAGTTAAAGGAATATTCACAGGTTTTGGCAGTCCATTCACATGAACACTTTTCTTGGTCGTAACAGTTCACGAAGTTCAGACATCAATTTCTACTACCTAACAATCTCTGATTTGAGTTTAAGTTCAACCGAATTTTTTATTTGATAGTTTGTGGAACGGATTTGAATTTTGAATAAACTTGTGACAATTCGCGCTAAGGGTGTTTTTCTTCGAGGCAAAAAGTTTGGAGTTCGAAATTTCGTCGTTTATGCTCTTTTGAAAATAGTTTTTCCCATATTTTGATGGATTATTTTATTATTCTACTTAGGTACTCTTGCAATAGTAAAATGAGCAATTCGTTTATATAAATGCATCAAAAGTGGTTTGTTCGCATAATATCAATTCGTTCGTTCATTCTCATGTGAATATTCCTTTACATCGCCGATTTTAATTGATATCAACAGTTTAAACAATTTAACATTCCCTAAAACTAAACTGTGATGTGAACGAAGTGTAACCGAAAAAAAATAAGAAACCTGCAGAACACAGCCCCACAGCCATAAACCACAGCCAGGTGCAACTACCATAGGATTTTGCTACGTATGCGTGTGCCGTAATTTCTTTCCTTTAATTTATACAGGCCCAACACATAAATAAATCCTATGGTACCAACAGCTTGTAGGCAAAGTCCGTTATGTGGGAGGAGTCGACGGTCTATTTCTTACTGGTTTGTGGGCACGAGTACGATAACTACGGCGCCAAAAATTGATAACGGTATTTTGTAGAGGAGTTAAATACAAGCATTTTTTACTAAGGGAGGGGGGGGGGGTCTATCTGGCTTCATTTAGGCGGGAGGGGCCTAAATTTAATATTTAAAAAAAATAATACTTAAAATGAAAAAAAAAAAAAAATAAATTGATAAACAATGGCAACACTTCCAATAAAGGATTTTAGGATTTTTGGAAGCCAGGAATCTGTTCTTTGATATTATTTTTAAATCAAGTTATAGCTGTTAATAGTTTTTGAAAAAAATACTTTCAAACTTGAAATTTAAGGAAAAAAATTTAAAAAAAAGTTTTATGCTGATTTTTTTCAATGTTGAGCAAATAGATACTTAATTTGTTTGTAGTTTTTACTGCCTAAATCAATTCTTAATCGAACACTCAAAACCAGGTTGATTTGTCTTATAATTTTTGAGAAAATTGAAAATTACTTTTATATGTTGCTCCGCTTAGAGTACAAATTGCTACCCTTGCGCTTTGAAATGCGTATGGGGGGCATGCTGCCCCCCTGCAACCCCCCTGCTTGGGGTCACTGTTGGATTTTGGGATGGGTGCAAGGCTGAGTATATGCAAACTTTCTTTTAATTATATTAGTTTACCCAATATCAACAACATTCTTCAGATACAATCTCTGGCCAGAAATTTCACATTGGTAGACAAAATTTTGCTGATTTGCATTTTAGACAATTTAGAACGAATTCCTGGCTTTGAAAAATACTATAGTTCTTTGTGGTAAGTGTTGCCATTGTTTTTTAATATTTTATTTTAATTTTATTTATAATTTTTTTTTAATTACCCCTCCCGCCTAACCGGAGCGAGATAGACCCCCCCTCCAATAGTAAAAAACGTTTGTATTTAACTCCTCTACATAAATCCGTCATTAGTTTTCATCGCCAAAATTATTTTACTCACCCCAATTTTTGTCCTAAAATTTCAAGTTTGAAATTGTTTTTTTTTTTTTTGAAAAACTATTTGAAGAAATAACTTGATTTAAAAATAATGTGAAAGGACAGATTTCGGGCTTTCCACAATGGTATAGTCTTTTATTATAAGTGTTGCCATTGGTTTTTAATGTATTTTTTTCCATTTAAAGTATCATTTTCTTTAAATTACCCCTCCCGCCTAAACGGAGAAAGATAGACCCCCCCTCCCATAGTAAAAAGTGCTTGTATTTAACCCCTCTACAAAATACCGTTATCAATTTTTGGCGCCGTAGTTATCGTACTCTCCCCTTTTTTTGTTCTGAGATTTTTGAACTAGATTCTTCTGTACAATGTAAGTGGATGTGCAAGAAATATACCTAGACGAACAGGGTGGAATATTTTGAGATTAGGTAGGTAAGAAAAGAACTTGTATTTTGCATAGGTCTAGTGGGATTTTTTATTTTGCTATATTTTGAGTTAGATTCTAATTGAAGTTGCAACATTGCAATTGATGTGAGTTAATGTGCTAGAAATAATTCAGCACATGTGTGATGGATGATGTTATTTTGGGCTTATTTGAACAAGGTTTTTGTTTAAAATGCAAATGGCAGTGTTTCTTCGCGAAAGATAAAATTAATTTTTCTTACTCCTAGCAATGCGCCCCAAAACTTGGCGTCCTGTGCATTTGCACATCTTGCACATGTGGTTGGTCCGGCCCTGCCAATGAGGTGCCGCAATTGTCAATTACTCGGACATACAACAAAGAGGTGCACTAGAACCAAGTTTTGCGCCAATTGCAGTCTCCCCCCTCCCCATGACCCTCAAATGTGTTCAAGATGAATGTGCGCTAATTGCCTTGAAAAGCATTTAGGCGGAGAGGCGACCGTCGGATTACTTAGCCCATAGAGTTAATGATTCTTATGCCACTTAGTCGATAGAGCTACTCGAGACTAAGAAAACGCACCCGGGTTGCCTAAAATATTTTGGTCGGATGACGTCTAAAACGGGTCACTTCCGGTGCGTTTTTTCGACCATAACTTAGTCCATCGAGTTAACGGTTAAAACTTCTCCAAGTTGTAGAGCTTGACGAGACTAAGCGAAATATATAGGGTTGCCTAGTTTAAAATGGTCGGATGGGGTTGGCAACCCCTTTTAAGGGTCCTGTTTTTCGACTACAACTTAGCTCATCGAGTTAAAGGTTGCCATTAGTGCCAAATGAAAGACACGGCTGTGCGTTTAACAAAAATATAGGGTTGCCACATTTAAATGGTCGGATGACCTTGGCAACCCCATTTCAAAGAAATAAAAAAGTATAACATTTTTCTTTTTAACATCATAAAAATATTGGTAGTTCATTGAGTTAACGGTTGAAACTTCGCCAAATTATAGAGCTCGAGACTAACCGAAATATATAGGGTTGCCTAGTTTAAAATGGTCGGATGGGGTTGGCAACCCCTTTTTAAGGGACATGTTTTTCGACTATAAATGACTAAGAAATATGGAACTAATAAAGCCAAAACCAATTAAGCCAAAAACTTCAAACTTAAATCATTTACCAAGGTCATTAAAGAGGTCCAACTCAGCAAATCTCATCTTTATAGCATTAGTGGTTCTCAACATACAGAAATTCAAAAAATCGCAAAAACCGTAACTGACTTACTCACACACTTACGCCTCCTGAATGGTGGATATAAAATGTTTGATATTCTCTTTTCTATACACTGCAAGTCTTGCCGCTCTACCAAATTATAACGTTCTACAGCAATGGATAGTGGTCCAATTAATAATGACCAATTTTTAAAAGTGGGCGTATACCATGCCTCCTGAATGGAAAATCTCAAGTTTTGGACTATTCCCAGTGGTTGCATCACGGTTGCATCTACCATTTTGCCAAATTTCACGATTCTAGGATGGCAGGAAGTGCTACATAATTTTGATGATGATCTAAGTGTGTGAGTAAGTCAGTTACGGTTTTTGCGATTTTTGAATTTCTGTATGTTGAGAACCACTGTCTATAAAGATGAGATTTGCTGAGTTGGACCTCTTTAATGACCTTGCTAAATGATTTAAGTTTGAAGTTTTTGGCTTAATTGGTTTTGGCTTTATTAGTTCCATATTTCTTAGTCATTTATAGTCGAAAAACATGTCCCTTAAAAAGGGGTTGCCAACCCCATCCGACCATTTTAAACTAGGCAACCCTATATATTTCGGTTAGTCTCGTCGAGCTCTATAATTTGGCGAAGTTTCAACCGTTAACTCAATGAACTACCAATATTTTTATGATGTTAGAAAGAAAAATGCTATACTTTTTTTTATTTCATTGAAATAGGGTTGCCAACCCCATCCGACCATTTTAAACTAGGCAACCCTATATATTTCGCTTAGTCTCGTCAAGCTCTACAACTTGGAGAAGTTTTAACCGTTAACTCGATGGACTAAGTTATGGTCGAAAAAACGCACCGGAAGTGACCCGTTTTAGACGAAATCCGACCGCAATATTTTAGGCAATCCGGGTGCGTTTTCTTAGTCTCGAGTAGCTTTATCGACTAAGTGGCATTAGAATCTTTAACTCGATGAGCTAAGTAATCCGACGGTCGCCGCTTGGACTAATTCTTCTTCTTCTAAAGACTGAAAAATAAAAAAATGGAGTGTACAGATAATAAAACAATAACAATAGCCGTTTTTTATTATCAGCGTGATCTGATCCGGATCAGATCATGAAAATAAAACAAACTGGATCATTGATTGAGTTGTGGCAACAATCATATAAAATCCAATAACAATTATGACAAATTTCGTATTGCCACCAGCCATTTTGCAGCCACACGGTACAATGTGACGTCACAATGCGATGATTTCTCCATTGCACTTGCTCATATTTGAGTTTGACATTTCGCTTGTTGTGTCGGGGTGTTACCATATGGATACAAATCTGCATACATTTAGCATTGAATATTTTTTTTGGGGGAAACTATGTTCAAATGTTAAGTTCAAATATGCATTATAATTAACCGTATTGTACTGCTAATATTTCCATTTATATTTCTATGCTATATAGCGAAACAAAACATCTCGAAAGTCGGAGTAGTAACTTAATCGAATTTAAAAAAAATGCTTATTGATTTTTTGTGTTGTTAATTGTGTTTCATATTTTGGTCTGGCAACATTACTGTGTGGCTATAATTTACAGGGACACCAACATTGAGTGAATGAAATAAACAACGCCACGATACAACAACGAGAAATAGTTGAATTAATTTTCAGATCATATTTCGTGATCTCGATGAAAAGCAGGATCACATGTTGTTGTTGTAAGTGCATGTAAATCGATGATCTATATGGATCATAGCTGATAATAAAAAACGGCTAATAAAATTTTTTTGTCACTGATTTAAATGAATTTGAAATAGATTTTTTAAATTTCTATTTTGCACTACAAAATGTGAAGGGGGTTAGCTAGTATATTATATAAATGTAGGTAACGAAATTCATATAATTATGGCGGAAAACAACCCAATAAATTGGATTTACTTCAAAACTTTTTACTTTTGGTTAACACTACAGAATAGCCTTGCAATTGCAACTAAACAAAACTAATACAGTTTACAAATATTTGGTCTTTAAGTAATTTAGTTTAAAATCGTACGGTGCATTATGCGCCGAGAAGCACATTAAAATTAATATTGCTTACAAGTTAACGGAAAGTTGCACATCGTGGACAGTGCACATTCCGGGTTTCTTTTAACAATAATAATTGTTCTTATCTTACCAAATAGACAGATTTGCGAGACCAACTTTTTTGAGTTCCCCCATCATCGTAATATCAGAATTGATTAAAATCGCGAGTTCGAAATTTTGTACGAAAAGAATACATAGGTACATGTAGGTATAGGTATCTATCTTTCTCTTAATACGCAAGTAAAAAAAAGCAAAATTATGGGCAGTGCCACGCATCTTTGTCCAATTTAGATCAAACCATCATTACAACCATCTCGAGCCAATATTGCTCGATTCTCTGAAAATTTGAGCTAAATCGGTGCAAAACTTTTCGAGTTTTTGAAGCATACATAATCCAACATAACATTTTAATATAAGTAGCTATGCATATTTGTTTTAAATTTAAGTACATATGCACGCATATTTGGACCAACATACGCAATTGCGGGACACACTTTTTTAGACTTCTGACTGCGGTATACGAAAATGCTAAAAATACGTACGAAAATGTTATTTGTAAACGTGCTTGGAGATTAAAAAAAAAACTATGCGGGTACCAGAAAAAACGTGGGTACCCGAAAAGGAGCGGGTACCCGGAGTAATCGGGTACCCGACATTTTGGTACCCGGGAAATACCCGTAAATCTCGGGTACCTGGGTAGAACCCGGGTATGCGGGTATCAAGAGCTCTAATTTCAACCCCCCAGGTCGATTCGTTTGGACGTGTTTTCAACAGACAAACAGACAGACGGACATGGCTAAATCGATGCAGAATTCGATCCTGATTCAGAAAATATACACTTCATGGGGTCTCCGGCGATTCCTTCTTGATGGCGTTATAAATGTAATGGCAAAGTGAATATACCTTCCTTTGGAGGGTATAATAACGTCACAGAAATGTATTTGAATTATTTAAATTTTAAACAAAAAAAGAAACAAAGATATTTTCTTCACAAGAATTATTCCAACACTATATTAGATTAACCCATGAATACTCTCAAAATAACAAAAATCCCGCCTTTTTTAATGTCATTGGAATACACGACACACGAGTTTTGAAAGCGACTACTTTGATTTGCTTAGGAAAAGAATAGTTTTGATGCGGAATTTGGTTTGCATGGGAATAAATGAGTTTTGAATTAAAAATCACTTTTTAAGTACTCAAAAGTATAGGAAATAACAAGTTTTGATACATTTTAGCTAAATACTTAGATGAGGGCCCTTTTAAAGGAAACTTTCTCCTACCTAACTCATTTTTGAAAAAAAAAAAAAAAAGTGGAATAGAAGAGTTTTGAAAGTATACCCGCAAATGAAGTAGGTGAATCAACTATCATTAAACATGGAGAAAATGCATTTTGTTCAGTGTGTGGTGTTTCTTTTCTATTGGTAACAATAACAGTGAGATAGGTGTTCGTTTAGGTAGGTCACTTTTTACCACTTATTATAAGGAAAGTAGGAAAATTTGGCGCCTCCAAAATTCTGTTGCAGAGAGCTATAGCTCATTCCGCTCATATGTGCAGTTGTAAGGTGACTGATGTGATTATATTCTCCTATGATGGTATATCTATGTTCTATTGGTAAATAAAAGTATCCGTTATATTATAATCATTAAGTACATTGTGTAATTATTTTCTAAAGAAGCTTTATTATATGGCAAAGAATCACCAAAAAAGTGTTTTAATGCGTTTTAGCAGCAATATGTCCTAAACCCAAAACTCAACACTATCAAATTGAATTAATTGCTATTATAGAATGTGATTTGTGTTAATCATTCTGACATTTTACCTATTTGTGTAAAGGGCATACCGATGTATGCCTGGTTGAAATAATATGACATAAATGTTTTCGAGTGCATATACATAATATCATTTCCATCTTTGTAAATTATTGAATGTTTGTGTGTTTTAATGCCAACTGGTTCGCTTTCTATTTATCGATGTCGGTTTCATTCCATGCTGTCCTAGCCCTTTGCTATAGAATATCTGTTTCGTATACTTTGCTAGTGGTCATAGTCTGTGAATGATGTGGTTGTCCCTTTCCTGTGGCACCGTTACCCACCAAATCAACGATAACACAATTATTGGCAAGATTCTTTTCGTTCTTCTCTGGTACGTTAATCTCTGTATTGAGATTTTTCATGGAACCCGTGACTGACATGTTGAGACCCATTTTTTGAGGTAAATTCGATTCACTACCCGTTTTTTTCAGCAGGATAATGTCCGATGGCGGTAAAGTCACAGAGTTTTTACTCATCTTCTGCAAACGAGCATACTGTTCCTGCAATACTTTCTGCTTTTTCAGTAATTCCTGGTGACGCACTTCCAATGCTAATTGTCGTTGGACATGATCATTACCCGACTCGTTGCCACTAGAATTACCACTACCCTCGCCATTGCCCATAGAAATGTCTCCAGTAGATTCATTCAGAGACGGTAGATGCTGGGGTACGTTCGGGCTTGTTGGACTGGCGAGTGGACTACGAGAACTTGTGCGTGGAGGAGGCGGTGGTGGTATGCGTTTGTTGCCTACCTTAGATAAAAGCTCTGCATTACGCTCCGGAACTGGTGGTTTGCTCATCAGTCGGATAGGCTGCGGGGGACTGGTGTCGGTGTCTGAACCACTAGGATATGAATGTAGACGACGAAGGCTACCGATGTTTGAGTTAACATGTAAAGTATTGCTAGTCCCCGCGACGGCTGCTGCAGCTGCGCTGGCCAGTTGTGATTGTAACTCCCCGGGTATATATAGACTGGCTTGAGATAGCTGAGTGGTCACGGTACTGTGGATAGCCTGGGAACTATCATCAGATGTTGAATCATCAGGGCGTAACTATTAAAAAAAAGTCTTTATTAAAGCTTAGATTATTATCGTTATTGTACTTACATCGTTATTTTGATTGAGCGGTTTGGCGAAAGTTTGTAGTTCATCTAACAAAGCATCGAGTGCGTTTTCGGGTGGGATTCCCCCGCCGACAGAGACCGTCCCCAGCCTGGGACTTGGGATTGGCTGTTAATTGTTATAATATAAACAAATTGGGGTTAGTTAGGCTAAATATTTTGGAGGTAACTTTAAAAGTCTAACATATATATATAACAGTAAACATTTTGTAGACCATTGATTCAAGGCAATTTTTATTTTACAATTAGAATGAAGTTTAAGTGTTAATGTATCGAATAAATTTGCGAGTTAAGGTTTATTCCGTCAGTCGTAAGTTGCTTTTTGTAGAAAACATTAACAACAATGAAAATAGTAATAGTTCTCGATACATCCCCTTATTTAAAATGTATGGATTATAGTGGTAAAGACAGCAGAGATAACATTTTGTTTAATTAATTTCTTAATCGTAATAACGACGGCTTTTGCAGGTTCTTTACATGACTTTGTAAATGCTTTCCATAATTTTGGAGCGAACATAACACCACATTTTCATCAAAAATTTAATTGCATTTGAATTTTAGGGCCACCAAGCCAAGGTTCGCATTTTTTTATTTCTTTTCGCGAAACTACCCGTTACCGATACCGCTATCGTTTCTGTTACTGCAGAATGGTTTAATGATCAAGATTTGTCCTGTCCCAGTTGCCAAAATGTACAGGCTGAACTTGAACTTGAACGTGAACTTAACTTAGCACCCCAAAGTTCAAAAATGTATATTTCTTTAGAGTTCTGGATAGCTGGACAAGAGTTCGAGAGTTCCTGATAAAAATTTTGAAAAGTTCTGTTCATTTAGTATTTGGGGTGATAAATTGCAAAAATTTTGGATTTTTCTTTGTTTTTTTTTTTGTATGGAATCAACATAGATCTGGATTCCTGATAGTTAAAAAAAACGCAAAAAAAAAATTATTTCCAAATTAGCCAGCACCCCATTTTCATAAAAGTTAATTTTTTTCTGGAGTTCCCTAAGCAAGAATTTTTTTTCGGAACAAAAACAAAAAAGTTATAGAACAGTGAAAATTTTCATAAATAGCGAAAAAAAATTTTCGGAGTTACGAAGAGTTCTGATTAGAGTTCTGGAAAGTGCTCTAGAAACTCAACAAAAAACCCTTATAAAATAATCTTCTAAACCCAAACACAAAAAAGTTAGAGCCAATTGAAAAATTGCAAAATTTTTTTTTCCGGAGTTCCGAAGAGTTCTGAAAGGTACTTTCGAAACTTAACAAAAAATCCCTATAAAATAATCTTCTAAACCCAAACACAAAAAAGTTAGACAACATTAAAAATTACAAAATGTAGTTCCAGTGAGTTCTGGTTACAGTTCCGAAAAGTGCTCCAAAAACTCTACAATACTCTCATATAACAAAATCGTCTAAATCCAAATCCAAAAAAGTTAGAAGCAAAAGTTGCAAAATTTAACCAAAAAAATTATTTTTTTTTTTCGGAGTTCCGAAGAGTTCTGATTAGAGTTCTGAAAAGTGCTCAAGAAACTCAACAAAAAACCCTTATAAAATAATCTTCTAAACCCAAACACAAAAAAGTTAGACAACATTAAAAATTTCAAAATGTAGTTCCATTGAGTTCTCATGAGTTCTGGTTACAGTTCCGAAAAGTGCTCCAAAAATTCTACAATACTCTCAAATAACAAAATCGTCTAAATACAAATCCAAAAAAGTTAGAAGCACAAGTTGCAAAATTTAACCAAACAAATTTTTTTTTTTCGGAGTTCCGAAGAGTTCTGATTAGAGTTCTGGAAAGTACTTTCGAAACTCAACAAAAAACCCTTATAAAATGATCTTCTAAACCCAAACAAAAAAAAAGTTACAGCCAATTGAAAAATTGCAAATTATTTTCCGCTAGAATTAACATTTAAAGGTTTTAAAACCACAGTTCGCATTACAACTCTTTTGTGTTTTAGGAAAACTTAGAAAAAAAAAAATTATTACACCGATTGAATTTTTCTGCTTCGAATAATCACAAAATAATTCTCTATGCATAAGGCTATCTTACTACTAATCAAATAATTTGTCGTTCTTCTCTAAAATTGTCAAATAGTGAAGAGTTTATAATTTGACAAATCTGCATTTATGCAAAAAAAAATCTCCAATGCAGATTTATTAAAAAAATCGGATTCATAAATTTTGCGATATCAAAAAATTTAATTTTGAAAGGTTTGTGCGACTGAATGCGTCTATTTCAGTACAGCCTAATAAAACCAGAAGCGAAACAGTTTTATACAACAGTTTAACTCATGGAACGCAAAACCTCTACTTTTCTGTTCTCTTCTATATGGAGTTCAGAATCACTAAACAAAATAAATATATTCAGACATTATGGTATTTTAAAAGTCTGCGCCTGTGGTCAAAATCTGCACTTATAGCAACGCTGAGTCTGGCCCGCATATCATCGGCGTCATCGAGCTACCGCACTGTGTTTTGAAATAAAACGTCTATTATAACATCGACAACTCAATGGATGGTCAGGCGCGTGGTGGCCCTACGGGAAACCGGGAATTTTCCCGGGGCGCTTCGTTTTTTTTTTTAGGAAAAGTTGAAAATAATTTACACAAATTTTAATGTTGATTCATTTTTTTCTTATTACCTATAAAATTAGTTCTTCTCATTTTTGTAATGCGTATGTTATCCATTGAAGTTCATGAGATTATCAAAATAATTGACTGTAGTTCAAATATAACCGACAAATTCGCGGGGGATTTATGTCAACTACGGATTTCCGTCTTTTTTTCTGTGGTGAATTGTTAAAAACTTTCTATGTGTGCGTATCAACCGGCCTTCCTGTACTCTTTATTCTAATCAGCCGGCGGACAGTGGGGATAATGCGGAAATAAATGCTAAAAATTAAATTCGTAATATTGATTTTTAAACTTTTTTTTTAAAGTGTACTATATCTGTGTTATGTTTTACCAAAATTTGAGAAATTTATGTCAGAGAATTTTCGAGATACATCGCACCAAAGTTGCCCTTTCTTTTAGTTTTAGAGTTCATGTACCTACCTATTTTCTTGCAATAACTCTTTGACAAGAAAAGTAGCATTTTTATAACTGTTTGCTAAAACTTAATTTCTTTAATGAATAATACATATCTATTTTCAGCTTCCAAAATAAAAATATATTGAGCTACAGTTTTAGCTCCACTAAGCTACGTCTAGTGGTTACATTTATTAGAAAGCTAAAGTATTCAGCTAACTTTTTTAGAAAGAATTGGAGCCCCTTTGAGACCACTTTGAACGTAGTGTATAAATTAGTCTCGCTGGTTTAGACTAAAAAAACACGGCTTTGACTTTGGTAATGTAACAAAAGTAAGAATTTCTTTTCTAATAATAATTGCAAAGAACTCAACCAGGACTTTATTTTAAGAAGAAATATAGGGTTTTCTGTTAAATGCAAAATAAAATTAATCCGTTGAGGGAGGGCTGAGATATTCAATTTTTAGTTCAACCTCATTTTTCCTACCTCCAATTTTTTATTTTTTTATTCCAAATTTTGTCCAAATATGTGTTTGCCCGATCCAAATAGGTGTGCAAAATATAATTGCTCTAAGTTTATTATAGTTCAGATTTTATTATATTTTTTTCCGCTCCTCCATACAAAGGGCCTCACTGTGCGGCGGACATGTGAATACAGATTCATGTGAAAAAATCTATGTAGCTGTTTATGTATATTTTGCAATAAAATTATAGTTTATCAAATACTTGCACACTTCGTAGTGCAAAATAGTTAATAGATATACCTAAACAGTTTTTATTGTAATGCTCTGTGGTATACACAATATTTATGCATTAATTAATGCATTATTCATATCAACGTTACAAATTCTAAAAACTTCAGATTCCAATTCAAAGACTGTCGAAAAAGCTATATCCGCCCGGCTTTGCCCGTACACAAGAATGGTATTGCTGGCATTTCCTTTCAGCCTAAACCTGAAATACAGCAATACGCACAAAACAAAAAAGAATAATGAAAATCGGCCCCGCGGTTATCGAGATATAACGCCATCGAGTTTCACCCCATAGAAGAGGTTTTTTGTACAGGAGGTATACGATTTTTAAGGTTGTTTTTGTTTTTTTTTGTATTTGCTGTGCCACGCCCGCACCTATGACCAATCTTCACAGGAGCACTTCAGGGCCAATAACTAAGATTAGATATCTGTAAGTTTTAGCTCAATCAATTTTGGGGTTTTTGAGATATACGATTTTGAATGTTTCTTTTGTATGGGCGGTGCCCCTTTGTCCAATTTTGACCAAACTTCACAGAAACCATACATGGACCAACACCAAAGAAGTCTGAAAGTTTGGTTATAATATGCGCCTTCTTAAAAGCCATTTACGTAGGTATATTATAATTTTTCATTATACATATACATATTCAGTTTCTTTTCATTTTCATTAATCTTATTATTATATTATTCATTCCTTTGCTTCATAGAAAAAAAACATAATTTTGAATTTAATTCTTATTAATTACATTTCAATTGAATTACCTATATATTTTGTATATTGATCTCTCAAATGAATTATAGTTAGATATAATTTTAAGATCTTAAGGAGGGAGGTGTAGAGTATGGCATATAAATATACCTACATATAATATTAAACTTAATCTTGTATATACATAGTACTATACTAGTGTGTGTATGTACAAAAACAGCATCTCTACAATTATTTAGAACTCAACCTCAACGGGTGTGTTTCTAATACCTACATGACAAAATCTGAGTTGAAGCTATAGACAGAAGACGAACAAAGCCAAAAATTTTCAAAATATTCAAAATACAAAATGCTAAATGCGTATGAAATGAAGAGAACTGGCTTCGAATTTAGTTTGCAAAGGGTTCAACCATCATTCATCAAAAACAAAGAACCATATATTTGAAAAGGGGTGGGACCTGTATAAATATTGGCCTGCCTTGTATATCCAAATGTGTCTATTCATTGACAAACATTCTTGATACCAATTAATTTTCACTGTCAATTATTAAAGACAAAATGACTTTTTGTTTGACAATTCAGCTATTTCCACTTGTCCACTGGTTTCTTTGTCAGTTATTGACAAGCGCTGCTCGTCAATTGATGGACAAGAAATTTATTTTATGGCATAAAAATACATCATTTCTCAATTTAAAATCGACAAGTGGAAACCCAGCATTATAAATATGTACAACATAATTTTGAACCGATTTTAGAACGTTAGTTTTGTTTTAAGAATTAATTTTTAGGACTAAATAAATATAAAAAGACTTAGGACCAGGTTTTTCTTCTTTGGTTAACTCTATTCAATGGTTATTTCCGCTATTAACAATAGAATCAGTTTGTTGACGAAATTTTAATCAGAGAATCCATGGATTGGTTAGTTAACCCGGTTATAGGCATTTAACCAAATATATTCTGGGTGCAGTAGCGCAGTGGTTAGTGTGCTGGACTACTGTGCGTGGGATCCCAGGTTCGATCCCCGGAAAAAAAACAAATTACATCTTAAGGTTTTTTCTACTGCGCTACCTCTCGCGAACGTCTGACAAACATCCGAGAGTATAACTGTCCTGAAAAAAGCTTCTCAATTCAGCCGTTCGGACTCGGCATAAAATTGTAGGTCCCTTTTTTTTTTTTTTTTTTTTTTTTTTGTCGGAGGTTGTTACTATCCGATGGAGCACTCAGACACAACTACTGGTCCATTGTACTGCCAAACAGACACCTTACATTGCTGTACTTAGTTTTCCCGTAAGAAGAAGGATAAGATAAGAAGGAGCTTCAGTGATGAAGAGCTTAGATGTTCGGCACTCACCACGTCAGCCCCAAAAATCCGCCACCTGATGCGAGCAAAGGCAGGACAACTACAGAGGAAGTGTTCCGCCGTATCATCGTCCTCTCCACAAGCAGGACAGATGGTGGTGTCGCTCAAGCCCAATACATTTAAGTGTTTGGCGAAAGCTTGGTGGCCCGAAAGGACGCTCACAAGCAGTCTACAGTCGATTCTCCTGAGAGACAGAAGAAAGGACGCGGACCTTTTGCAGATGTCCGGAAGCAGTCGCTTGGCCTGTCTGCACCCAGCACAATCACGCCACCGACGCTCGTGTTTGCGAGAAACCCAAATATCGATGGATGACCCAACCACAGATGCAGGCAGACCCAGCGCGGGTTCAGGTCCTGAAAGAGCTTCTTCTGAACCCAGCCTGGCAAGCCCATCAGCGATCTCATTTCCCTGGATACCAGTGTGACCTGGGACCCAAACAAGTATGGCCGTGTTTAGCCTACCGACCAAGTTCAAAGCAAGCTTGAGTTCGAGCACTAGCTTGGACGAGGTGAGAGGGTTAAGCACCGCTTTTAGTGCAGCCTGGCTGTCACTGCAAACGCATATACTTTTAGCCCTCCACCTGTTTGTCACAATATAGCGCATAGCCATAAGGATAGCGAAAATCTCCGCCTGGAAGACAGTCGCGTGGTTACCTAAAGGGTAGTGTAGTCTAATGTTCTCGCATTCCACGAAGACTCCAGAACCAGACCCCTGTCCGGTTTTAGAGCCATCCGTGAATACACGATGGCATTCTTTCCCTGGCTCAGAGTCCGGCCGAAGCCATTCCGTTGCCTGAGGAAAGTTGACGTGGTAGTTTTGTCGCAGTAGGATTTCTGGTGTCATTGCATCAGACGGCATATCCATAAGACAGGGGTCAAAGGATAATTCTCGCACAAGTTCATCAAAATTCCAATGCGCGTGGTACCAAAAGCCACCTCTCTTTAAACGGGAGATGGTTTTCAGTGTACACCCCATGATAAAAATATCAAGGGGGGGGAGGTTCATCATAGCATCTAGAGCAGAACCCGGGGTGCTGGGGAAGGCCCCTGTGCAGCCAAGGCAAACTGTTCTTTGGAGTTTGGCGAAAGAGGCAGTAACACGTTTCCGCGAAAGCCTGTTCCACCACACAACCGATGCATATGAGAGAAGTGGTCTTACCATTGCCGTATAGAGCCAAAGGACCCTTTTCGGAGATAAGCCCCATGTCTTACCAAAAGCGCCTTTGCACTGCCAGAAAGTCGACAGCGCTTTATCGGTTTTCGATTCAACATGCTTGGACCAAAGAAGTTTTCTATCGAGGATTACTCCAAGATATTTGACTTCGTCAGAGATCGGGATAGTGACACCTTTTAGCACAAGTTGAGTCAGACCAGTGAAGTTCCTCCTCCTCGTGAAGAGAACAACCGTAGTTTTAAGAGGATTCACTGAAAGCCCATTTCTTGTGCACCAATCATCGATCAAGCCCAAGGATCTCTGCGCCTGAGAGCAGACAGTCCTTAGGTTCGAGCCGACAGACAGAACGGCGACATCGTCCGCGTAGGCTTGTGTGTAGGTTCCAGGAAGATTGAGTAACGTTAGCAGAGAGTCTACTACCATACACCATAAAAGGGGAGACAGAACACCACCTTGTGGGCAGCCCCTGTTTACCCCTGTCATGACGCATTTGCCACAATCCGCCTCGGCAATCAACGTCCTGTACATTAGCATTGCTTTAATCCACAACACCAATGTTTCATCTATACCGTGATGTCTAGCTGCGTTACACATGCTGTCAAAAGTCGCATTATCAAAAGCACCCTCAATATCGACAAAAATACCCAACGCGTACTCCTTCCGATCAAGAGCGCTTTCGATCCTACCAACAAGGTTCTGAAGCGCAGTTTCACAGGATTTTCCGCGCTGATAAGCATGTTGCATCTCAGAAAGAGGATGCGATCGAAGAGCAACATTGCGCACGTGCAGCTCAACCAGTCTTTCCAAACTTTTCAGCAGGAAGGAAGACAGACTTATGGGTCTGAAACTTTTGGCGAGAGTGTAGTCAGTCTTACCGATTTTTGGTATGAACACGACTTTAACCATACGCCAAAGAGAAGGTATGTAGGCCAAGGCCAAGCTAGCGGTGAAAATTCTTTTCAACGTCGGCATCAGCTGACTAAAACCTTGTTTCAGCATAGCCGGGTAAATTCCATCCGGACCAGGTGCCTTGAAACTCTCAAACGATGCCATTGCATATTTGATAGCGTCATCCGTCACCACTCTGGATGCAATATACCTACGGTGACCATATTTGTCAAAGGAAAATAAAGGACAATAATTTTTCTACTTACAAACTGTTGGTATTTATAAAAAAAAAAAAAAAATTTATAATAATAAGATAGCAAAAAACATGAACATTACTACTACATAGTAAATAGTTCTATAAAAAAAAATATTGGATTGACATTCACTTATATAGCCGCATTATATTAGCAACTAATCAACTAGGAACTGTCAATAAGCAATACGCAACTTTTAACCTATTTTCACATCGAAGCAACATTATTGCCTGACATTTTTAGCACAAAACTCGTATTGAGAATGGATTACTTCCAGAAAAGAGAGAATGGTGAAATCGTGAGTTTCACAGATGGATCCATGGTGGATGGCGGAGCAGGGACCGGTATCTTTTCAGATGATCTGGAACTAGCCCGTCACATTAGCCTCGGGAAACACACTTCAGTATACCAGGCTGAGATGATTGCTTTGCTGCATGCGTTGGACTACTTGCTTGAGAGTCAGTTGGATGGAAGAAATATCCTTATAGCACTGCCCAATCAGGCGGTGACTAAATGCATATGGAACAGGCAACCATCACAATATCAGTGGCACTGGAATATGTATTCAAGCTCAATAAGTGTTCATCTAAAAATCAGGTAACACTGTCTTGGGTACTAGGATACATAGGGATCGACGGCAACGAAAAGGTGGACTCCCTTGCAAAGCAGGAAAGTTGCTGGGACCAGAACCATTCTCTTCAATTGGTAGAGGAATGGGAGAACACCTGATTTACAAGTAGAACACGGCAAAACACTTGAAAAGGTGGTCAACAGTGGAACAAACAATAGACAAGCTAAAATGGCAATAAAATGGCCGACCTGCTCCACTCAAGGAAGGGTTCTAAGCATGAGTCGAGGAACATTGAAATGCCTGGAGGAATCTGAGACAGCGGCACAGCTTTGGCTGACAAAAGAATAAGGATCTTGGGACAACATTGGGTAGAGACCCATTGGATTAAACAGATTTCACATAAACAGTTGCTAGCGTTAACATATTAACACTAGGAATCGAACCCAGGGAAAAACTCTGGAAAAGTCCAGAGAGTCTCTTTGGGTAAGGTTTATAGTAGTAGAGAGACGAAAAGAGACTCGACAATGGTGGTCTGATTCGAATATCCCTCAAAATCTATATAATAATAATATAATACTCGCTTGATATGATGAACAAAAATGTTCCTTATGCAGACTGAATCCTCCTTTTCCAGTCACTAATAACTCGGGCCCTAGGCAAAATTTCCAAAATCAGGAAAACTATTTTATTTTAGTATTTCTTACATACATATATACATAGTGTAGGTACAGTTTGAAGTCAATCGCATGAAAAATATGAATTTTCCGATACAAACTTTTCCCCTTTTGGAGTTCGAATTTCTCGAATTGGGCATTGATCACCAAAAGTCAGGACATATATGATATCGAAAAGTTGTACGTCATTTAAAAATAAGCCAGTTTTTTCTGAGAAATAAATGGTAGATTTTCTCAATACTTGGCCAATCCGGTGTTTCACGAAATAAGACCCTCTCAAGGACTTCTACGGCCAAAAATATAGAATTCTATTTGCAAATGTATTGTTGACATGAATTTTATAACATTACAGTATGTGTTTCGATACCTCGTAGAGTTCAATTGCCCAAAAATAAATTCTCTATGCTATGCATACAATTTTTTTGTCAGTTTTTAAAGGACAGTTTCAAAAATAAAGGACAAAATCCGTCCTTTATTGAAAATAAAAAAATACAGGACAGAGGTTAAAAAGAAAGGACTGTCCTTTTAAATAAAGGACGGATGGTCAGCGTAAATATACCAGCTACGCCGCGTGGTGTTTGTCCGTTCCGTGGTGGCCACCGTTTCCGGTACCACTGAAGAGCGCGTAGTGATCTGATTTCCCGGGAAATGAGTCTCCAACAGAAGACTGAAAGTCTCCGCCTTTGTCTCAGTGTAGGTGCCATCAGATTTTTGGAGCGATTCCAGTTTACTTGGTCTGTCCCTTTTGAGGACTTTAACAAGTCTACTGGTTGCACTTAGTGATTCGACCTCCTCACAAAATTTCCTATAAGAGTCATTTTTCGATTTACGAATCAGTCTCTTAAATTCTTTTTGCTTCGATCGATACAGATTCCAGTCTTCTTCTAAGTTGGTTTTTAAAGACCGATTTAGGAGCTTCCTGGTTTCTCTGCGAATACGCTGCAGTTCGGTATTCCACCAAGGTACCGGTTTTCTGCAGGAGTTTTTTGTAGGTCCCTTCCATTCGTCCCAAAAATAGAAAACTCACACAAACGAATGGTTGCGAGAAGCTAGGCCTTGGGTGTCTACCGCCTGTTGCGCCACCTATTTATTTTTTTCTTTTTTTATTCTGGAATACTGATTGTTCAGTTCAAGCTTTGACATAGCCATCAACAACACAACAATAAACGCAAAATAGAGTCTGTTGCTTCGTATCCGATTTGTCAACGCACTTTCAACAGACAGATGAATACCATGCACAGGGCCGGATTTATGGGAGGGCAGCCGGGGCTAAAGCCACAAAACAGGGGCCCAATATTTCAAATTCCAACGAGTAAACACCAGACAAAAAAATAAAAAATAAAAACCAAAGCGCCATCATTATGAAACCCAGGATCGACGACGATGACATCACCGTCAATATCTTCGAAATAGAACTTCAATATTCTCGGTCCTATTTCGAGGTGACAATGAAATTAGGTTCACCGAGAAATGGAAATTTTCTGGGAATTTTAGATTTGCTAGCCGAGTATGAACTAATCCTGGCAACCCAATTTAAAGAGTATGCAAATAAAGGAAGTGGCCATGCAATTACCTTTCGTCCACGATTTGCGAAGAAATAGTATCCACAATAAAAAAAATCCAAATATTATTCGGTGTCAGTTGATTCTACTACGAATCTCATATCGATCAACTAATATTATTATTAGTTAATAATATAATAATATATTGAAGGATCGATGCCAAAGGAAAGATTTCTCACCTTTTTACCAAAATGCGGCCATACTGGCGAGGCCATAGCAAACGCTTTATTAAAATTTTTAGGTGACATAAAATAGGCATTATGGATTGCCGCGACCAATCATATGACAATGTTGCAAACATGAGTGCTAAATACAATGGAATGCAGGCTCTTATTATGGAGTAAAATCATTTATCGGCGTTTGTACCATGTTGTGGTCATTTCAATTTCCGAGGGGCAAACGTCGACTCTGACCATTTCCTTGTCGCGGCTAAATTCAGAGCTCGACTGTCCAACGAGAAGAAGCTGCGAACCGCCCAGAAGAAGAAATTCGACGTTGGACGCCTTAGCACACCTGGAATAGCCAGAGCCTACAGCGAGCGCCTGAGCATGAAACTCTCCTCTGTGCACTCACCTACCACAAACGTCAACAATCAGTGGTGCCAGTGTCGCGACATCATCAAGGAGGTTGCCGAAACCACTGTAGGGTACCAGCCACCCCAGAGAAAGAGCCCGTGGTATGATGATGAATGCGTGTACAGGAAAAAGGTGACAGAAGATGCACACAAGAAAGCGCTGCAGCGCAAAACAAGGCCAGCGAGAGAAGAGTATCGAGCCAGGAGAGGGGAGGAAAAGAAAATCCTGCGTAGAAAGAAGAGGGCTTACGCAGCTTCCCAGCTCAAGGAGATCGAAGAGTCGCGCGATCGTAATAACATCCGGAGGTTTTATAAAAAAGCCAAGCAACTGGCTGCTGGCTACAAAACCGGAACGCAGGCTCTTCGAGACAGCGAAGGAAACCTAGTCACCGAAGCACAGGGAATAGTAGATGTGTTTAAGCAGCATTTCCAGCAGCTGCTCAATGGGCATCATGTAGAGAGAGTGATAGGGCAAGAAGAGAACCCACGTCCAGTCAATGAAGAACTAGTTCCACCACCTAGTATAGAAGAAGTTGGTCTAGCTATAAAAAAGCTTAAGAACAACAAGGCCGCAGGCTCTGATGGTTTACCAGCGGAGCTCTTTAAATACGGTGGTGATGTTTTGGTAGGGAGCATGCACCGAATCATCAACCAAGTATGGGTGGAAGAAAACATGCCCGATGACTGGACTATCAGCTCCATATGCCCCATCTACAAAAAGGGCGATCCTATGTCTTGCAAGAACTATCGAGGCATATCCCTGCTTAATGTCGCATACAAGATCCTATCCAACGTACTGTGTGAACGTCTTAAACCGTTCTGCAACACACTAATCGGCACGTACCAGTGTGGCTTCCGGCCCGGCAGATCGACTATAGACCAAATTTTTACACTGAGGCAAATCCTGGAAAAGACCAACGAATTTCAAGTCGAAACTCACCACCTATTCATCGACTTCAAAGCCGCGTATGACAGCATACATCGTCAGGAGCTCTATATGGCGATGGCCGAATTCGGAATCCCGACAAAACTGATTCAGCTGTGTCGCGTGACGCTGGAGAACACGCGCTGCAACGTGCAGTTTGGAAGCAGCTCCTCCGATCTATTTCAAACTTGCACCGGATTTCGGCAAGGAGACGCGCTGTCATGCGATTTCTTCAATCTCGTACTGGAGCAGATAGTGCGCAGGGCAGGTGTCAACACGGAAGGCACTATCTTCAACAGATCCGTCCATCTGCTGGGCTATGCGGACGATATTGACATCATCGGTCGCTCCCAGCGTGCCGTGATAGAAGCGTTTACGGCGATTGAAGAACAGGCGAAATCCGTTGGCCTTGAAGTAAATGAGGACAAGACTAAATACAAGCTATCAACAAACAAACAAGCATCTGTCCACCGCCTAGGACAAAACGTCACTATTGATAGCAACAACTTTGAGGTAGTTAAGGAGTTCACCTACCTCGGAGTAAATATGAACTCCACGAACGACACCCTAGTGGAGATCCGGCGAAGAATTACCCTAGGAAACCGTTGCTACTTCGGTTTGGCAAAACAACTGGGTTCAAAACTCCTAACTCGAAGGACGAAATGTGTGCTCTACAAAACCCTTATCCTGCCAGTTCTGCTTTATGGCGCCGAGTGCTGGACGATAAGCAGGAAGGGAGAGCTAATACTGGGGGTCAATTCTCAAAAATTCTAGCATACGTTTATCTGTCAAAATATCCAATTTCATGCGAAAGACTGAAATTTGCAATTCTCAAATTCCGCATACGAGAATTTCTCTTCGAATGTTACTCGTCTGCTTCTTCTAGGCGGATTTGCTTCTCGCATACGGAATTGTGAGTTTGACAATTTGATTTTTAAATTTCTGTGTGAAATAACTTATTGTGAAGAAGCAGAAATAATTAAAATGGAAGGAAAACAAAAGAAGAAGGTTCTTCAGCAGTTACATAAAGCGTTTGATCTAAATTGGTCAATCATATATGAGTAGCCAAGAAATCGATGAATTCCTGTGCCAAGCGCTTGTTTAATCGAAATAATTTCATAAATTTTGTGTCGAAAAGTTCAAAATAGTCTTTGGGTTCTCGAATATCTCGGTCTATTTGAAGTTGCTCCAACTGCTCCATTGCCAACTGAACAAATGCTAATCTCATTTCGCCCAATGTAGCCATTGTAAAAACACAATTAATTATTTACTGAAATTAGAACCAATCACACACAATCGGAAAATGTTTTTTTTTTTTCGTTTTTGTTAATCGCATATCAAAACCCACATCCACAATATTTCTTACCCAATTTGAATTGAATTTTTTTTTCGTTGCACAAAAAGTAGGTACATTTCGACGTAAAATTCTACCTCATGCGAGAGGTGAATACAATTTTCGCAGAGGTGGAAAAAACTTTGAGAATACCAATTTTTTTCGTATGCGAAAATTTCTGGCGGATTTGCTCGTATACGAGTTGCGTTATGCGGAATTTGAGAATTGGGGTCCTGGGCTCCTTCGAAAGAAAAATACTTGTGTGCAGGACCCGAAAATGATTCTTGAATCTGCAATGCGTTCATTAGAATCATTGAAATTTGACGATTTTGATAAATACGCGAAAGCAACTAAAGAAATATGTCATACTGACCAATATGTACAATCACGCACTAGAACAAGAAATGTGAGGTTGAATCCACTCGACTACATGAAAGCACAAGACGCAAATCTGTCACCAAAAGAGAAATTCAAAGTATCCGGTTTTATCCCAGTGATCAGCTATGTGTTTCTCTTACTGAAAGATTGCATGCATACGAAGCTGTACGTTCGAGATTTGGATTTCTCAATCACATAGAGAAGATGGATGCTGGAAATTTGCACGCTGCAGCAGAGGCATTGGTGGAACTGTACAAAGATGATTTAGAGCCTAGTCTTGGTAATGAGTTGGTTCAATTTCTATCTTTGATCGACTTGTACAAAAAGGATTATAGACTCTTGATTGAATAACTCCTTTATTGCTTTAGGTATTTATTGTTTTTTAGTATTTATTTTTTCTCATTGCTTTCAAATTATATTATTCAATGTTGTACTTATATTATTTCCTCCCTCCTTCTTCCTCCCTCTGTTCCCATTCTATATTACTTCTTCTCTGCTTATTCCTCTTTTTAGATTTTCTTCCTAATAGATTACAATCATACCATATATTAGTAAGTCCGTATGTGCTAGTGCTACTATTTCTTGTTTGTGGTGTTTTGGATAATTATGCCTCGTAGTGGTTCTGTGTCTGGGACGTTGAATGAAGTTGAGGTCCGGACGCTAGTCAAAATTTTATCAAATGCTTACGATGGATTTAAGGTTTGCCACTTCAATGCTCGTAGTCTTAGTTTATCAAAACTTGATTACGCCAGGCACATTTTCAATGATTCGGGGGTAGACGTCATTTGTGTTAGTGAAACGTGGTTCAAAACTCTAGATGATGAAAAAGATTATAACAAATTGTATGGTATTCCTGGGTATTTAGTAGTCCCGCATAACAGAGTTACTGACACTACTGGCGGTGGGATAGCAATTTACCATAAAGCTGGTTTAACTTGCGAAATTTTGGAAAAATCGTTTGGCAACGACACTGAATTTATTGTTGTTGAAATCTCAAATGGAAATGTAAAATGCATTCTTGGCTTAGTCTATAGCCCCAATCGTAATTGTTCTTTTGATTCATTGTTTTCGACAATACAACAATTCTCGGCATCTTATGAGCATATCATACTTTGTGGCGATTTTAACGCGGATTTGTTTAAAAATGACAGTAGCTCTGGTGTGCTCCTTGATGCCATTGCATCGTGTGGTCTTGTAGTTGTTAATTCACTTGCGACTCGCTTTGGTCCTGACTCCCCTCCAAGTCTCCTTGACTTGGTGGTTGTCTCTGACCACACCAATGTGTTACTTCAAGACCAATTGTCGCTTGAAGGTGTATCTGACCATGATCTCCTGTTCTGTACATATGACATTGATTTCTCGTCCGATCCCCAGCAGAACTCTTTTCAATTTCGAGATTTTGCATCAATTAACTATAACATCCTTCACCATCAAGCGAGCCTTCTACCATGGCAGTCCTGCTATTTTTCATCGGACGTTAATGAAAAGGTAGAAATCATACAGACCCTAATTAATCATCTTTTTTATTTACATGTACCGCTTAAGACTGTTACACTGCGGAACAATAAATGTCCATGGTTTACCACTGAGGTACATAATGCTATTAAAGCTCGGCGAAAACAGTACGCTAATTTTAAAAAATTGTCTACTCGTCACAACTGGGAGTGTTTTTGCAGAGCAAGGAACTACTCTTCATTTGTAATCAGAAGAGCTAAAGAAAGATACTTTCTTTCCAAACTTAGCATTGATCAACCGTCAAACAAACTTTGGGCTAATTTGCGTTCTATTGGAATTGGAAAAAGTCGAATAGTAACTAAAATGCCTGATGCAGATGATTTGATTGAAGCCTTTTCCCCCAACCCTAATAGTACTTCGTCGTTTTCGCCAAAAAATTAGCTATTTTTCTGTGGATCAACCTCTATGGAATTTGAAGTTGTATCCGAAGAGGATGTTATACTGCAGGTTCGAGACCTTAAATCTAACGCGGTAGGTGAGGACGGAATCAATTTGCGTTTTATAAAAATAATACTTCCCCATTTAATTAGTTCACTAACGCATGTGTTTAATTTCAGCATAACCTCTTCAACTTTTCCGGATTGTTGGAAAAAGGCAAAGGTCATACCTGTGCCCAAAAAGAATAACCCTATAATAGTAACCGATTTTCGTCCAATAAGTATCTTACCCTGCTTATCAAAAATTTTTGAAAAAATTCTTGCGAAACAGATTTCCAACCATCTCGACCGTTTTAATTTATTATCGCCAGTACAATCAGGTTTCCGTCCAAGCCATAGCTGTTCTACAGCTATGATCAAAGTGCTTGACGATATTAGAATACAATATGATAAGGAATATCTTTCACTGCTTTGCTTATTGGACTTCTCGAAGGCCTTCGATATGGTCAGTCATGAGGTTCTTTGCACAAAATTAAAACTTTACTTTGGTTTGAGTGATTCCTCGGTGTGTCTGATTAGGAACTATCTTACAAATCGTGTTCAAAGGGTAATTGCTAATCAAAAATATTCCCAACCTAAAAATATACTCTCTGGAGTTCCCCAAGGTTCAGTTTTGGGTCCAATCCTTTTTTGTCTTTTTATTAATGATTTACCACAAGTATGTCGAAATACATCTGTACATTTGTATGCTGATGATGCGCAGATATACCTCTCTCGACCGTCTGGGTTGGTGGAAGACCTTGTGGCCAGATTTAATTCGGACTTGTCCTTCATTGCAAAATGGTCTGTAGATAATGGACTGATTTTAAATCCAAAAAAGAGTCAGTTAATTTTGATCTCAAAGAAACTATATAATGTTGAAGAATTGCCGCCCATTTTCCTCAATTCCACTAAGCTTACCTTATCTGACACCGTTGTAAGTCTTGGATATAAATTAAATCGGTCCCTTTCCGCCACTGATCATGTCAACTATATTATAGCGCGTGTCTATGGAGGATTACGAAAGCTGTGGTTGTTATCTAGTTTTACACCTTTTAACACTAAACTGAGGTTGATAAAATCACTTCTTTTGCCAATCTTTGATTATGCTATAGTTATCTATTGTAAACTAGATTCCGTTTCCCAGCAAAAATTACTTGTAGCTTTTAACGATATGGTTCGATATGTCTTTGGAGTTAGAAGATACGACCATATATCTCATTACCACATGCATGTCCTTGGATGTTCGTTTGTAAATTTCTGGGAAATAAGATGCTGCGTATTTTTACATAAATTAATACATGATCGAACACCCGCGTATTTATTTGAAAAATTAAAATTTGTTCAGTCACCAAGAACTTTTAATCTTATTACGCCAAGCTCTAAATATTTGAATTCGTCCCGCCTCTTTTTTGTTCATGTGTCCAGACTGTGGAATTCACTGCCTACAACCATCAAGCAAGTAATAGGAGCCAAGCAATTTAAAAGTGCTTTATTTGCACACTTCTCGTCATTGTAATCTATATAGTTTTCTTTTTATTTCATCTTTCATTTCAGCTTTTCTTTTTTCCCCACTTTTCCATCTATTTGACTCCTTCCTCTGTATCTCTAATATCTTTAAATTTAATTTAAGATTTAATTTAAACTATAAATTTAATATAATTAAACATTCATTTTAATTGTGCTCCTTATTTTCCAAAATTAATGTTATGTGTACTATATTCTTGTGAGCTTTCTTGTACTATAAAAGACTTTTGTTCTTATTTGTACCTTGCCAAATAAAATTGAAATTGAATTGAAATTGAAAAGACCAATTGTTGTAGCAAAAAAGAAAAACACGTCTGACTCTCCGACTTCGACAAAAGGAACTGAATTCATGTATTTCATATTAGGTAAGCTTACAATGTTAGATTATAGGAAAACTGTTTATCATTTACATGCGAGTGTATATTACAAAGTTAAATAGGAGTATAAGAGAATAATGAATAGCAATTAGTCATACAGGGTGACTCAATAGGTGGTTTTTTTTTTTTTTTTAAACAAAATAAACCAATTATTTTAACACTCCCACTTTTATGAATGTTTAAAAAAAAAATTAATATAGGAAACAAAAATATTTAATTCAAAGTTAGTTTAAACCATTTAAAGCAATAACTCCCATCATGGAACGAAATCTCTGAAATTTGTCCTTGGGTAACGGTTTCGTTAGAATATCGCCAACTTGGTTTTGTGTTGGCACATACTCCAATTCAAAGACATCATCTTCGAACTTTTCACGAATAAAGTTGAAACGAACATCGATGTGTTTAGTTCTTTTATGGAACTCAGGATTCTTGATCAATCTGATGGCTCCTTGATTGTCTACATACAATACTGGTTTCATATTTTGATACAGCAAATCGGTTAAAAGTTGTTGAATCCACAATAGTTCCTTGACTGCCTGACATGCAGCCACAAACTCAGCCTCGGTTGTGGAAAGTGCCACGCTTTTCTGACGTTGCGAAGCCCAAGTGATGCAGCTTGTCCCCATCATGAACACATATCCACTGGTAGAACGTCTTGTTATTACGTCACCAGCATAGTCTGCATCACTGAAAAGAAAGAGTTTAAATTTAGTGCTTTTAAAATGTATACCATAATCAGCTGTCCCCTTGAGGTAGCGAATTATCCGCTTGACCATAGTAACATGATGTGGGCTAGGATTATCCAGATATCGGCTCACACACCCAACTGAGAAAGCTATGTCCGGACGTGTAGCCACCATGAGATACATAAGGCTGCCCACCGCTTGTCGATAAGGAAAATGTATCTTCCTAGATGCCTCCTCCGAATAGATCACACTTGCCGATGCTTCTGCTGGAGTTGACACAGATGCTGCATCCGACATATTAAATTTTGAAACCAATCGTTTCACATACTGCGATTGATTAATATGAATGGATCCATCTTGAAATCTCCTTATCTCCAATCCCAGAAAATGTCTAGCAGGAAACACTTTAATTTCGAAGTTAAGTTTCAGATGCTCACAAAACTTAGAAATTTCACCACTGTCCGTTGATGCAACCAGGCCATCATCTATATAAACTGCCAAAATAACCTTTTTCCCATTTCTGTCACTTATAAAAACACATGGATCAGCAGCGCATGGTCGAAAACTAAACGTTTTTAGAAGTTTAGTAAAGGTTTTATTCCAGCACCTAGATGCTTGTTTGAGTCCATATAAACTTTTCCGAAGTTTGCACACTCGAGTAGTTCCATCTCCATATCCTTTGGGCTGCTTAACATAAACTTCTTCTTTGATATCACCATTTAAAAATGCCGTCTTCACATCAAATTGCTTGATATGAAGTTTTTCTACTGCTGCAATGCCTAAAATTGTCCGAATCGAAGTGAATTTTGCCACCGGACTAAAAGTCTCGAAGTAATCCACCCCGAATTGTTGGCTAAAACCCCGAGCTACCAATCTAGCCTTGTACCTTTCACCTTCATTCTCATTTGAATGCTTGATTTGGTATACCCATTTCGTATCAACCAGCTTGCGACTCTCAGGCAATTCCATTAAACTCCAGGTTTCATTTTTATTCAGCGAAGCAATCTCTTCATCCATAGCTCTTTTCCATTTATCCGCATCCTCACACTGCATGGCCTTTTCATAACAATCTGGCGTATAGGACTCCGCTAAAAACGCAAAACTTTCCTGGACGCAACAGTTCACTTCACTTTGTGCATTCTTATTTCTGCTTCTTAATCGGTCCCTGATTGTACTAGTATCTTGTCTCTCCGCAATATCCATCTCGCCTCCTCCAACAGCTTCTTCAAATACGTCATCACCATCATCCCCAGCGTCGACATCAATAACACTATGCTCAGATTTGTCTCCTTCAACGTCAGCATCAACAACACTATATTGAGATTTTTCTCGTTCAGCGTCAGCGTCAACAACATCAGCACCACAATCCTTTTTAAATGTTTCAGCAGACTGTTTGCCTGCACATTCTCCATCCATAGACGAATCACTTTGAAGATCCTTATCATCAAACACAGCAAACAACTCACCATGCTTAACTACCATCACCTTCGAATCATGGAAACGTACATCGCGGCAAACTTCTACTTTATTATTTTCGGCAAAAAATACCCTATATCCCTTGACACTTTCACCATAGCCTACAAAAATACCCTTTTTGGATTTCGGATCCCATTTCCGACGCTTTTGTTGGGGTATATGAACATAGGCCTCAGTTCCGAAAACCTGAAAGTTGGTAATGTCAGCCTGCTTTCCATACCACAACTCATACGGTGATTTTCCCTTTGTTGGACTTGAACCAGTTCGGTTAAGAACGAAAACTGCCGTGTTAACTGCCTCAGCCCAAAGTTTCGTGTCCAAATTCCTTCCGTGAATCATTGTCCGAGCCGCCTCAACAATTGTGCGCATTTCACGCTCTGCTCGTCCATTTTGTTCTGGCGTGTAAGGAACAGTTCGCTGATGCACAACACAATTTTCCATTAAAATATTTTGAGCTGTTTGATTAGTGTACTCCGTACCATTGTCAGACCGAAGAACCTTCACCCTTGCACCTGTTTCAGCTTCAACCAATTTAAGATACCTCGCAATTAGAGTATTTACCTCCGTCTTCTCCTTTAGGAAAAAAACCGTCCTAAAGTGCGAAAAATCATCCTTAAATAGCAAGAAGTACTTGGAACCTCCCACTGAAGTACAGTGCATCGGCCCGCATACATCAGAATGCACAAGTTCCCCTGCGCAACTCGCTCTATATTCACTTGAATGAAAAACTCCACGGTGTTGTTTTCCATATAAGCAAGCCTCACAAAAGAAGTCGTCTTCATCTTCAAAAGAAATATTTCTGGCCTTCAATACATTTTTCACTTGCACAATATTTTGATGCCCGAGTTTCTCGTGCCAAGTGCGTAGTATCCCTTTCTTTTGTTCAGCCAAATTTGCACATGCACCATCATCCACCGCACAGCTTGTGACCTTCAGAAGCAATTTGAATAATTTGGACTCACGCACTCCCACTACCAAAACAGATTCTCCCTTAAACAGCTCACATTTGAAATTATCCGAAGACAGTTTGAGACCTTTGTCCAATGCACAGTTCAGGGAGAAAAGATTTAGCCGAATATCCGGAACATAGAGCACGTCAGCTAAATGGTTCTCCTCCCAGCTAACATTGTTAAAAGACAACACGTTTATGTCGCCTTTGCCATAGGCATTAATGGTATTACCATCCCCTAACTTGATGATTATCGGCTTACCAAACTCCACATAATTAATGAACCATTCTTTCCTGCTAGTCATGTGGTCACTCGCACCAGAATCCAGAAACCACTCATCAGCTCTATTATTACCCTCTGTTAACAGCGCCTCACATACAAATGCATTTCCTCTCTTTCCATTCGAATGTGACCAATCCACTTGTTTTTCCTTCCTCTTTGGGCATTCATTCTTCCAATGTCCAGTGCCTTTACACAAAAAACATTTTCCCGGCTTTACAGACTGCTTATTTTTGCAAAAAAACTTTTTTGGTGTAAATTGCTTGTTTGCAATAAAAGCACTACTTCCTCCAGGTTCAGACAAATTATTTTGTGAAGTAATACGCGCCTCTTCCAGAACTAACCTTCCTGTAAGATGCTCCAATGTCTGCTTCTCAACAGCCGTCGATTCCCAAGCACTGTGAAAATGACTAAATGAGGCTGGCAACGTCATAAGGATTTTGGTTATCACCATCGAGTCAGAAACATTTTCCCCCACATCGGCTAGCTGCTGCACAATGGTCTGTAACTTCGAAATGTGCAAAGCAATATCGTCTTGCGGGTCTTTACTAAAACTATAAAATTGCTGTTGAAGCATGTGAATATTCGCCTTTGATTTGACCTCGTAAACGCTTTGGAGTTTATTCCACATTTCCTTCGAAGACTTACAATTTATAATATGCAAAAGCGGTTGTGGGCCTATCGAAGTGACGATAATCTTTTGCGCCTTACTATCAAAGCGATTCCAGAGCAACAATTTCTCGGGTTCTGTTGGCTTTACCTCATCCCCTGTCACATATTTAAACAGATCAGCCGCGCTCAAAATTATTTTTATTTGGAACTTCCAGATGTTCCACTGATCCCCATTTATCAATTTCTCAACTTTAATTTCGGTATTATCAGTTGCCATGATGAGAGACTAATATACCAGCCGAACGCACAAAAAAAAACCGCCTGACAGTGACCAGTTATATTGTATTTAACCAAAATACCGAAAGTGACCAGTTATGTATATAACCAAATTACCAAAAGTGACCAGTTATATTATATGATATATGCAATATAAATTACTAAAATCGAAAGCCTTTTTGTTTCAGCAAATTTTCCCAAATACCACTCGTCCGCAAAAACTATTCTGCTTCTCGGTATTTAATTAATTTCCGTTCCTTTCGCAATTTTAACTTTAACGTGATTCTCAAAAAAAAATTAATGCATGCAACTGGGCCCATAACCTGTTGTAGCAAAAAAGAAAAACACGTCTGACTCTCCGACTTCGACAAAAGGAACTGAATTCATGTATTTCATATTAGGTAAGCTTACAATGTTAGATTATAGGAAAACTGTTTATCATTTACATGCGAGTGTATATTACAAAGTTAAATAGGAGTATAAGAGAATAATGAATAGCAATTAGTCATACAGGGTGACTCAATAGGTGGTTTTTTTTTTTTTTTTAAACAAAATAAACCAATTATTTTAACACCAATCTACCGAGCTATTTTACTATCACATTCTTGAAGATCAACATTTTAGAGCTACATTCCCAACATTGCAATTGCACTCAGCATGTATTTGGTTTTGATGGTGTCTAATTGCACTGAAGAGCGCTCATTTTCGAATATGAAGATTATAAAAAATAGACTTCGAACTACGATGGGATAAAACCGTCTATCAAAGCTATCCCTACTCAGCATTGAAAGTGATTTACTCCGGGAACTGGATTTCAGAGAAATGATCAAGGATTTTTCGTCGAAAAAAGCTCGCATTGTAATAACAATAATAACACTACTAGTTCCAGCCAGTCATTGTATTTTTTAGATCCTTTATCATGTAACAAGAAACAAAACTATCCAGGGATTTTCAAATTTAAATCGCTTTTTAAAAATACGCTCAGTTTGGTACGCTGACATAAAAAGGAACAAATTTATAATTTATCTCCCTTTTTTGCATGAACACAGCCACACACCTAACAATTTGAATAGCCGACTGACGATTTTCTTTTCGTCGAGGACTTTTGTTTTGATTTGCCCTTCTCCCTTCTTATTCACACACACACAATAAAACATCAGCAGTCAGTATAGTGATATAATAATAAGAATACAAACCAATTTTAAATCTATCAAGTACGGCGAGTTTTGTTTTCCTCAAAAGGACATCCATTATGGAGAACGAGAAGCATAGCATAAACGAAAACAGGAAAAGCGTCATACTTCATACTTATACATGATGCACTTATACATATCTCTTATCTCTATATATATAAAACAAAGTGGAAAAAACTGTATGTTTCCCTCTGTAGCCCTTAAATTTCAACCAATTTAGTTGATTTTTTTTATAATGTCGGTAATTAAATTACGGTGGTCGGGCAATAGGCTAAACAAATTCAAAATCGGACAAAGGGGCGTGGCACCTCCCATACAAAAAAAAAACATTAAAAATCGTATACCTCCTAAACAAAAAAAATCTTCTATAGGGTGAAACTCCATGAAAGAAATGATGGAATATGGAAAAAGACGCTCGATCCACCAACCTATAAGAGACGCTATTGAAAGCATCAGAGCTCTTTACTAACTCTCGGCGATTCAATTGCATGACGAGAAAGCAAATGAAGTGATTCGTCAGAACAATTCCTCTCAAACTTCGCCATGGCTAAAGGCAATAACAGAGCCAACGTACTACCGGAACCAAAAAGAACACAAGTTAATGCTGAAAACATTGTTGCAGACAAAAGATACCCAGAGCAGAAACGGAAACAAAAACAACCACCTGTGAAAACAACCAAGGAGAAAGATGGGAAAACCGGCGTTGAGACTCCAGTGACCAGGCCCAAATAAAAGAAAAATGCAAGCATTGATAAGAAGCAGGCGCAAGGAGAGGAAGAATGGCAGAATGGCAGAATGCCTCAAAAAAGAAGGTCGCCAAAAAGAAGCAGATAGAGGCCAAAAAACCTAGACCTGACGCTATCGTCATCAAAGCGACGGGGACCCTCTTATAAGCGGAGATCCTGCGCAAGGTAAAGGCAGACCCAAAATTAGAAAATTGTGAGAAAGGCGGTGTCAAGAATTAGGAGAACACAAAAAGGAGACCTCCTTATACAACTCAAGGAGACGGGGAATAAGACCACTGAGTTCAAAGGATTCCTTAGTGAAACGTTAGCTGATCAAGCGAATGTAAGACCACTTACGCACCACTCTGTCCTTGAGATTAAAGACATCGATGAGGTCACTGCTGTAGACGACATAGCCGATGCCATCAAAGACCAGCTCGAAGTGACAGTTTTACCAGCAGACGTCTTGTCCCTGCGAAAGGGTTACGGAGGAACTCAAACAGCAACAATCAGCCTCCCCGCAGAAGATGCAGGAAAACTTTTAAAAGCCGGAAAAGTCAAAATCGGCTCGATAAACTGTCGCATACGCGAACGGACCCTGCTAAAAAAATGCTTTAAATGTTTAGAGTTCGGCCACTTAGCTCGGCAATGCAAAAACGAAGAAGACCGCTCCAAACTATGTAGGAGATAACTCCGCCTTGTTACGGAAGTAGCATGCCGTTCCCAAGTCCGGGTAAAGGAGGAGGGTCAGGGTTTGAGGTAACGGCTAGCTCAAAAACACGTTATGAATGGAGAAACATACGGAATTGTCTACTCCAGGTGGTAATGGCAATAGCCATAATCCATCCGTAGTCTTCTCGACTACGGCCGGGACACGGATTCTGGAGGCTCCAACATTCATACCTGAACCCACAAGCTTTATTTACATGTACCGCTTAAGACTGTTACACTGCGGAACAATAAATGTCCATGGTTTACCACTGAGGTACATAATGCTATTAAAGCTCGGCGAAAACAGTACGCTAATTTTAAAAAATTGTCTACTCGTCACAACTGGGAGTGTTTTTGCAGAGCAAGGAACTACTCTTCATTTGTAATCAGAAGAGCTAAAGAAAGATACTTTCTTTCCAAACTTAGCATTGATCAACCGTCAAACAAACTTTGGGCTAATTTGCGTTCTATTGGAATTGGAAAAAGTCGAATAGTAACTAAAATGCCTGATGCAGATGATTTGATTGAAGCCTTTTCTCCCAACCCTAATAGTACTTCGTCGTTTTCGCCAAAAAATTAGCTATTTTTCTGTGGATCAACCTCTATGGAATTTGAAGTTGTATCCGAAGAGGATGTTATACTGCAGGTTCGAGACCTTAAATCTAACGCGGTAGGTGAGGACGGAATCAATTTGCGTTTTATAAAAATAATACTTCCCCATTTAATTAGTTCACTAACGCATGTGTTTAATTTCAGCATAACCTCTTCAACTTTTCCGGATTGTTGGAAAAAGGCAAAGGTCATACCTGTGCCCAAAAAGAATAACCCTATAATAGTAACCGATTTTCGTCCAATAAGTATCTTACCCTGCTTATCAAAAATTTTTGAAAAAATTCTTGCGAAACAGATTTCCAACCATCTCGACCGTTTTAATTTATTATCGCCAGTACAATCAGGTTTCCGTCCAAGCCATAGCTGTTCTACAGCTATGATCAAAGTGCTTGACGATATTAGAATACAATATGATAAGGAATATCTTTCACTGCTTTGCTTATTGGACTTCTCGAAGGCCTTCGATATGGTCAGTCATGAGGTTCTTTGCACAAAATTAAAACTTTACTTTGGTTTGAGTGATTCCTCGGTGTGTCTGATTAGGAACTATCTTACAAATCGTGTTCAAAGGGTAATTGCTAATCAAAAATATTCCCAACCTAAAAATATACTCTCTGGAGTTCCCCAAGGTTCAGTTTTGGGTCCAATCCTTTTTTGTCTTTTTATTAATGATTTACCACAAGTATGTCGAAATACATCTGTACATTTGTATGCTGATGATGCGCAGATATACCTCTCTCGACCGTCTGGGTTGGTGGAAGACCTTGTGGCCAGATTTAATTCGGACTTGTCCTTCATTGCAAAATGGTCTGTAGATAATGGACTGATTTTAAATCCAAAAAAGAGTCAGTTAATTTTGATCTCAAAGAAACTATATAATGTTGAAGAATTGCCGCCCATTTTCCTCAATTCCACTAAGCTTACCTTATCTGACACCGTTGTAAGTCTTGGATATAAATTAAATCGGTCCCTTTCCGCCACTGATCATGTCAACTATATTATAGCGCGTGTCTATGGAGGATTACGAAAGCTGTGGTTGTTATCTAGTTTTACACCTTTTAACACTAAACTGAGGTTGATAAAATCACTTCTTTTGCCAATCTTTGATTATGCTATAGTTATCTATTGTAAACTAGATTCCGTTTCCCAGCAAAAATTACTTGTAGCTTTTAACGATATGGTTCGATATGTCTTTGGAGTTAGAAGATACGACCATATATCTCATTACCACATGCATGTCCTTGGATGTTCGTTTGTAAATTTCTGGGAAATAAGATGCTGCGTATTTTTACATAAATTAATACATGATCGAACACCCGCGTATTTATTTGAAAAATTAAAATTTGTTCAGTCACCAAGAACTTTTAATCTTATTACGCCAAGCTCTAAATATTTGAATTCGTCCCGCCTCTTTTTTGTTCATGTGTCCAGACTGTGGAATTCACTGCCTACAACCATCAAGCAAGTAATAGGAGCCAAGCAATTTAAAAGTGCTTTATTTGCACACTTCTCGTCATTGTAATCTATATAGTTTTCTTTTTATTTCATCTTTCATTTCAGCTTTTCTTTTTTCCCCACTTTTCCATCTATTTGACTCCTTCCTCTGTATCTCTAATATCTTTAAATTTAATTTAAGATTTAATTTAAACTATAAATTTAATATAATTAAACATTCATTTTAATTGTGCTCCTTATTTTCCAAAATTAATGTTATGTGTACTATATTCTTGTGAGCTTTCTTGTACTATAAAAGACTTTTGTTCTTATTTGTACCTTGCCAAATAAAATTGAAATTGAATTGAAATTGAAAAGACCAATCTACCGAGCTATTTTACTATCACATTCTTGAAGATCAACATTTTAGAGCTACATTCCCAACATTGCAATTGCACTCAGCATGTATTTGGTTTTGATGGTGTCTAATTGCACTGAAGAGCGCTCATTTTCGAATATGAAGATTATAAAAAATAGACTTCGAACTACGATGGGATAAAACCGTCTATCAAAGCTATCCCTACTCAGCATTGAAAGTGATTTACTCCGGGAACTGGATTTCAGAGAAATGATCAAGGATTTTTCGTCGAAAAAAGCTCGCATTGTAATAACAATAATAACACTACTAGTTCCAGCCAGTCATTGTATTTTTTAGATCCTTTATCATGTAACAAGAAACAAAACTATCCAGGGATTTTCAAATTTAAATCGCTTTTTAAAAATACGCTCAGTTTGGTACGCTGACATAAAAAGGAACAAATTTATAATTTATCTCCCTTTTTTGCATGAACACAGCCACACACCTAACAATTTGAATAGCCGACTGACGATTTTCTTTTCGTCGAGGACTTTTGTTTTGATTTGCCCTTCTCCCTTCTTATTCACACACACACAATAAAACATCAGCAGTCAGTATAGTGATATAATAATAAGAATACAAACCAATTTTAAATCTATCAAGTACGGCGAGTTTTGTTTTCCTCAAAAGGACATCCATTATGGAGAACGAGAAGCATAGCATAAACGAAAACAGGAAAAGCGTCATACTTCATACTTATACATGATGCACTTATACATATCTCTTATCTCTATATATATAAAACAAAGTGGAAAAAACTGTATGTTTCCCTCTGTAGCCCTTAAATTTCAACCAATTTAGTTGATTTTTTTTATAATGTCGGTAATTAAATTACGGTGGTCGGGCAATAGGCTAAACAAATTCAAAATCGGACAAAGGGGCGTGGCACCTCCCATACAAAAAAAAAACATTAAAAATCGTATACCTCCTAAACAAAAAAAATCTTCTATAGGGTGAAACTCCATGAAAGAAATGATGGAATATGGAAAAAGACGCTCGATCCACCAACCTATAAGAGACGCTATTGAAAGCATCAGAGCTCTTTACTAACTCTCGGCGATTCAATTGCATGACGAGAAAGCAAATGAAGTGATTCGTCAGAACAATTCCTCTCAAACTTCGCCATGGCTAAAGGCAATAACAGAGCCAACGTACTACCGGAACCAAAAAGAACACAAGTTAATGCTGAAAACATTGTTGCAGACAAAAGATACCCAGAGCAGAAACGGAAACAAAAACAACCACCTGTGAAAACAACCAAGGAGAAAGATGGGAAAACCGGCGTTGAGACTCCAGTGACCAGGCCCAAATAAAAGAAAAATGCAAGCATTGATAAGAAGCAGGCGCAAGGAGAGGAAGAATGGCAGAATGGCAGAATGCCTCAAAAAAGAAGGTCGCCAAAAAGAAGCAGATAGAGGCCAAAAAACCTAGACCTGACGCTATCGTCATCAAAGCGACGGGGACCCTCTTATAAGCGGAGATCCTGCGCAAGGTAAAGGCAGACCCAAAATTAGAAAATTGTGAGAAAGGCGGTGTCAAGAATTAGGAGAACACAAAAAGGAGACCTCCTTATACAACTCAAGGAGACGGGGAATAAGACCACTGAGTTCAAAGGATTCCTTAGTGAAACGTTAGCTGATCAAGCGAATGTAAGACCACTTACGCACCACTCTGTCCTTGAGATTAAAGACATCGATGAGGTCACTGCTGTAGACGACATAGCCGATGCCATCAAAGACCAGCTCGAAGTGACAGTTTTACCAGCAGACGTCTTGTCCCTGCGAAAGGGTTACGGAGGAACTCAAACAGCAACAATCAGCCTCCCCGCAGAAGATGCAGGAAAACTTTTAAAAGCCGGAAAAGTCAAAATCGGCTCGATAAACTGTCGCATACGCGAACGGACCCTGCTAAAAAAATGCTTTAAATGTTTAGAGTTCGGCCACTTAGCTCGGCAATGCAAAAACGAAGAAGACCGCTCCAAACTATGTAGGAGATAACTCCGCCTTGTTACGGAAGTAGCATGCCGTTCCCAAGTCCGGGTAAAGGAGGAGGGTCAGGGTTTGAGGTAACGGCTAGCTCAAAAACACGTCATGAATGGAGAAACATACGGAATTGTCTACTCCAGGTGGTAATGGCAATAGCCATAATCCATCCGTAGTCTTCTCGACTACGGCCGGGACACGGATTCTGGAGGCTCCAACATTCATACCTGAACCCACAAGCGACTCATGCAGCTCTGTGTCCGATTCACTCGGTAAATTGAACATGAGACGAGTGGTGGCTCACTACACTGCCACTGACGGCCAGACTCGGGATAATGCAAGAAGAAGAAGCGACCCAAGCTCGAAAAGAGAATAAACCACCCTCAAGCCGGTGAGTCTGTCCGCGCTCGGTCTCCAAAATGAAGCCGGTGCTTCTACCAGCAATGGAAGTAGTACTGGCGGAAGGAAACCGGACGTCGCGATCGCACCTACTGGTGAGAGCTCCCGAGGCCCTCCAATCGTTGGAGCTACCCGTGCACTGGTACTGAATGATGCAGGTGCTGAAACCAAACCAGGTTGCAGTACCAGCGGACAAAACTTTGTCGTTGCGGATGGCTCTGTCGGTCAGAGTGCTTCTTTCGAACGCAGAACAGCTAAGGTGCGGGACAAGAGGCCATCCTACGAAGATGCCGCTGTCTCCTCTCTAGCAGTTCGTATAGGGAAAGCAGGCAATGACAATAGCATGAGTGATGCAGAGTGCAAACACTGTAAAACACATCTTTTGGAACTTGCCGCGGCAACTAATGCTTGTATCCAGGTTGAGGGATGTGAGTTCAAGGACGGAACCTTCACGGTGAAGGTGAAGGAAGTTTACCTCGAAGGAAGTTTACCTCGAAATGGGTCAGCAATATGGTGCCGAAGATCCCTCCCCACGGGACCACAATTTTTGAGATCTACAAACCACCCAAGCTCACGCGTGCTGTCTGCTGGATCCCTGGGAAACTGGGGAAATCGGCGGACGTGCTAACGCGTTTGCATGCCCAGAATCATGGTCTCGACACATAAGCCTGGATTGTCCGTTCTCACAGGTAGACGTCACGATGAAGATGGTAGCTCTCTAGTTGTGAGCATAGACAAGGCTTCTGCCGAGGTCATCAAGTCTAGGTACGACATGCGTCCCTATCTGCACCTTGGTAGGATTAATTTCCATTTCAATGTCAAGTCCATCCAGGAACCATGGGTGTGGAAAAATCGCATCTGTGGCCTTGGTGAGTTGAGCGGTGCATACTATGTTCTTTACGATGAACTGTCCAAGAGACCTAGGACATGTCTCGTTGTATCGAAATCCCTCACGGCAGTTAAAATCAAACGGTTTTGTGGCCAAGGTTTTAGGTTGCCGCAACTATCACTTACCATGCAAATGGCAATTGGGAAACCTTTGTTGTTGCATCGGCTTACTTACCCCTACGACTCTCTAATTCCTCCACCACCAAAAGCAGTTGTTGAGCTCATAGAGTACTGCGAGGTCAAAAAGATTGGTCTTGTCTTATGTTGCGATGCTAATGCCCAAAACACTGTTTGGGGCAGCAGCAAATGTAATATAGGAGGAGATCGTCTTCTGGACTTCATCCTATCGACTGACATCACCATCAACAATGTGGGTCGTCGGCCTACATTTGTTACAGCCAGGAGACAGCAAGTAATCGATATTACCCTGTCCAACAAGCATTCCAAGACTATCATCAATTGGAGGGTATCGCCAGATAGCACTTTGTCATATCACAGATACATCGAATTTCAAATCTACTGTGAAGTTTCACCTTCGCAAGACAGGAGAAATCCGAGAAAAACGAATTGGGCACGGTTCAAGGAGGAACTTGGCAATTCTGATTAAGCTCCACTTAAATTAAGGTTAATACAAGGGGTAGAGAGGTCTGCTCACGATCTGAACCGCGTCCTTATCCGTTGTTTTGAACAAGCGTGTCCGGTTACAAAAAACTCCTGCAGAAAACCGGTACCCTGGTGGAATACCGAACTGCAGCGTATTCGCAGAGAAACCAGGAAGCTTCTAAATCGGTCTTTAAAAACCAACTTAGAAGTAGACTGGAATCTGTATCGATCGAAGCAAAAAAATTTAGGAGACTGATTCGTAAATCGAAAAATGACTCTTATAGGATATTTTGTGAGGAGGTCGAACCACTAAGTGCGACCAGTAGACTTGTTAAAGTCCTCAAAAGGGACAGACCAAGAATCGCTCCAAAAATCTGATGGTACCTACACGGAGACAAAGGCGGAAACTTTTAGTCTCCTGCTGGAGACTCACTTCCCGGGAAATCAGGTCACTACGCGCTCTTCAGTGGTACCGGCAACTGTGGCCACTACGGAACTGACAAACACCACGCGGCGCAGCTGGTATATATTGCATCCAGAGTGGTGACGGATGACGCTATCAAATATGGAATTGCATCGTTTGAGAGTTTCAAGTCACCTGGTTCGGATGGAATTTACACGGCTATGCTGAAACAAGTTTTAAGTCAGCTGATGCCGACGTTGAAAACAATTTTCATCACTAGCTTGACCTTGGCCTACATACCTTTGGCGTATGGTTAAAGTCGTGTTCATACCAAAAATCGGTAAGACTGACTACACTCTCGCCAAAAGTTTCAGACCCATAAGTCTGTCTTCCTTCCTGCTGAAAAGTTTGGAAAGACTAGTTGAGCTGCACGTGCGCAATGTTGCTCTTCGATCGCATCCTCTTTCTGAGATGCAACATGCTTATCAGCGCGGAAAATCCTGTGAAACCGCGCTTAGAACCTTGTTGGCAGGATCGAAAGCGCTCTTGATCGGAAGAAGAACGCGTTGGGTATTTTCGTCGATATTGAGGGTGCTTTTGACCTTTGATAGCATGTGCAACGCAGCTAGACATCACGGTATAGATGAAACATTGGTGTTGTGGATTAAAGCAATGCTAATGTACAGGACGTTGATTGCTGAGGCGGACTGTGGCAAATGCGTCACGACAGGGGTAAACAGGGGCTGCCCACAAGGTGGTGTTCTGTCTCCCCTTTAATGGTGTATGGTAGTAGACTCTCTGCTAATGGCACTCAATCTTCCTGGAACCTACACACAAGCCTACGCCGACGATGTCGCCGTTCTGTCTGTGTCGGCTCGAACCTAAGGACTGTCTGCTCTCAGGCGCAGAGATCCTTGAGCTTGATCGAAGACTAGTGCACAAGAAATGGGCTTTCAGTGAATCCTCTTAAAACTACGGTTGTTTTCTTCACGAGGAGGAGGAATTTCACTGGTCTGGCTCAGCTTGTGCTAAAAGGTGTCACTATCCCGATCTCTGACGAAGTAAAATATCTGGGAGTAATTGATAGAAAACTTCTTTGGTCCAAGCATGTTGAATCGAAAACTGATAAAGCGCTATCGACTTTCTGGCAGTGCAAAGGCGCTTTTGGTAAGACATAGGGCTTATCTCCGAAAAGGGTCCTTTGGATCTATGCGGCAATGGTGAGACCAATTCTCTCATATGCATCGGTTGTGTGGTGGAACAGGCTTTCGCGGAAACGTGTTACTGCCTCTTTCAAACTCCAAAGAACGGTTTGCCTTGCCTGCACATGTGCCTTCCCTAGCACTCCGGGCGCTACTCTAGATTAGGGTGTCCATATTCCTCAAACGAAAAAAGAGGACATCATTTACAATCAACAAACACCACCCCCCTCTGCCGTACGGTTTTCGTTAGATAAAAAATATTGCTAGAGCTGGAAACACTTGTAAAACTGCATTAATAGTAGGGTAAAATGAGAACTACCTAGTAGGTAGTGCAATGCCGGAGTAAGTCCTTAAATTCCAATTCCATCGCAATACAACATTTTTTTAAACCTTCAGTTCTTACTGTATAGTGTAGGTCATGGGTTCCCAATTTTTTTCTTACTTCGACTTCCTAGAGAGGTTGAAATATTTTTGCGACGCCCTTCTAAAAGCACAGATATATGTGAAGCTGATCTTACTGAAGATTCACTAAATGGTTTTTCAATAAGGACGGTTCGACGTTGAAATATTGTCGTCTCATATTTATGGCAATTTTGCTTGTTCACATACCCACATTCATCTAAAAATGCGCCTCGTCGCTAAAGATGATTTTATGGCCAAAATTGAGGTCCTCTTCCAAACGCTCCGAAGCCAAGTCAGCGAACAAAAGGCTTTGTCTATGTTCATTAACTTTAAGCTCCTGGATTAGTTGAATCTTGTACGGGCGTAAGTCCAAGTCCCGATGCAAAAAAAGTTGGAATCTGCGAGAGGCTGATTTCTTATGCACGTGGATGAATTGACTGCCTCGGGTTCTCCTGTACATTCTCATGGACCACGGCAATACTCCCAACGAATCGGGATGGCAAAGACCCGTGCTAATTGAAAAACCCTTATTTATTTTTGAGTGCCAGTCTTTTCCGATAGGTACTGGACTTAAGTTTATAAAAAACGTTGTTCAAGCCTGCTCTTTTTACACTTTTTACATTCTTTATATTGAAATTGAAGCAGTGTTGGGACTTGAGGGTAGGCAAAAGGTGGTATATTGGGTAACCAAAAAGTGGTAGAAAGTGGTAGATTTTTAAAACATACCATAAATGCTGCTATCATGATTCAATTACAATAGATTACGCATTGCGCATGTTCTCCATTTTGAACGTGACGACATTTGAGCGTAGAATTTGTGTAGTTCGTTCGGTTTGGATTGATTTTAGTAGTCGAAAAAAATTAAATATCAACATTTTTATTGAAATGGGTATTTGCGCTGGGTTTGAGTGTAACACCAATACAGAAAAAAAACATTGGGCACCAGCTTTCATAGCTTCTCAAAGGAAAAGACTGTGTTTAAACAATGGGTACTCTTATGTAGAACAAAACATGTACTAAACCCAAAAATTTGCAACAGTTTGTAATCTGCATTTCCTAAAAGAGGAAATGCAGTCAATGTCCATGACTTAAAACTATTTAGCATACAAAATGAAAAAAATATCATCTTGTTTCGTTTCATAATAAGGCTGATACGCTTTTTGAATCATAACAAAACTTTACCAAAATATTTATCGCATCATTACTAATAAAACAAATTAAACATTTTCAGTAAATCCATTTATAATTAACACAAAACAAATGAAAACAAAACTACACTGGCAAATACTCTCACCATTATCTCTCCCTGTCAAAATGAATTCTGCGCTCAACGTAGGTGCGCAGAACGAAAAAAACTGAACATCACCATTGCGCTATCTGTAGTATTTGTATCATGTGCTGCTATCATGCTATCATTGCCAAAAATATGATGAATAATCTTTTGCAAACATTCAGAACAAATTTTCTTGAGCTCTATAAACGTCACCTCACAAAGCATCACCGATTTTTTTTTCCAAAGTTCAGCACCAGTATACCAATTTTCCAGTGCACACAAATTTAAAAGTGTTCAACCATCACTCGGTTTCTATTATGTGGATGATGGAAAATAAGTCTTATAGTGCGTGGGTATTTGTTATTTATGCGTTATTGTTCAATTTTTTCCCCATCTGAAAAAGTGGTAGATTTGGATTTGTGGGTGGTAGAATTTTGGGTTGAGAAAAAGTGGTAGAAATACCACTTAAGTGATAGAAGTCCCATCACTGAATTGAAGGTATTAAAAAAGAGGACACAATAAATAAAGAGGACAAAAAAAGATCCAAGCGAAAAAAGAAAGTGTAAAATAGATCGCGGACAAAAAAGAGGACATGTTCTCTTAAAAAGAGATGTTCTGGAAACCGTACTCTAGATGCTATGATGAACCCCCCACCCTTGATATTTTTATCCACGCGCATTGGAATTTTGAAGAACTTGTGCGAGAATTATCCTTTGACCCCTGTGTTATGGATATGCCTTCTGATGCAATGACACCAGAAATCCTATTGCGACAAAACTACCACGTCAACTTTCCTCAGGCAACGGAATGGCTTCGGCCAGACTCTGAGCCAGGGAAAGAATGCCATCGTGTATTAACGGCAATTTGGATATGTGGACGCTATGCTTTCGAAGACACAAGCGACCAAACAGAAGGCTTCGTGCGTGCGAAAATAAACGGGATCCACTTCTACAGCTGCTATGCCCGACCCAGCTTAACGTCCAATGAATACCAACAAATGCTGGACAATCTAACCTCGGACGCTCTTCGGAGAACCCCAGTGGTTATAGGTGGCGATTTTAATGCGTGGGCTACGAAATGGGGCAGCAGACTCACTAATACCAAAAGACAGGCCCTACTGGAAACATTCGGTCCCCTATCGATGAATATCGCCAACAAGGGTCGAGCAAATACGTACAGGAAGGATGGGATAGGCTCTATCATTGACATTACCCTTGTGAGTAGTTCTATCCTGAGATCCAAAAAGTGGAGAGTCAGCGAGGAATAATCACACGGTGACCACCAAATGATAGTAATAGAAATAAAAGGAAAGAAACCAGTCGTACCCCCTAAACTTACGGGCCCAAAAGGGAACGACAGAAACTTCGGAAAGGAAACATTCGAAGAGATGTTGAACGGCAACCTAACGCGAAATGAATTAGCGGAGACCCTCGCACATCGCCTCAGAAACACCATCACCACCGCGTGCGATGCATCCATGCCTAGAAGATCAACAGCAGGAAGGTACCGCCATGTTACTGGTGGAACGAGGAAATAAAGACACTTTGGACAAAATGTCTGCAAGCTCGACGCAAGGTTCAGCGTTCAAGAAGAAGGCCAGACTTCCTACAATGCCTGGACACTTTTAGACTGGCAAGGCGCACACTAAATAGAACCATTAAGGAGAGCAAAACCACGTGTTTTAAACGTCTTTGTGAGGAGGCCGACATTAACCCATGGGGTTCGGCATACAGAATGGTTATGACCAAACTGAGGGGCTGCAGAAAAAAAAAATAAATAGGTGGCGCAACAGGCGGTAGACACCCTAGGCCTAGCTTCTCGCAACCATTCGTTTGTGTGAGTTTCTATTTTTGGGACGAATGGAAGGGACCTACAATTTTATGCCGATTCCGAACGGCTGAATTGAGAAGCTTTTTCAGGACAGTTATACTCTCGGATGTTTGTCAGACGTTCGCGAGAGGTGGCGCAGTAAAAAAAACACTAAGATGTAATTTGTGATCCCTCGCACCGCACAGCAGTCCAGCACACTAACCACTGCGCTACTGCGCCCACGTGGTTAAGCGATACGGAAGCGGAAATGGTAATGAAGTTCTAGAACTAGCTAGAACAGGAAAAAAATTAAGAGATACGCCTAACCCTTTGGAATTGGAAGAAAAAGTGTGAGAATTTGTCGAGAAAAGTGTCCCTTGTGCCTAAAAAACTTGCTATCGCTTTGAGATTTTGCGCCCACTAGTCTTATTAATCTAGTGTGGCCAACGATTATTCTATTGGACTGACGCCACCAACGGGGCTTTTAGTGCCTAAATGGATCAGATTTAATCATTCAGAAAGTGAAGAACATCGGGCAAAAATTTTAGTTTTTTACTTGTTTACTTTCACGCATTTCTTCCATGAAGGCACGTGAGGTCCATAGCCATTTAGCTCTGTGCTTATCTTTTCCCATCGCCTTGCTTGTGCTTTTACCCAAACTCCCTTCGCGATATCCGGATTTGTTTCCATAAATGAAACCAGAAGCTCTTGTTGTTTGTAACCTGCTACATTTGAACTATTCATAATTGTTTTTTAACATAAATACCTACATTATTTTTATTAAAATCACTTATATTTCGTAATATACAATCGACGATCCATGATCGACAGTACTAAGATTTACAATCGACGATCCATGATGGACAGTTGTCGCTCAACGATTAATTTATCCACACTCACAATAGGGGCCAATGATTTGCTTTAACTTAAATATTTAACTAATAAGAATATTCATAATTGAAAATGGTGCCTTTCTACTCATTGTGCAAGCAATAATCGAATAATGCATGTTTCCAATTCGGATTCCCAAAAACCTCTAGGAAGAAATATAGGTTGAGATGGTTAAATCAAATTCGACATCTCTCCTCTACCCATAAGTGGATCGCCCCAGATTAGACACGGTTGCGGAAGATCGAGAGTTAAGGAGGGTCCACTTGAACATCCTATACCCGCGAATTGGATAGAGGAGACATGTGAAAATTAATGAGCAAAACAAATTATTTTATTCAATGTGCTCAGATGACCTAGACGTTCACTGGAATAAAAGTATAGCTACTTACAAAGTTTTTTTTTATCTGAATCCTTAAATAAACCTTTTTATTTTAAGTTGTAAGTAGGTAGCTACTATTGTCACTCGGGTTATATATACATACTGTCATTTTACCATGACAATCCATACAATTTTTGTTTTCAACTTTTTATCGTATAAAAATTTACTTAATAAGTACATGTAGATAAGTATTTTGAAATTTCAGTATACCATTTATAGATCATGCACATTAAACATTAAAAATACTAGTTTTAAATTGTAAACCAACAAAGTAAAATACGAAATATATATCTATGATTTGCATTAACTTATATTTAACTAAAAAAAGATTCATAACTAAAAATGAAGCCTTCTACTCATGTGCAAGCAATAAGCGAATATGAATGTCTAATCTACTTTATATAAAATTGTTATATATACAAGAATATGAATATATTCTACTAATAAAAAATACAATTAAATCATAAAATCAACGAAACATAGAAAAAAATCATCACTAGCTATAGCTAGTAAGGTTAGAATCTGTGAATTATTTTCAAATTTTTGTTTTAAATCTTGAAATTTTCGTTACACAAATTATTGTTTCATGAAAACTGTATTTTTAAAATTGAAACTCAATCACCTTCAATGCATTTCGTACCTTACTATAATAGAGAAACGGATAAACTAATATGATGCACTGATGTTTCTCCATTTAAGAAATTTTCCTGTCAAATTTACCGATTTATAGTAGGTAAGTGATTAAATTTAAATAATATATCATTATTGTACAAATTAAAGTTATTAAATATCAATATGCTATGTCATTTAATAATAAAACATTTAAATATGATAATTAACATTTTAATCGAATTATTTTCTTCTGCTGCGATGCTGAAGAGAACATTTTAGGCATTCGCATTGGAAATATATTTGGGTTCGATTTCTCATTAAACATAGGATTGCATAATCCAGAAGCTCGGGTATTGCATGATTTAGATGTGTCCTATAGTCGTATTATTGATTTATTTGCCTAGAAGTGAAATTGGTGACATAACTCACGGGCAACGTAATGAGGATGACTGAGAAAAAATTCGCAGAATATCTGCCTTTAACATTTCTCCAAACAAGGTCAATTGAAATGAAATAAGGGGCGAAATCGAAAAAGCATCAATATAAATAACATTTCTCCTCTCTGCTCTATTCTAAATTATAACATTGATATTTTGACAGACTGGAGTTTATCGCTCAGTTGGCACAAGTGATAGGAATTTTAATTCATGGTGTTGTTCGAAATATCTACTCACCCGCAGCTTTATTCCAAAACAAATTGTTTGTTAACAAAAATATTGTTGCTCTATTAATAAAAATTTTACAATAACTCTTATTGTAGGCAACCATATTAGTAGATATTAGGGAATAACTTAGGTACTCGTACTACATAAAAAATTAATTGAAGGTAAAATAGGCGTTCTTGAAAAGCTATTATTCCAACCAACAATACTCGTAGTAGTTAGTTACTATACTAAAACTCGTTGTTCTAGGCGTCAGGCGAGTTTACTTAATGAGAAACTGATGTATGTACAATTGTACATACTTGACAGCTAAATACATTATTTTGAAAATTATTTTTTCTTAGTAGGTACCTACCTAATACCAAATCATTTTTAGTATTCAACTTAAATATTTTGACGGTCACAATAGATAATTTTATATGGAAATTTTCGCCATTGTGATTTTGTAAAAGATAGCCTGGACACTAAAAATTAGTACCGCGGAATAAATATTATCCGAAATAGTGTTGGTGTGCCAATAAGAAATTATTTAAGATCAGTAGTATAACCAAAGGGAAGAACCTTCGCTAAGTAATTGACTAAATATAAGTAAAAGGGAGTTATGGAGGCACTGAACAGATGCGCGGATACTAATAATCATTTTCAGGCTAACTTTCACGAAGTCACAATGGCGAAAATTTCCATATAAAATGCTCCATTGTGACCATTAAGTTGAAGGTTAAAATTGTTTATTGGTACGGCCCATGGTTTTTAAACAGTGATAGGTGAAGTTCAAAGAACCTCTCCGGGACGCTTGTGTTTGTGTTGTGCGTATTTCAGTATACACACTCACTGAAACACGACGACGGGGCTACGACAACGGCAAGTCACACTTTGTGCCGCTGACCAACGGCACCGCGGCTGTGCCGGGTGTTTAACTGCGGTTTACAGTAGGGGAAGGCACACTTACCAGAAAACTCACAAAAGAACTAAATTATGAGCTTTAGTGAATGGTTGGCATAATGGTCCTGGGCGGAGGAGTGAATGTTGAACGCCATAAAAGCCATCGAAACCAGCGATGCCACTTCTGAAACATTTTCTGGGGTAGAATTGCCTAAAAAAGTGGAGTGGATATGAGAAATCGGGAGTAGATTTTCAAAAAGCATCAATGTAGGGGAAGTGGGGGCAAAACCGAACATTTAGTGAGTGTCCGCTTTATAAACCATTAAAAACCGTTTTTTAAAGAAAATAAACTCGTTATTATGGAAGCCTCATATTTAATTCAGGTACTTTAAGTATTATAACAAATAACATATAATTTCAAAAAAAGTTTAATAACTTTTAAAAAACATCAACAAAAAAACCGTTTTGCCCCCACATGGGGGCAAAACCGCCCCATTGAATTTAACGGTGGCAACTCGTTTCTTTCTTAAGATACTATTACACATGTCGAAAATCGTGTCAATTTTTGACATGTTGACGTCAATATGACGTCAGATTTTGTCTTAAATATGTGTTTAAACAAAATGTGACGGCAATTTGACGTCAGCATGTCAAAAATTGACATGATTTTTGACATGTGTAATAGTAGCCTTAGAAATGCAATTTAATTGCAAAAGTCCCACACATAATGTGACATCTTCATTGGCCCCAACTCCTGCACAAGCTTCATGAGCCCACCCTGGACACTTGGTGCTTTTTAATATTTTAGGGCTTTCTGGTGACATTTCGAAATATATATAGTAGATATATATCCCAAAATATGGTTCGTCTTCTTTCTATCAAGCCATAAAGTAACAAATTCCATCAAAGGATGGCTGCGATGTCAATGGATTAAAAAACGTCCAAGAAATCTTCAACTCAAACGATTTTTTTTATTCTATGTCGTGTTTGGCATGTCGTGTACTCGTAGCTTTAGCTACACATTACATGGGGGCAAAACCGCACACTGGGTGGTTTTGCCCCTGTGCGGTTTTGCCCCGTACGGATCTTAATTGAAATTGTTCAAATTAATCCTACAAATATTTTATTTAAGCCGACTTTCACTCACTTTTATAACACTTAAGGCTGGGTATCCGACGGTGTATGATTTTTCGCCCCGATGGGGCTTGCAGGGCTTAAGAGATAAATGATCGCAGTAAACGGTCGACAGCTAATAAATAGATGCTGGTAATAGGCGTCTTAGAATTTTAATTTTTTGACTTTTATGTACCATAAAGTGCCAAAAACATCATTTTTTGGGTGTTTTTTTTTTCGCCCCGGTGGGGCACTATCTAAATGAAACTTTTTTATTTTTTTTATGATTTTATTTTATAGCCAATGGGTTAAATTAGGTAGTGGGCGAGGCAGAATTTTGATTTTTTGAGTTTAGTTATTATAATCTGCAATTTAAGGTGACCAAAAGGAAACAGTGCTTGTAGAGGAACCACAACTTATTTTTGTCAGCTGTTAAAAATAGAATGCCCTCCAAACATTTATGTATCCGTTCATTGAATACAAATTAAAGATTTGGTTCATAAAATAGTTAAAATTGTATTTTGAAAAGTTAACAATTTAACTGCAGTTTCATTTTTGTTTCAGAACTCACGCTCGCATATGCAATGTAGTTCACAAAATATCCGAAATAGCGCTAATCGTTTTCTCTATAATTTTGTTCTCTCGCGAGAGTCTGCAATTTGCAGATTGTCGTTTGTCGTTGGCCTCAGCCGTCCGTTGCCACTGCGATATGGAGAAAACAAGTTTGGTTCCTTTTTTTGGTTTTCTGATAGATACATACTAATTACTTAATAGTATTATTGTTGTTGTTTGAAGTCAAGCGAACATTTTGTGAGACATAGACATTGGATAAATATCGTCGTTACATAATTATGATTATAAATATGATAGGGAAGGGATAGGGTAGGGAATCGAAATGAGAAATGTTGAGAGCCGAATATTTTTAAAGGATGTTGATTGATTTTGATATGAAGTTCAGGTATGACGTATGGGGATTGAGGGCGAGGGGTTGAGAAGATTTGAGAATATGAATGGGAGTGGGAGCTGGAAGGTGGATTTTTTTATTCTGATGAGTTGTGTTCAAATTACATACCTAATGCAATTTGGTTCATCGTAAATAAAATATTGTATGAGGGAAGGGGTTGGTTGCTTCGCTGTTCCCTATTTCTGTTGTGTGTGTGTTTTAATATTTTGAAAATGATTGTATGTAGGTAGTATAAGTACACAACATCCACTATTATTGGTGATATTGAAATGTCATCTATTCATAAATCATAATGATTGGTCAATGTTTTGCATAAGCAGTCTGGAGAAGAATTGTAAATTTGTGTTGAGGTTGACCGGTGGGGGCAAACTCATTGTTTGTTATTACAAAATTTATATAGAACTGAGTAATGTTTTGTTGCACTTTAAACGATAGGTAACTCATTTACGATATAAGAGCAATATTCTACAGGATCCTATTTTTGTATTTCATGCCGCATTTGGTTAGTTTGTAAGGCAGTCCTCGGCTAGGTGCAGCTTTGAGCTCGTCTATTGACACCTGGCCTGCGCACTATCTGCTCCAGTACAAGTTTGAATAAGTCGCATGATAGCGCAGGACCTTTCCTTGCCGAAATCCGGTGCATGTTTGAAATAGTTCGGGGGAGCTACTTACTTCCAAACTGCATGTTGCAGCGCATGTTTTCCAGCGTAACGCGACACACCTGAATCTTTTTTACCGGAATTCCAAATTCATCCACCGTTATGTAGGGCTCCTGACGAAGTATGCTATCAAACGCGGCTTTGATGTCGATGAAAAGATGGTGAGTTTCGACTTAAAATTCGTTGGAGTTTTCCTCAGTGTGAAAATTTGGAAAATTTGTGTGGCCGGGCCGGAAGCCACACTGGTACGTGCCGATTATTGTGTTGCAGAACGGTTTAAAACGTTCAGACAATACGATGGATAGGATCTTGTATGCGACATTAAGCAGGGTTGGCCCTATTAGCCTAGAGGTGTGCATTGATTTAGGCAAGTCTAGCAGCAACTCCATCCTGTGCCGATTCTGTGCAGAAATTAGCTGCTTCAACTGTCTTAAATATCAACCGAGAAATGAAATATACGATATAGGGAACGGATTTTGTTGACCTTGCCTTTTTTTTTTGCTTTTTTTTTTTACTTATACATTGCCTTTTTTTGCCTTTTTCCCTAACATTGCATTTTTTCTGCCTTTTTTTGTCAAAGTTGAAGTTCATGTGCCCTTTCTTCTTAAATGTACAATTTAAACAAATAATATTGCCGAAGTATTACTTGCACAAATTGTTTGCGAACTTCCGACAAAAATCCGAGAGTATACATAACTGTCCTGAAATATCGTCTCAATTCAGCCGTTCGGACTCGGCATGAAAATTGTAGGTCCCTTCCATTCATTACAAAAATAAAAACTTACACAAACGAATGGTTGTGAGGAGCAGCTAGGCCTAGGGTTTCAATACGGACCTGTTGCGCCAACTATTTATTTATCTTTTTTTTTTTGTATCCTGTGTGCAATTGCAGCTATGTTATGTATTTTTAATATTTTAAGAGGGATCGATGAGAAATTGCAAAAAGCAAAAGGACCAGCTGCTGAAGTTGTGGTGAAAGCGCGCGCCGTCTTTTCTGCAAATGAAAGACTCAAGACCATCAAAGAAATAAATAATGTAGTAGGCACTGAAAAGTTAAAATTGGCTCCAAATATTGCAGTCGATCACAAGACGTCTTTTAAATGGTCTCCACTTGTCTCTGGCCATGGCCTGTCTTCAGCTCTTTCACAGCTTTCCAGAGGGACAATCGCAGGCGTTTGTTGCCAGCAAATTCTAAAATGCTTATATGGTTGTACAGTGTCATTATAAGGCTTAAAACCTTTTACTTTGTAATAAAAGGCATTTATGCCTTTTTTACAGTTTAGTTTTGCCTTTTTTTTTGATTTTTAGGTCAACAAAATCCGTTCCCTGCTATCTACATAATAGATCTCATATCTCTGTAGAGTGAGGATAGTTACAATAAGTAATTTGTCTCACTAAAAGAGAGAAGGGGGATCATTTTAAAAAAAGCCGAAAAGCTAAAAACTTTTAGTTTTTTAAACCCTATTCGGACAGTAGGTAGTATACTATATAATGTATAAGTATATCCATCCATCAATCGGATGGAAAATAAGAATTTTCCCATATAAACTTTGATGAAACTTTGAGTCAGCTTCCTAGCTCTTACCATTTCGGCTAGGCGTTGATCTCCAATCAGTGAGGACAAACTTTTTATTAAAATGGAATAATCCATACATCTATAAATAGTGCGAGCAGGGCTGTAGCTTTCGCATAGGATTTATCTCTATATTCTATATAATACTGAAAAGGAACCCTACCCCACAAAACAAAGCAATAATTAATAACAAACTAGCCCTCACAGGTTTTTTTTATAAACAGCCAGCATAGAATGCCAAAAATAGAAGCCAAGGCCAGGAATGAAAATTTATAAAATATGGATTTTGGATATTTTTATTATGTATTTCGATTTCTGCTTACGATTCCGATTGTACGTCGCTATGACGAAAGCCATATTCATAAGTGTGCGTTAGGAAATTCTATATCACACACACTTTTGGTTTCGGTGTATTAGGTACACAACGTTTGCAGCAACAGCAAACAGCAAGCACAGCTTGTCCGTATTGTCCTCCCTTCCCTTTGGTTGTTTTGATTTATTTTGTTGTGCAGACAATTTGGTATTATTTTTATTAATTGAGCTGAGCGAGTCTGCACTCTGCACTCTGCAGTCACAATTGTGATCTTGATAAGGGAGGGTGTGCTCGGCTATTTTAAATTCCGTGCACCAATACATGTAAACACGTTTACTTGAGCACGGAGTTCGTAGCTGAGGGAGACCCACCCTTAAGTATATGCCTTTTAACTTTTAAGAAAAACTTATTAATTTGTTTTAAGTTTTATATTCAGAAAAACACAACTTAACTTTCGCTCGAACGATAACGTTTTGACCGAAAAGCACAAAAATGAGCGCAACTTTTTGGCGTCTTCACCGAACTACCTTATCTTGACTATTATAAACTGCCATACCAAAAGCCACGTATTACTATTTAAAGTATTACCATTTAAGTTTTTTTTTCATACAAAATAGTACGGAAACGGTTTTGCCCCCATGTGCGGTTTTGCCCCCACTACCCCTACATTCCTTTTTCAAGGTAGAACGCCGAAATGTTTGTATTTTGCGAATATAATGATATAGGATAGGGCATGGCTCGGGACTAAGTCCCCAAACTATTCTATCCTATAACTGAAACCAATATTTCATACATGGTTAGGTTAAGTTAAAATTGCTGCCGACAAAAGGCCGATACATTTAGACCATTATAAGGTATCGTCATCTGATACCACATGAATCTAGAAGAAGTTTCGTCCTACTCGTTGAACCAGTTTGAGCTTCTAATGAAGCATAGGAGATTACTAATGTCTAGGCTTGTTATATCGTTTAGATCGTTGTAATAGAAAGCTCACAAATGGGGTTTCCGTTTTCGGGAGAGAGCCGGACAAGTTCAGAGAAAGTGATGAACAGTCTCCTTCCTCCTCCTCTTCTTCGTCCAAAAAATAAATAGGTTTCGCAGGTGACACCCTAGGCCTTACTTCTCGCAACCATTCGTTTGTGTGAGTTTCTATTTTTGGGACGAATGGAAGGGATAAGTACACTAACCACTGCGCTAAGGAACTGTTGGTTTAACATTAGGAGCCCAAAAGATATATTCATTTTATATTGGATCTACTAATTTTTCGAATTTTGTCTACGCTCCGAGTTATTTTTTATCTGATCATTTCATTATGTTTTCTACCTACAAATTCGCCATACATAGTTTTACCTGGGGCTACCAGTTTTCCTGATAAATTCCAATAAATTAATCCATAAAGTGGCTACATACTACTTACTTGTCATTAATGGCCTAAAAGACATTTTAGAAAATTGTGAAATATTTTTTATTAAACAAAATAAAGAAATGGATTACAAATTTGAAATTGGAGTAGATAATGGGAAAATAGAAATAAGTGAAGTAGGGAGTAGATTTCTGAAATTTGTGAAAAAGTGAAGCAGATCTACTCCAATTGGAGTAAAGTGTCATCGCTGATCGAGACTGGTGAAATGGGCTGGATGAAGGCGTCAAAGATTTTTGGTTTTCCGAAAAGTATACTACGCAGGCGAGCGAGCAACACTAACAAAATAGTTAATGACAATCTGAAAGGACTAAGAAGGTTCTTGAATACCTTTTCCGTACGCAAATCCATTACTTAAACATGCAAATGCATAATATGTTATTTATTAATTTATTTTGTGTTAGTGCAAAATGGAAAAGGAGTTGGTGGAGCACATATTGCTCTTGGAATCTCACATGTTCGGGATCACATGCGACGATATTCGTAGCCTTGCTTTTGAACCAGCCGACAAAAATGGTATCCAGCATCGATTTAATAAGAAAGAAAAGAAAGCTGGGTGGGATATTTGCACTAATTTAAATACTAAGGCTGGTATTCGCCGACCACTCCTAAGTTAAGAGCTTCGTAAACGTATTCACTAACCTTTATTAGTGCAGATTTACGAGTTCTCGTAAGATTTACGAGTGGTCCCAATTTTTCATAGAATGCCATATAGCATGCTATGAGAATTGCTCGTGGAGACCACAAATAGTATTCTATGAAAAATGGTATTATATCTATTGCTCAGCTCATAGCTTGCTATCGATAGTATTCTATGGGGTGTGCTTTCTTTGTCTGACACATCTGTTTTCGTGTGATGCACAAAGCAGTATGTGGTTTGTAGTGTGATGACTATGGAAATAGTAAGCTATGAAATGCCCACCCTACATTTTATTGCATACTATCATTATTTCTTTCTTAGAGAAATGACAGGTGGCAATCTATGAAATATTGCTCGTGGAGACGCGGTGTAAGTTAGGAGAGGTTCGTTGTTCGAATTCGAACATGAAGGCAGAGCGCGCGCTGTCATATTTGACTTAAACAAATATGACAACATTTTGAGATATGGGATTCACTATTATTTTTTTATAAATTCTAGTTTTATCTTTAGTTTATTAATTTTGTATTGTGAATAATGATTTTACAAATTTGGAAGGCAATATTTTAAACCATATTTTGTTTGTTTCGCAAAATAATTTATTCGTAGTAGACCATTGTTATTTATAGTTGGATAGTGTTCTAATGTCGTGGGATTTGTTCCTTTCTAATAAAATTCCAGGCAATGAAAATTGTATTCTTCTAGAGAAAGACGATACTGCAAAAGTCATCGAATGTAATATATATTGGAAAATTATGCGTGAACTCTGAATGTTAATTGTTTAATGAATAATAACTCGATATTCTGAAGATGTTACTAAAGTAGTTGCTAAATTGATAAATATTTGGTTAATACAAAACGTTATGTTAAATAAAATAACAATTGTCTCTTCTCAGAAACGAATAATAAAAGAGTAAACATATGGGATTTATTTTTAGAGGTTATGGGAACAAAGTTAAAAGTCGTAACTGTTCGAGGAAAAAATTATGCAATGGATATAAGAACACTGAACTTGTCGTTTGTCGATGACAGTTGTCGCGAGAAAGACCGAGTTCGAAAATGAGAGGTATTTCCAACATTCGAACTAGCATAGCCCATAGATCATACACAACCCTAATACCTACTGCTTGGTGAATACGACCCAAAATAGGAAAGTTAAGAGCCTCGTAAGTTAATAATCGATTTACGAGTGGTCGGTGAATACCGCCCTAAAAGTCAGAATTCAAGTTCCTTTTTAACATTTTTTTTATTTTACTTTTTGTTGTACCTATCTATGAGTTATTTTGAACTGTTACGTTATTGATTATTTTTTATGTTTTTGTTTTAAATAAAGTTGTTTAAAGCATTTTAAACAGGATTTGTTTTACTTTGGTAAAATGGCACACCAGTATGCCATTTTATACAAGTGACCTTTGATATGCAGCACGAGTAAATATTTTGAAAATTCATTGTTTTAAACACTTTTTGAAAATATTTTAAATTGTTTAATATTGGTTATTCTATTCTATGAATATACAGCGTACGTAGTACGTCGTCGTTTCGTTTTTCTTTGTTACTTTATCAGTGAATTACTAAAATAAAATCAGTGTAAAGGCATAGTAGAAAATTACATTGCTGCGACTGTGACAGGTTTGTGCTGAAAAATGCATATTAAGTTAAATTATAAAAAAATACATAAATTAATAAAATAGGGAAAATAAACGTTTAAATAAAAAATTAACGATTTTAATCATAGGTTAATATTCTATCAACTGAATTGACAAATAAACTGGACAACTGGAACGATTTGTCGGTTTGGTATACAAAGCGAAAAATAAGTGAACAAACGCTTTTTGTTTACCTACCATAGATATTAGTAATGACAAGGAGAAAAAAAATATACCCAAAAGAGTTTCATAAATAAAACAAAAGATACAGTATAAAAAGTACATATTAACATGTACGTGTACCTACGTTCTCTTTCTCTTTTGGATTCCCTTAGATGGTACAATGGGCATGGTAATGATAAATAATAATGGTGTAGGTATAAACTATTAAGTATAAGTATAATTAATGGAATATTGACTTTGCGTTTGCATTGTGAAAAGAAGAGAATATGTAGCCTCCTTTTTATAAAGGAGGGTAATCTGCGGTCTGCGCTTTTGCGAGTCTTCTGGTAGTGACTAGGAGTACTAGGACTAATGACAGTTACGCAGAATCCGCAGAGCCTTGTACCTACAGTTATTTTTAATATTCTGGGTTGTGATCTATTACGTATTTTTATATTCTTAGTTTTAATCTATTATCAGTAGTGAGATATACCCTGTCATCTTTAGGTGAAAAAAAATATATTTATATACCAGTGGCGTCTCGTCAGGGTGTGCAAGGTGTGCATTGCCACATCGAACTAGTGATGGCACGATTAATCGAAAATTTTATATTAATCGATTATTTTCTTTCGATTAACGATTTAATTGTATCGAATTTTCCCTTTCGTTTAATCGACAAAATAATCGATTAATTCAAAAAATAATCGAAAGAAAACCATCATTGCTAAAGCAATACATACTGTCTAGATTCTAGAACAAAACACCGCAGATCATTGCGGAAACACCAGCAATAAAACATCTGCGAGCCCAAGTAATGAGTATCAGAATCCGATGTACCGCTGATGATAACAGCCAAAAATAAAGAGGAAATTGTGGAAATGGTTACCTTATGGAAGCTTACGACGACTCAAATAAGTGGATAAATACGCCACATTAAGTCAAGTTATTCCACTTGCTGATTGTGGGCGTCAGCAAATAATAAAAATTTGTTGTACATCCGTGGTAGCAAACAAATTAAAAACATATAGCTTTGGCCAAGACAATGAATCAGCACATCCTCAAGACGAACTTAGATTCTTCCTCAATGCTCCGGTTCTCGAGTTGTGGTTGATGCTTGGAAAGAGATGAAATCCGTTTACCTTAAGCTATACATTCTCTCCCTAAAATATTGCTTCTTCATTGGAAATTCTGTACCATCCGAACGGTACGGAAAAACGGAATCGTTTATCGACGAAACGCCTTTCAAAACTCTTGTTTTTGAATTCAGTTTTTAATAAATAATGTATTTTTTTTTTCTTTGAGTATAATTTAGTAATATAAACGCTTAATACATTTTTTTCATACTCAGCAAACAATTTATTTTTGAATTTATTTTCTTTTTCATGACTATAGTGACCATAATTTTTTGAAGACAATGCGGGACACAACTCAGATTTTGGATCTTAAAAAAATGTTTGTATATGGATTTAAACGGCTCAAATAATTTCAACAGACGTTCGATGGCGGGCAGTAGAGCTATGTAATCTTGGCGAGCCTGAGCAATCTATTATATTTGAGCTGCGTATAGCAGCAAAATTTTTTCAATTTTTCCTCTCTAACAGTGTAGTTAGAGTATATGAAAATGAGAGTATATTTTCACAATAATGTTTAGGTAATATGTCAACCGGAAGCAAATTACTCTCCGTGCCACTTGATTACGAACAGGAATTTTTTTGTTTTAATTTTACGTTATTTTTCAAATCCTTCGCTAATCCGGGAAAAACCGAATGCACAAGGAATGAAGGATATATTATGTTTATATTGTAGAAAAAAATATGGGATTAAGTTGATAAATGTAACTTTTATGACGCTTTTCCCTAAAAGGTCATAAAATGTACCTGTTATTTTTGTTTCACTTAAGATTACGAACAGTGGCTTAATCTACCTGTTAGAAGCTTAAAAGGTAAAAAAAAAATAAAAAAATTGCTTGTATAATTAAATAATGCTTTTATTCAAAGAGTAGCAATAGTTTTTAGTGATGGGTAGATACTACCTCCTGATCGCTAAATCACTTCAAGTAGCCTGCTGTGTACAGATTCATAGAGTGCTGTCAAATAATCTAGCGAAACTACGGACCAGGCTCGTTTTATGGCTCCATAATTTCTTCCGTTTCATGATATTGCTTTCCTCCTTCGTAGACTTTTCTTTAAAGCCAACCCCACACGTTTTCCACGATATGCTCAGGTCAGGTGAATATGGGGGCCATGCAAGTAGGTATACATTTTGGTTCTGAATCCAGGCTTTTGTTGTTCGTGCGGTATTTATAGGTGCATTGTCTCGTTGGAAAGTCCATCGCTGACCACAAAATATCTCCGAAAACTGCGGAAAAGCTCTTCCCAGTATTCGATTGCCATCATTTTGGAGCTTTGGAAATCCATCTCCACAATTCTGTAATGGCTTATTGCTCCCCATACCATTACACCACCTCCTTTGATGTGCTGCTTTGCTGACTCTTCCTTTTTTTTCCATACTTCTCCAGGTCTTTAATAAAGTTGTGTACAACAGTGGCGCCTATTCCAATCTTGTTGGATATAAAACGGATAGATTTTCCTTGTTCGGTTAAGCTGGAATTTGGCCTATTTCCTCCTTGGTTAATGTCTTTCCTTTACCTATAGTTGTGGATTATATGAAGTTATTTCTTAAACTAAGCTCCCTAATACTCCAAGTATCCTTTTATTTGATTTAAAACATGGTAATAGGTAGATTAAGCAACTGTTCGTAATCAAGTGAAACAAAAATAACAGGTAAATTTTATGACCTTTTTGGGATAAGCGTCATAAAAGTTACATTTATCAACTTAATCCCATTTTTTTTTTTGCAAAATTTTGTAAAATTTAAACAAACAAATTCCTGTTCGTAATCAAGTGGCACGGAGTGTAGTAGCGGTTTGAATTGATTTACACCAATTATGGATTGCTTAAGTTCTATATTTAGTCGACTACTAAAAACATTTTTGCTTTCCCTTCGTGACAAGCCGCCAAAGTTCTTAAAATTTACAAAATAGACTCACTTATCATTTCGAACGTTTTTATATTTATAATTTTGCGGGACTTTCCGGGACAAATCTGTAAATGAGGGACATTTTTCCGGCAGTTTATGATGCGGGACAGCTATGTGAAATGCGGGACTGTCCCGCAAAATGCGGGACGTCTGGTCACTATATTCATGACAATATCAAATTTTAATCGAAAACACCGATTAATCGTTTAATTTCGTTGCAATTAATTGCAATTAATATTCGATTCCTTCGATTAATCATAATATGATCAATTAATCGATTAATATTTTTTTTTGCCATCACTACATCGAACTGTGTAATAAAAATAATAACCGACACAAATATACACATCACAATTACACAACCCATAAAATTTATCACACAGCCTACACCATAGCAGTGGCGTGGCGTGAATAATTTTAAATGGTAATTCGAAGTCGAAAAATATCAAAATGTCGAAGGGAGATGTAGTAGGTATACAAAACCTTTAGTTAATTGTTTAAAGCCATAAAATCAAAACTCCAGGAAGAAATTAAATTAATGAAGGTATTTGTTCATCTTGATTCAATAGTGCAAAACTTTCATATTTCGATTTCTTCAATAAATCCAAAAATAATTGATTTATATCTTGTCTTATAATATTGTCCTTTATTTCTACATAAAGTTTATCGAGCATTCGCGGTTTTTGTGGAGGTTCACCAAAATAATTATATGTACCTACTTACTCTTTGAAACATTTCTTCAAACGTATTGAAGATCATAGCCAAGACTCAAAACACTTGATTTCTCACTTAGCGACATGTTTATAAACTTTACAAACACATCAGTTTGTTTATTTTTTAAAAGATACTTACAAATTCACCAAATAACTCGGAGAAAAGCGTGTTATTTTATTGCATAAGAACGCGGCCTTTGAACAAAGCATACTCCTCTCAGAAAATCAAAGGTAAAGGTAAAAAAGGGAACTGACTATGACTACATCACAGCACAGCACAGCGATAGGAGATACACACAATTCAAATTCACCAAATATGTCGGAGAAAAGCGACTCAGAAATACTCAATTACACCACAGCGCAGCGGGAAAAGATACACACAAAACCCACCAAATAACCCGAAGAAAAGCGGGCTTATTTTTTTGCATAAGAAGAGAGGACCAAACTCAGATAATCGCAAGTGTACAAAAGAGAAAGGCGACAAATTTGTTCTATCCAGTGAGAGATTTTATAACCCAACATGTTTCGGCTTTCGGGTTATTTTAGCTTTGGGTTATGCTCAGAGAGTGTGGGCAGTTCTAATAATGATAAAAAAAGGCGAAGGGTGTGTGTTTCCGTGTGTATAAAGTTCAATTGAGTTGTGGCTTCGTGGTATGTAGCTTGCGCAGATGAATAGATACATATTATTAAGTTTATCCCGTGGGCTTTATGTTGCTCGTTTTTAAGTAAACATTGTTGTGTAGCTGAAACTGAAACTTTTAAAAGGTAACTCGGTAGGAATCGGGTTATATGGACGCCACGACACTGCACCATATTCATCCTTCCCAATTTTTCTTTCAAAATTTATTCATCGCTGAGTAACAAAAAGAAAAAATCGCTCAAAATCTCGCTGTGGGCTGTGCACGTGTTCTGTTCATCAAATAAATTCACTCAACTCTAAACTATATACCTACAAGATTTCCTCAGGACTCATCCCCATCGTCATTCGTCAATCGCACGCGGCACGTGTGAACTCGTGCGATGGTTTTCAGTGCACGGGCTGTATTCTTATTTTCTTTTCTTTTGTATCTGTTTTGTTTTCGTAAAGCGTTATACCATGCCCCATGGACCATGACATCGTCCGAGATGCACAACAAAAAATATTCACCATGCTCTCCCATCAAACCTCACAAAAGGTATTTCTCCTCAAGCACATCTCATATGCAAAAATCCGAAATGAATTATGTCTCTCACTTAAGTTCCGCCTTCTCCCACAGCAACCACCACTGCCAGCCACGCCCACGACATTCCACTCATATCCAACACGAAATCTCCCCATGCAATCCAACAACACCGGTGTCGGTGTACGTAAATGTGTGCTGTGTGTGGGCTGGTGCGCACACCGATTTTGGTGTCAGGCACGGTGCGAGTAAAATCAAAAGTTTTTGATTTTTGGTGTCGGTGTCTCGATCGGTGTGATGTGTATGGCGGAATGCCACACCGGTGTCAGTAGTACGGCCCATAGACACTACACTTGTGTCTGCACCGGTGTCGGTGTACGGAAATGTGGGCTGGTGCACACACCGATTTTGGTGTCAGGCACTGTAGTATCCTGGCAACTAGTAGTCTAAAATGTCAGTCAAATAAATAATAAAAATAAAATAGTAATTGTGACTTGATCGGCAGAGACGGCAGAGAACAGGCGGCATAGGACAAGATGCTACAGGCACGGTGCGAGTAAAATCAAAAGTTTTTGATTTTTCATGTCGGTGTCTCGATCGGTGTGATGTGCATGGCGGAATGCGACACCGGTGTCAGCACACCGGTGCAGATACAAGTGTGGTGTCTATGGGCCGCTTAATGGACCATGCCCCATGGAGGATGGAGGGTTGTGCTCTGGCCTCTCTCCCCACGATCATCGCATTGTTTCATATTCGTTGTATCGTGTTCGTGTATGCATTTTTGTTGCACGTGTGCTCTCTCTGTTCATTTGTATTATTACGAGTTGGGTGGGGCCGATGGTTTTGCAATGAAATATCTTGCTCGCATTTTTAGGGTGTAGGTCAGTAAAGGTATGTATATAGGTACTACATAGTTAGTTTTCGAAGATCCAAGTAGGCATAGGTCGAAACTGACGAGTGACGACGACCGACCGACGTTAAGGAACAATACCTTAACTATGCATGCATATTATTATGAACTAACGTACGGCACCTTCGGTGCGCGAGTGACACTTGCACTTGGCCGGTTTTTTTTTGTCTTTATTCCCTGAACTAACCGAATTTAGAAAACTTAAATTCAACGTCCAAAAGAAGTGGAAAGGAGTATACGCGAAAATTTAATTTCGATTTATATAAACAACATGATTGGTTGACGGTGTCGGTTAAGGAAAATAAACTATTACCATTGTATATATCTACACACTATAGTACTATCACTTCGCACTTATGCACTAGCGCCACCAACCGCTTCCATGACCAACTACGCACATCGAACATGGCACATCGCGAACCAATTCACTTGGCCAACCGTCAGTTGCGCAGAGAGAGGATTTAAGAGAACAAAAACGACACGAAAGAGACTTAACGTGTAGAAGTTTTTGCCTAAATTTTACAATGTCTAACCCAACTTTATCTTTCTTTTGAATTAATATGGAATTCTTTTTATTGTGGGACTGGCAAATTTCGACGCACATATAAAAAAAATAAACATGCCTGCTGCATTGCGATGCGGTTAAACTTAAACGGCCTTACTAATAATCAAACCCTAATTCCGACTACTAGTTGGCTGCCAGGTTTACCTAAAATGTATAGCTTTATTGAAATGGTACCAATAAACAATTTGATCTCCACATTTACTAGTGCGACAACTTTATTAGGATCTATTACATTTTCTGTCATAGCAGGACTCAAATTGCATAATTTGGTTTCGCGGAAAACAAGGCCACTGATCATTTTTATGCCGAATAAATTATTCTAAACGATTTATACACAGATTACAATTAAATTCGCCCATCAGATTCCTCCCAAAGGCTTTAAAACGCTTGTTATAAGGAAACACCGAAACCCCAATTAGAAAATCTACAAATTGTTAGCACTGGTTTGTCAAATTCATACGAAAATTAGTACTGCCATATCATATAATTCGGATCTATTTTCAGTACATTTACAATACGTTATCCTATTCATTTAGGTACTTTTGTATTAATTTCGATAATTGATGCTGTTCTAATGAAATGCATTTCAGATTATTGCATCATAATAAAAACAACGTTTTTAAATTATTCGTAGGATAATGATGCAAAAAGAAATTTGTTTGTAGTACACAAATCACAATTACAATGTAACGAATAGAAAAATAACTGAAACATAACACGAATATGTGAACATACTTTCTGCCGATTTCATGGAACGTTGTTTCCAAAAAATCACAATGATAATATAAAATATCGTATATGAATGAAAGTGATACGAAATAATATATAAGTGTATAAGCCATCACATTCTGTAAACTGTTATTATATGTTATAGTTTTGTTGAAATACTACCTACCTGTTTATATTATATTATCCCTTTGTCGATTAAGGAAAAGAGCACGTGCTTACACCTTGCACTTGCACAGAAAAATATACAATGATATCGTTTTTTTTCGATTCGATTTTTGTTTTTTACTGTGTTTAGAAATTGAATATTCTATTATTTTGTGTAGATTTGAATGGTATAACAGACTCAAAAACCATTTGCATTGTCTTATCCCAACCAATAAAATAAGGAATCATGTTACAATTTACCAAAATTAATTAATTAATACAAAATGATCTGTACAGGCAGAGCAGATACAGGGTATTTAAATTCACTCCTATTACAATTTTGGTACTCTAATTTTGATTGTATAGGCAACACTCCTCTTGAAAATGACGTTAGGGTGGATTTATTTAGCTAATGGCCGAGATAAACATGACTTTCTCAACATTAACATTTAACCCTACAGTTAACGATATTCTGGCAACTAAATTTGTTTATTGGTATGGGCATTTTGGAAAGTGTTGAGTCTTTGTGTTAGCTGCCAGACTAAAGTTGATTATTGGTAAGGCGGAAAATGTTATTGTGGTGACCTATGCTTAGAACATGACCACACAAGTCAATTATGTGCCAGAGAGTAACATCTGTTGTCTCTCTATATAAGAACTTGTTCCTCATTTCTTCAGTCAGTCCCCATTTGGTACACCATTTCCAAGACGTACATGAGAAAGCTGCCCCCCTAGAAAAGTACATGGTCACACTTTTCCAGAGAATACTCGGGAATGCATCCAGCCATCCAAACCCTCTAGTCCGCAGGATTGCGGAAACGCAACGCATCTCAGAGCATCGATACCTGCATGTATTGGCTCTACTAAACGAGGACCTATTCCCAAGAGACACTGACAGGGCAACTATACCCTTCTACGATTTGACCGAAACAACCCACCATCGAGGATAAAACCAAGATGAACAACACTCTCTACCACCATAAGGACATCGACACCCGGATTTGAACACCCTGAGGTCAACCCTGACAACGATGAATACTATACGAGTATGAATCTAAGAAAACAATAACGGTCGGCAGCAGTACTACGCGAACAATGATAAACATTATGTGCAGTCAGCGTTCTGGACTGCAAATCTGTCACATTAATGCGCAGAGTATACGACTCAAATTGGATGAATTCAGACACTTATTTGAAAGTTCGAAGGTTGATGTGGTGTGCATTTCTGAAACTTGGCTTTGTAGTGATTTTAGTGACAGTTTCTGCCGTTTGAATGGTTTCCATAAACCTTTTAGGTCGGATAGGGTTGGGCGCGTTGGGGGGGTGCAGCAATTTACGTTCGCAATAATTTGCATTGTAATCTGGTATGTAAGGCTCCGCCGGGTAGTGACATTGATTACGTTTTTGTAGCAATCACTTGCAAGCATAATAAACTCCTACTAGGATCAGTTTACAGACCTAATGTAAATATAAATACTTCACCACTTATTAGTATCTTGGATGAACTATCATTTATATCTCCTTATATTATAGTGGTTGGAGATTTTAATAGCAACATACTTCAAAATTCGTCTCTGGTTGATAGTATGCGATCTCTAAATCTGTTTCCAGTAAACACATCATCACCTACTCACTTCACCGAGAATAGTAGCACGCTTTTAGATGTATTTTTCGTGAGCCATATTCATAAAGCCCTCCATTTTAATCAAATCCCAGCTCCAGCTTTTTCGCGCCATGATCTGATACAGTTAACTTTTGAGTGTGAACCTACCATTTTTAAGAACTCCTTTAGTTATCGCGACTTCAAGAATGTCAACCAAAGTAGGTTAGAGGATGATCTTAGATCCATCGAATGGTTTAGTGTATATGCAATGCCCTCAGTAGATGACCAGTTAGCCTTTATTGAAAGTAATATTCGCAATCTCTTCAATATCCACGTTCCACTCATTACCATATCTAAAGTCAGTAATCCATGTTGGTTCACACACACAATCAAGTGTTTAATCAGCAAGCGTGACCAGGCTTACAAACGCTGGAGGCGTTTTCGTCTAGATGTACACCACGATGTTTATCGATCTCTCCGAAATAGGGTAACTTGAGAAATACGTGAAGCAAAAAGACGTTTCTATGCTTCGCGACTGGATCCCTCTCAGGCAAAGCATAAGCTTTGGAAAAACATAAAAAGTATTGGAGTAGGAAAACAAATAAATAGTAGTCTGCAAAGCATTGATCCGAATGATCTCAATTTAAAATTTACCTCTCTTCCTATCCCTACCCTTAACGATCCATTATTATCTGCACCAAGTCCTAATAGTTTAAATAATATTACTTCACCCCCTAGCTTTAAGTTTACAACTGTTGATGAATCCGATGTCTTAGAAAGCTGTATCTCAATTAAATCAAATTCGGTTGGATTTGATGAAATTAATCCGATTTTTGCTAAAGCCATCCTTCCTTACATCTTAAAGTCAATAACGCATCTGTACAATACCATCATCATGACCGGGGTTTTTCCCACAACCTGGAAGAATGCAAAAATTATACCTGTTCCCAAAAATCAGAATGAGTTCCGGCCTATCGCTATTCTACCATTTTTTTCTAAAGTTTTAGAAAAAATTTTAAAATCGCAGATACAAAGACATCTAAAATACAACAACCTGCTTTGTGAAAATCAATCTGGTTTTCGTCCTAAGCATAGCTGTACAACGGCACTAATTAATGTTGTTGAAGACATAAGGCAAGCCCTTGACAAAGATGACGTAACTTTTCTCGTTTTATTAGACTTCTCTAAGGCATTCGACACAGTGGACCACACTGTTCTGTGTAACAAGCTAAGGAATGAATTCAATTTCTCGTCTTTTTCCTTGAAACTGGTATCATCTTACCTGAACAACAGATACCAGGCGGTTGTGTCAAACAACAGTATTTCACGATTTTTGCCACTGAGTAAAGGCGTTCCACAAGGCTCAATATTGGGCCCTTTGTTCTTCACAATGTACATAAATGATCTCCCCTTGTGTGCAGTTAACTCTTTGGTCGACATGTATGCTGATGACGTTCAGCTGCGAAAAAGTTTTCCTTTGGGCCTTGTGGAAAATGCAGCTCATGAAGTCAATGAAAACCTAACTAGGATTATGTGCTGGTCCCGATCTAACGGGCTCTGCTTAAATCCCACCAAGTCAAAATGTTTGGTTATTTCAAGAAGGTCCATTGATACCTCTTGTTTTCCTAATTTATACCTGAACGACTCGCCGATTGAATTTGTTGCTTCAGCGAAAGATCTGGGTATAACTTTCAATAATACTCTCTCTTGGAATGACCATATCAGATTAACAGTTGGAAAGGTTTACGGAAGCCTACGTATGCTATGGGCAAGTCAAAAAATAACACCTCTGAAAACTAGAATTATCTTAGCGAAAACACTAGTCATACCAATAATGCTATTCGGTTGTGAAATTTCTAGCAATTGCGATAACGAACATAAAAGAAAGCTGAATGTGGCATATAATAGTATTGCGCGTTATATCTATGGATTGAGAAAACATGATCACATATCTCACTTCTCTAAGCAAATTAATGGTATAACGCTTGAAAACCTTTTTAAATTTAAGACATTGGCCTTGCTTCATAATATAATGCAAACACAACAACCTGTGAACCTTTATAATAAGATTTCTATGCCGCGCTCTAATAGATCATTTAACCTGGTACCATTTCGCTGTATGTACCTGGTATCAACCCGACAATTCTTTGTGTTCGCAGTCCGATTGTGGAATTCCCTCCCCCTTTCTGTTCGATTAATAAGTTGTGCAGCTCTGTTCAGGATAGAACTAAGACAGTATTTAGACACGCTTTATTGATGATGATGACGAGATTTTGTATGTATAACTTGTTACCTTTTACTTATTTATTTCTACTAAATTCCTATTGTATTTTTAGTTTACTTTTCTTTTCTGAATGAGATGAATTAAAAAATTGTATACATTTAATATTGAATTCATATTGTTTCTTACCACCTGAGTCAACTAAATCAAAATATTTATTAAAGCTTACGCTATTTTATAAGATATTGTATCTTAAAGTGTAATGCCATTAAATGAAATATATGAAATGAAAAAAAAAAAAAAAAAAATTTATGTAAATAGAATTTAAAAAAAAAATCAATGTAAACCGTTGGGCCCCTGTTGTTGAGCCAACACATAAAATATTAATAACCACTTTGTAAACTAGCCTTAAGTCAAATTGTATATATAACAGTTCAATAAAAATTAATGTAATGTATAATTCTGCAGTCAGTCGATTCTGAGATGTGGAGCTGAACACATCTATTTGCTGCCGAACACCGGTCTACACATTGGCGACGAGGATAAAATAGCATACGCTACGCATAGGCAGATATGGAGGCACGTACGCAGTGAGTATAGTGAAACAGAACAAGGCAAGTTTAAACAAAACTGAACAAAATAATACAAGTTGATACAAAATGTAACAATACTAATCAAAACAGGACAAACTGAAACAAGATTAAACTATACAAGACAAATTAAAACAAGATTAAACAAAACTGAACAAAATAAGACAAGTTGATACAAAATGTAACAATACTAATCAAAACAATACAAACTGAAACAAGATTAAACTATACAAGACAAATTAAAACAAGATTAAACAAAACTGAACAAAATAAAACAAGTTGAAACAAAATGTAACAATACTAAACAAAACAGGACAAACTGAAACAAGATTCATTAAACAAAACTAGACAAATTCAAACAAATTTAAATAAAACCGAGCGCGATGAAATACATGCAAACAAAAAAAGGGGAGAGTACGATAACTACGGCGCCAAAAATTGATAACGGTATTTTGTAGAGGGGTTAAATACAAGCACTTTTTAATATGGGAGGGGGAGTCTATCTTACTCCGTTTAGGCGGGAGGGGCAATTTAAAGAAAATGATACTTTAAATGGAAAAAAATACATTAAAAAACAATGGCAACACTTATAATAAAAGACTATAACATTTTAGAAAGCCCAGAATCTGTTCTTTCATATTATTTTTAAATCAAGTTATTCCCTTAAATAATTTTTGAAAAAAACAATTTCAAACTTTAAATTTTAGGACAAAAGTTGGGGTGAGTAAAATAATTTTGGCGATGAAAACTTATGACGGATTTATGTAGAGGAGTTAAATACAAACATTTTTTACCATGGGAGAGGGGGTCTATCTCGCTCCGGTTAGGCGGGAGGGCTAATTAAAAAAAAAATTATAAATAAAATTCAAATAAAATATTAAAAAACAATGGCAACACTTACCACAAAGAACTATACCTAGTATTTTTCAAAACCAGGAATCCGTTCTAAATTGTGTAAAATGCAAATCAGCAAAATTTTGTCTACCAATGTGAAATTTCTGGCCAGAGACTGTATCTGAGGAATGTTGTTGACATTGGGTAAACTTATATAATTTAAAGAAAGTTAGCATATACTCAGCCTTGCACCCATCCCAAAATCCAACAGTGACCCCAAGCAGGGGGGTGTACGCATTACGCATACGCATTTCAAGGCGCAAGGGTAGCAATTTGTACCCTAAGCGGAGCGACATGGAGCGACATATAAAAGTAATTTTCAATTTTCTCAAAAATTAGAAGACATAACTCAATCTGGTTTTGAGTGTTCGATTAAGAATTGATTTAGGCAGTAAAAACTACAAACAAATTAAGTATCTATTTGCTCAATATTGAAAAAAATCAGCATAAAACTTTTTTTTTTTTTAATTTTTTTCCTTAAATTTCAAGTTTGAAAGTATTTTTTTCAAAAACTATTAACACCTATAACTTGATTTAAAAATAATATCAAAGAACAGATTCCTGGCTTACAAAATTCATAAAGTCCTTTATTGTTAGTGTTGCCATTGTTTTTCAATTAATTTTTTTTTTACTTTAAGTATTATTTGCTTTAAATTGCCCCTCCCACCTAAACGAAGCCAGATAGACCCCCCCTCCCATAGTAAAAAATGCTTGTATTTAACCCCTCTACAAAATACCGTTATCAATTTTTGGCGCCGTAGTTATCGTACTCGTGCCCAAAAAAAATTAAAATAAACCGTGAAAATTGTATTTGGCACATTAAATTGTGCAGAACAATAACGCACATTAATTTGTGGCAAGATCGCACATTAAATTGTGGCAAGATCGCACATTAAATTGTGGCAAGAACACACATTAAATTGTGACAAGATCGCACATTAAATTGTGGCAAGATCGCACAATAAATTGTGGCAAGATCGCACAATAAATTGTGGCAAGAACGCACATTAAATTGTGACAAGATCGCCCATTAAATTGTGTCAAGACTGCACAATAAATTGTAGCAAGATTGCACATTAAATTGTGGCAAGATCGCACATTAAATTGTGACAAGAACACATATTAAATTGTGCGCAAAGATACACATTAAATTGTGAAATGAATAGCGCATTTAATTACGGAGGTACAGGCATTAAATTGCGAGCCGGAAGTAGTATTCAATGGCGAAAAGGCAAAAGATTAAATTCATAGAAGCCTAAGTTTCGAAAAGTGAAGCATTCAAGTGCTGTAAAATATAAGCATTACATTGCTAAACGAGGAGATTTGTAAATTTAGAGAAGGTTTAAATAAATTCCGAAAAAGAAGCCTCAAATTGTTTAAAGAGAAAACAGTTAAAGTCCGAGGGGGGAAATGGATTGTGTTGCTAGGATAGATACTGATAAAGTAAGTAAAGCATTAAGAAAAGCATTAGCTGACGGCTCATGACTTAAAAAGAGCATTCATCAACTGAATAAAAAAAAGAGCATTGAATATTGAATTGCATCGGCTTGTGAAGATGATAAAATTTGAAATGGAGTAAAGAATTCATTTGCATGATAAGAATGGAAAAGGCATAAGACATAAAAGAAGAAATAGTACAAAATTACAAAAAAACATAATAATAAATTTACCCCGATATTTCGAAAAAAAAAATCTCGAATGTAAAAATCTCGAAAAAAAAATCTCGAATTTAAAAAATCTAGAAAGCATAATCTCGAATGACAAAAATCTCGAAAAAAAAATCTCGATGCGTATGGATGTGCGCAAAAAAAAAATCTCGAATTTACTTTTTGTTTTCGACATAGAGTCTTTCGAGATTTTTGTACTTTCTAGATTTTGACCCATTCGAGATTTTTTCATTCGAGATTTATCAAATTCATTTTCGAGATTTTGACGATTCTAGATTTTAGTCGTTCTAGTTAGCGTCATGATCCCATTTAAGTTAGCACTGCTGACAGTACTTTCATAAAAGATAACGAATGAAGTGGCTGAAACCTGTCTAGAATTATATAGATTCGAAAATGGTTTCTATCTGAATGTAAAAATGGGAAAATGTACTGGTACAAGTTAGCTATACGGTAACTTACCCAAAAAAAAAATGAAGCAAATGAGGATTTCAGATTTCTATCTTTCGAATTTCTATATGACGTACAATAATTGAACCAGCACCATTAGTGTATTTAGCATGTTGAAAATAGTAATTCATCCGTAGAGCTAGTATATGTAAGTTATATTATTTGGAGACAGTTTCTTCGGCATTGAGTGTACAAATCTGTACAGTTGAATATTCACTAGATTAAAGAAATTGTAACGAAATAATACACGGTTACAAATCTACAATCTAATACGAATTTCCCAGTTTTGCCAATAACCTTGTTATGGTATCCGCATAACAGACGATTAGAGGGACTCAACTCAATACAAAGAAAATAATTTAAGGAGAATTGAACATTTGCATAAATTTGGTGCTTTATAAGCTTACCGCTACAATATGAAACATTCAAAATTAGCAACAGGGAATAGATTTTAAACCTTTACTGTTGATAAATAATACCCTTATACCAAAATGTAAGTTGTTGGCTCTAGTAGAAGCGCGCATAATAATATTAATAATGACAAATTCTAAGTTATATGTATAGTAGAAACACCTGATAAAATCAAAAACTGAATAAATATACTTTCATTAAAAGCAATCAAAGTAGGTACATTGCGTATGTTCTCGTTACTTGTAGAAATATGTAACTAAATAAAAAGAAGAAATTAGATTCACTTAGCAGTGCAAACGCCTCATAAATTCAAAAACAGAGTATCGAATTCGATTAAAAGCTAGCAATCGCTACTATGTATTTTAATATCGTTTCTCGGGTTACGTATGTCGAACATACATTCGTTTTACATAAGAAAAGAAAAAGATTCCAAATAGTTATTTTCCTATTTTTAAACTTATACCTAACTTATTAAGGCGATTTGCCCTTACTAACTTGAGTTAGAACTCAAAGAGTACACGCTTCTGCGTGAGCGCCAGAGTTTCGAAAAACGAAAGGAAGTTGAGCAAAGTTGTTAAAGTTAAAAACGGATCGATTGACCTGATCCTGAATTCAAAAGATTCAAAAGTTCATTGCCTCATTGGCAGGCAAGGGCGCACGACCCTAAGTGAATTCTTAAAGATCATGTAGTATTATAACGCATCTTCTTTCTTAAAAACAAAATGAAGGAGAAAGTGTGTGTTATTTATATAGAATGTATAGACATATTATTTTCTGATTATAATGAAGGATGAGGAATGAATGATACAGTTGTGCAATATGATCTATGAACGTATCTGGATTTATCTTACAGTAATACCAAGTGTGCTACAGAATAAAATAATTAGGTATTATGTATCTGTGATTATTGTTTATCATAAAAGTACGTTTCAGACAATTTCATTAGATTATGAACAATGTTATCTAAATGAATCGAAATTAAAGAAAACAGGATCCGGATCAATTTGAAAGTAAATATCATCTACTTAAAATTTATAAAAAATTTTGAGGAATCATGTTGCTTTTGAAAGGACCATATTTTATTTAATCGAAAGACTGTTATAAAGGAAAGCATATTTAACGCATCCAGATAGCACAGTTAAGAAATCAAATGTTCCTTTGGGAGCTAAGAAAAAATGGAAGGGATGTGGTGACCTATGCTTAGAACATGACCACACAAGTCAATTATGTGCCAGAGAGTAACATCTGTTGTCTCTCTATATAAGAACTTGTTCCGCATTTCTTCAGTCAGTCGATTCTGAGATGTGGCCACAAACCAGTAAGAATAGACCGCCGACTTCCCGTGCACCTACCCGATTCCCCCCGGAAGAAATTACCCTGTCTGTGAATACGTGTAAATGTCAAAATTAATGGCGGCAATGATTTTCCATGCTATACCATGGGCCTAGGATTTTTCAAGTATGCGTGCGTTAATGGCGCTCCTTTGATTTTGTACAGGACCAATACATGAAAAATCCTGGGCCCGCCGGCAGCTTGTAGGCAAAGTCCGTTATGTGGGAGGAGTCGACGGTCTATTCTTACTGGTTTGTGGATGTGGAGCTGAACACATCTATTTGTTGCCGAACACCGGTCTACACACTTATAAAACTAGCTACCGTTACTTAGGACCTAGATTTGTGATACATTTTTTATTTTAATAAGGACGCAGTTATAAAAAAAAACATGCCTGCTGTGTTGCGATGCAGGTAACCTTATGTTATGAAACTAGCTACCTGACCTAGATTGATAAGGAATTTGGTGCAATTTTTTTTTGTAGTAATCCGCAAATAATAATTATTTGCTTAGGCTTAAAATGTTTTTTATGATTTTATTATATGTGGTAGGAAGTTTTTATGTGGATTCCTGTTTTTTGGGTTTTAATATTTTTTTACCTATCAGGGTCTAGGAATGAACTTTTTGCTCCAAATTTTATGGTTCTTGTCAATTGTTTACCTATAAGATTTTAGAGAAATTATTTCAAAGTATGTATTTAACTGATGAGTTCGTGATTTGGAAATCAGTTTTACGAAAACATTTACATTGATAACACGAAAGCACGAAGAAATATAAAAAACTGAAATGGATCCATTACGAAGAGGAAAACCAATAGGAAGCCAGGCCCGTAAAATAGTTATTAATATATGTATAAGTATATAACCAAAAATTGGAAGATCGTGTAAGTAATGCATATTCGCAGACTGAGAAACTAACTGGAATTTCGAACCGATCGATAAGAAGGATTCTTAAAAATTACAAGGAGAAAGGAGTTATAGAAACACCCAGAAAAAAGTACCACATAAAAAATGGAAAACTGCACTAGATGAATTTGACGTCACAGCTATTCGGCGTATTAGACACAATTTTCACCATGAGGAAAATGCAATTCCTTAAAAATGTTGAGAGAACGGGTTCAGGAGGATTTGGAGCTAAACTCAACCATTACATCCCTCAACCGGATTCTACGGAGAAGTGGGTTTTGCTACAAAAAAAAACTCAGAACAACCGTAAACTTCTTTGCGAAAGAGAGGATGTCAAACTTTTGCGAGTAAAGTATCTGAGAAAAAGAAGACAATTTTTATTGTGACAGATATTCCATCAGGTAGTACCTAAATTAGATGTATATGAAAATTGTATTGAAAACTGAGTTCTTAAGTCACTTTTGTTCTGAAACTACTATTCTTTGTGCTCTTGGTGACTTTAATATTGGTGATGTTAACTGGAATTGGTCTGAAGAAGATAATATGCTTTTCCCTTACAATGTTAAAAAAGATTTTGAAATTGCTCTGATTGATTGTATGTTTTCACTTAACTTAAATCAAGTTTGTTCAATTGGCAATTCTTTAAATAGATTATTAGATCTTGTTTTTATTAGCGCCAATGAAGTTAAAGTTAATGTTTGTGAAGCTCATTTTCCCCTTCTAAATAACTCGATAAATCATACGGCACGAGTACGATAACTACGGCGCCAAAAATTGATAACGGTATTTTGTAGAGGGGTTAAATACAAGCATTTTTTACTATGGGAGGGGGGGTCTATCTGGCTTCGTTTTGGGCGGGAGGGGCAATTAAAAAAAAAATAATACTTAAAATGAAAAAAAAATAAATTGAGAAACAATGGCAACACTTACAATAAAGTACTTTATAAATTTTGTAAGCCAGAAATCTGTTCTTTGATATTATTTTTAAATCAATTTTTGAAAAAAATACTTTCAAACTTGAAATTTAAGGAAAAAAATTAAAAAAAAAAAAGTTTTATGCTGATTTTTTTCAATATTGAGTAAAAAAAACTTAATTTGTTTGTAATTTTTACTGCCTAAATCAATTTTTAATCGAACACTGAAAACCAGATTGATTTATGTCTTCTAATTTTTGAGAAAATTGAAAATTACTTTTATATGTCGCTCCGCTTAGAGTACAAATTCCTACCCTTGCGCCTTAAAATGCGTATGGGGGGAATGCTGCCCTGCTGCCCTGCAATCCCATTGCTTGGGGTCACTGTTGGATTTTGGGATGGGTGCAAGGCTGAGTATATGCAAACTTTCTTTAAATTATATTAGTTTACCCATGTCAACAACATTCTTCAGATACAGTCTCTGGCCTGAAATTTCACATTGGTAGACAAAATTTTGCTGATTTGCATTTTAGACAATTTAGAATGGATTCCTGGCTTTGAAAAATACTATAGTTCGTTGTTCTAAGTGTTGCCATTGTTTTTTAATATTTTATTTTAATTTTATTTATAATTTTTTTTTAATTACCCCTCCCGCCTAACCGGAGCGAGATAGACCCCCCTCCCATAGTAAAAAATGGTTGTATTTAAGTCCTCTACATAAATCCGTCATTAGTTTTCATCGCCAAAATTATTTTACTCACCCCAATTTTTGTCCTTAAATTTCAAGTTTGAAATTGATTTTTTCAAAAACTATTTAAAGGAATAACTTGATTTAAAAATAATATGAAAGAACAGATTCCGGGCTTTCTAAAATGATGTAGTCTATTATTATAGCTGTTGCCATTGTTTTTTAATGTATTTTTTTCCATTTAAAGTATCATTTTCTTTAAATTACCCCTCCCGCCTAAACGGAGTAAGATAGACCCCCTCTCCCATAGTAAAAAGTGCTTGTATTTAACCCCTCTACAAAATACCGTTATCAATTTTTAGCGCCGTAGTTATCGTACTCTCCCCAGTTTTTGATTCCAACTCTTAATAATTATAAAATTTGGTTAATATTTTGTGGGATATCCACTATTTGCAATGACAGCAGCACACCGGTTTGGTAAAATGGCTACCAACTTTTGACATCTCTTAACGGGGATATTTCTCCTAGCTTGTTCAATGTTTCTGAACAATTCGCTGGCGTTTTTCGATGTTTTCGTTCCCAAACTTCTTTCCAGATCAGTCCACAAATTCTCAATTGGATTGAGGTCGGGACTTTGCGCTGGCTATCTCAAAACATCTATTTTTTCTTCCGGAAACTAGGACCAACACCGCGCCAGGAAAAGGCTCCCCAAACCATTACATTTCCACCACCATGCTTGAACATTTTTATGGTGTACTTGGGGTTCAGTTTCTGATTTTTGGCCGACTTGAATATTTTTTCCGTTGGATCCAAACATATTAAATTTTGATTCATCACTCCAAAGCACTTTTTTTTCAGAAAGAGGGGGGCTTAAGTGCATATTACTTCGAAAATTCCAACCGGCATTTTACATTTTTGTTTAAACGTGTGGCTTTTTACGTGCGATGCACCATCGCAGACCTGCTTCTAATAGTCGGTTCCTGACGGTTCTGGATGTGATTTCCTGACTTAGTTGTCCCGATACATTTGACAGAATTTCTTTACTGGTAAGAAAAGGATCTGCCCTACGGAAAAAGAGTCTGTCTTCTTTAGCGGTTGTTTTTCTTACCTTTTTTTTTCTTCTGGGGTTTTCTATACTACCTGTATCATTGAAAACTTTTATTACGCCATATACCATATTTTTGGAGCACTCCAGGTCCTGGCGATGGAATCCATAGATGCTCCTGCCGAACAATATTTTCGGATGATCAATTTTCTTAGTTCCGGTGTGCCGCTCTTGTTTTTTTCCATTTCACTAAACCAAATAATATTACTAAGACGTATTAACAGGAAAAATATGCAGAGTCAAACTTTTACCGTAATAAAAACAAAGTATTCAAAATTGTATGCGATGTTTCTGATTAAATTTCCACAAAATTTCTTATATCGGTCTTAACACTTAGTAAACTTTGTCCACCAAATACTTCGCGAGAAATTTTAACGGACCTACTTAATGTACAAAAAATGCACATGGGTCGGGAGCCCGATAAGTAAGAAAGTAGTGAGAGTAACATACATTATTTTATGCCCAATCCTCAAATCTTCTGCAATGACAGAAAGGAAGCCAAATTCAGTTTTTATTCAATTATTTGTCTCTCCCAACTGATCACCCCTTGCTTTTTAGACGTATAAATGTCTAAGTGGCAAGACTTTGGCTGTTTTAAATAGTGGAAATGATGACTCCCATCTTGGCTTGAACATCATCACTCTGATTATCTTTTTTTGGGCTGTAATGACAGGTTGCAAAATGCTTATATAAGCGCTACCCCAGCAAGAAATGCCGTATTCCAAACGAGAATTAACTAACGCGTAGTAAACTGATGTAAGTAGATTCGGTGGCAACAGTTTACGTAAGTGAAATATTTTACTTAAAGCAATATATATATATTTTTTTTTTAGGTTTTTAATATGTGCTTTCCAATTAAGTTTTGTATCAAGAGTAACTCCTAGATATTTAAATTCTGAGACAGATTCTAGCTGCATGCAGGAATCATTGCAGTTTTGGTGATCACAATTTGTATCATGTAGCCCAACTCCTTGGATAGACAACTCATTTGAGAGAGAGAAACACATTACTTTAGATTTGCAACTCACGACCTTTTGATGATGCCTAAACCACCTTGTCAAGATAGCTAGGTCAATATTCATTTGGGTTTTTACCGATTCTAGGGAGGAAGAAGCATATGATAGAACTATATCATCAGCAAAAGCGATAAATATAGGGTTTATATAAATAAGGAAGAGCAATCGCCCAAGGACAGATCCTTGAGGAACCCCTGCATCTGGACAAGAAATTGGATCACTTAACTTTGCATTTGCACGAACAAGCTGTCTTCTGTTTTGAAGATAGGACGAGAACCAGTTCAAAATATTATCTCTGAATCCATATCTGTAGAGAATCTTCAACAACAATTTACGATTGACGAGATCAAATGCTTTTGTCAGATCGAGAAACAAAGCTGCAGTTTTTTTGCTCTTATCTAATGCCAGGTTTATATTTTCCAAAAAAGACTGTATGGCGTCTTCAGTAGATTTCCCTTTCATAAACCCAAATTGGGATGGACTAAGGATTTTATATTTATCGCAGAAACGTGTCATTCTTTTAATAATTATTTTTTCAAAGATTTTTGTAAAGACTGATAATAAGGAAATTGGTCTGTAATTGTTTGGGTCACATTTGCTACCTTTTTTATATGTATTGGAATTATTATTGTTTTTTTTTCAAGTACTTAGGGAATATACCGCTTTCAAAACTCATGTTCACAAGATATGTTAAGGGTTCAATGATGAAATTACTAATGTTTTTTATGACAATGCTACTTAAGCCATCTATTCCACACGAGTTCTTTGATTTTAGGTTGGAGATCACTTGGAGTATTTCAGCTTCAGTCACTACACCAAAGAAAAATGACGATAAGTTTTCGTTGTCAAGTAGAGATTGTTCGTAAAAATGTTCAAGGTTGCAAGGTGAACTGGGTTTATGACTTTCAGCCACATTTTTAAAAAATATATTAAAGCCATTTCCTATTTCTTCATCATTTACAGATAACATATTTTCTGGAAACTTTATATTTTTTAGGCCGTTGTCTTCATTTTTTTTACCTAACAGATTAATATTCCATTGTTGCCTAGGATTGAACCTATTTTCTTCGAACTTACTTTTGTACTGTTTCTTTTTGTGCATTTATTAGTTCATGAATATCCCTTTGCATTTGTTTAGATGTGTTTTTTATGCGTGGTAAATGTAAGTTGTTCTTGTTCCTAGAGTATTTTTAGCATTTATTTTCTCGCAGATATAGTCAGTCATCCATGGCTTAATTTTTTTGTATTTACGATTTTGTTTTATGTACTTGCTTGCAGAAACATGGATAGAGAGGGTAGTAACGAAGGTTTGAAGGACAACTGTATACATTAGCTACTCCAACTTTCTGTAGAGAGGCATTCGCGCAGCAGAGAGTAGTTAATTTTTTGAGTGATTTGGGTATCTGAGTTTTGATTTGTTGTTTCAGAATTTATGAATATATCCAGAAAAGATATACCAGTAGCAAAATGATCAGTTATGTCCCATTCAAGCACGGCTGGACGGATATTATCAAGGTTTTTAGTCCGAATATAAATATGGTCAATGCATGTTTTACTAGTTGGAGTTACTCTCGTTGGAACATTTATAAAAGATTCAAAGCCCAAAGAAGACAAAAGGAGCAGATAATTATCACAACCAGAAGAAGAATCAAGTATGTATATCAATATTCATATCACCAACCATACAAATATTGTGACTGCTCATTCCGGTAAGAAGGTCCTCAATATCTTTTAAAAATATATCTTGGTGAACAAACTGGAGCCGATATATGCAGATAATGTCAATAAAAATACCACTATGCAGTTTAAGTTTTACAATAATGCTATCAGCACTTTCCAAATCAGGTGAAATAACATCCTCAACAATAATATTCTTTTCCACAAAAATTGCAATTCCACCCGCCGGATATTTATGGTTCCATTCAGCATAAGGTATATAACCCGGAATTGAATAATAATTAAATTCATGGTCAAATATCGAAATTTCAGATAAGACAATTATATCAGGATATATTTTGAAAGAATTGTTTAAATACAAGCAAAAGCTATCAAAGTTTTTTCTCATACTTCTGATATTTATATGAAAAACTGTCAGATCATTTAAGGAATCATAATAATTAGAGCCAATAAAGATATTACTACTTGCACTACTACTACAGGGATCAAATAATTCATTATGTTGTGTTAACATTGCGTGTGCTATAATTAATTAAGTTAATAAAGAAAATGCTTAATCATATATGATCAATCATAAGATCATCAATACATCTGATGAACTTGATCTCCATACCAGCAGCCTTTCGCATCATTATTTTTCCTTGTCTCACTCTCACCCAGAGAAATTCATATTTGTGATTTTTTTTTTGCCATTTTTGCCTCCCTCAGCAAAATCTTCGTATCATGTGATAGCCAATCGTTAATTATATATGTTACCTTTGCACGAAGTAAAACAATTTTCAGCTTTGATCGGCGCTTTCTTAGCATATGAAGCAGCCAAGATTTCCTCCTTCACTCTCCTGCTGCGAAGTTGCACAATCACAGTACCAGATACATGCAGTAACGTCTGAAATGAATGTTCGCTTAAATTCAGCTCAGCAAAATTTTGGGGAGAAGTTTGTATGGGAGTTAAAATTTAGCTCGAGCAGCGTACTAAGCTTTATCAATGTACAAAATTTCAAATTGATACGACGAATGGTTCGTGAGGTCTCATTGGGATCATTGGCAATAACTCGGCGCAAAGCAAAATTTCCAAAATTTAAAGGCAACCTCTGTGCAAAATTTCAGCTTTCTAGGACAAAAGGTGGGAATTTGAATAATATAAGGAAAATATATGAAAAGTAAGGAGCGTTACAGAGTCAGTAAGGGTAAATATATTATATGATATGAGCAACATAAAAATAATTTGGTTAAGCGCCATAGCACTCAAAATTCTATTAAGCGGTGCTTGGGTGCTAGTAAGAGAGCAGATTCATATAATCGAATCATATTTCAAATTGCTGGACGATCTGTGGAGTGGCTTTACTAGCGCCCAGTAGAGCTTTCCTGTGGCGACGCATTTCTGCCCGATCAATTAGCGGAAAGAGAGAAGGGTGAGGAATGGTAACGGCAAGCGTTTGCAAATTTTACGCGTGCAGTCAACAAACTCGCAACCCGTTAGACAACAGTTCGAAAGTCGACAACGTGTCACAGCCAGTTCGTGCGGACGTCAAACTTCCTCGAATGGATCTGCCTCACTTTGGGGGTGATCCAAAGGAATGGAGACCATTCCCAGACGCGTTTACTTCTTTCATGCACAGTGAAGCATCACTTTCTGTGCAAAAATATTACATTTTCTACGTTGCAGCTTACAAGGGGAAGCACTTCAGGTAGTCAAGGACTAAGTCCTGGGCATGCAGGACACACGTGCCGTGTGTGTTAAGTGCGTCATCACTATTGCATAGCGAAATGATACTGGCTCCTGCCGTCAGTTCAAATACAAATTTCATGGCATCTAATCCATCACACTGCGAGCAACACTTGCTCCTGGGTACGGCTATTGTCAAAGTCATGGATCAAACAGACAGATACCAACCTGCAAGGGTTCTTTTCGATAATGGATCGCTTACTACCTTCATAACCGAGAGTTGTGTTCAGAGACTCAAGCTTACGATTTCTCCAGTCTCCACAGCGATTGAAGGAATAGGGGCCACCAAAGTTGCAACTTCAAAAGGTGAAGTGTAGCTTTCATTGTCATCGTTTGATGCAAAAAGACTACCAAGAATTACAAGCAATCTACCACCAATCCAAATTCGTGATGTAAGTTGGCCACATATCAGCGGATTGAAACTGGACAAAAGTTGTTTCGAAGTTTTGGGACATCGAAGCTTTGCCTGAAATCAAACACCTTACTATGGAAGAAAAGCTATGCGAGGAGTTCTTTGCTCAGACTCTTTCTCAATCTCAGACTCAATCTTTACCAATCTCAATACTTTGGTAAATGATTCGTGGGTCTAAGAAAAATAGTTCTACAGTTAGTGTATATCTCCAATGTGAATACCTATAATTTGCTAAAAATTTAAGAAAAGTCTTCCTTTGGTGTAGGTACCTTGACCCAAGATAACACAAATACACTGAACCAAAAATGTACGTCATATTAACAACAAAGTTCGTCATATTGAAGAAAAAGTTGTTGTTTTTGAATCAACAACAGTATTTGTCAATATGATGAACTTGGGTTGTCAATTAAATTTTAATGAATTAAATGTTCATATTGACAATTCGTCGTTGTTGATTTGATGAACGCAGTAGTCAAATTGGAGGAATTGATTTTCATAATGAAAATCTGATGGATGGTCTTTATGCCTTCTGTTTATTGTTCTGTATTGAGGTTGGGTTGTTGGCGTGTCGAGTAGCTGAACATATTGTAAAAAGTGACTCCCAGGACCCAGGAGTTTAGGGTGCGCGATGTAAGTGAAAAGAGTTTGAGGTTGCGATCGTTGAAGAATGCTTCTACTATTTCTAGGTATGCGTTGATGTGCAGAGGTCTTGTATTTTGGTGCATGATGCTGGGATTGTGCAATCGTCTGCATATGAGACTAAGTTTGTACCTGCTCGAGGTGGTGGTGGCCTTGAGATGTGCTGGTTGAGGAGAAGAAGGGACGGTGCTCTGCCTTGGGGCGCTCCTTGTTTGGTTTGTTTTCCTGTGTTTTGAGTTGGAATTCCGGAATTCTGCGTATGGCTGTCTGCCGCTGCGTGGTGGTTTGTGAGCCGGCGCTTAATGGAGGGTTGACTCAAGGATGTCCTGGAGAAGAATAGCATGTCTCGCTGTGTCAGGGGGTTTGGATGGGTCTGGGGCCACTGCTATGGTCCTGTGACGGGGTCTTGGTTGTTTTGGCACATTGTTAATTTGACTGGTGATGGTATTTAGGGCCAGGCGCGTGGTGGCCATACGGGAAACCGGGAATTTTCCCGGGGCGTTTCGTTTTTAGGGGTCATGTTTAACATGCCTACATTAACTCAACTATCAATTTTGGTTCAAATCGTTAGAGCCGTTTTCGAAAAAATCTAAATTGTTTAATATTTCGTAAAAATGTTATATGGCAAGTACCGTTGATATTAGGGCTATAATGAAAAAAAAACGCCTTCTAGCGGGAAGCCCACAAACTCTAAATACGAAGTTTGAAACAAATCCGTCCAAGCGTTTAGATTTCCCAGGGGGGGACACACAGACATACGGACGGACAGAATTGCGAGACCCACTTTTTTTAGTTCCCCTATCATCGTTATGCTATGTTTCCACCGGACGCTAATCCCAAGATTAAGTGCAAGAGGTTTAAAATTAATCCCCAAGTGTTTCCACCAACAACAAAGAGATTAATTTGACGTTTCACCAGATGTTGCCATTAGCTGTCAGATCGAAGTGTGACAAATGATACAAAATTAAACAATTTCTACTTTCGAAATTAAAAGTATAAACAAAATATGAGTGGCAGTAATCTAAAAATATTATTACCGCATCATTTTGTCCTGAAAACTAATATACATATATGAACATTTTAACGATTGCACTGGCCATGGCAAGAAGTTAGGTTAGGTACCGAAAAAAAAAACCTATTATTTTCTTTTGCTCAAAAATTACATAAATGTCAAATGCAGCTCTGTTTGTTTTTAATTTTGGACATCTCGACCCGTGGAGAGTGTGTTCAGAGACCGAAGTCTACATGTAAACCTAGTCAGCTTAGGAGATTAATTTTTAATCTCCTTTTTATGAGATTAATTTTTGTATGATAGATCTCGAGATTTATACGAGGTTAACGAAAATTAATCCTAATCTCGGAGTTAATCTTCGGTGGAAACGTAGCATAATATCAGAATTGATCAAAATCTCGAATCAGAATTGATCAAATTCGTTAAGGCAATGAATAAGTATTTAGTAGACTTTGATATTCTCATAGAAGAAGCACTGCCTGAGCAACGAAGGTCGACGAACAAGTGTTGTGTCAAAGATGTACTAAAAAAAAGTTGAGATTATCAATTTTAATGTTATTTTCGACAAAATAGTTATGGCAATTGAAAATCGCTTTACACTACCGATGACACAGGTAAAGTGTGAAAGGAGTTTTTCCAAATTGAAAATTATAAATAATAGATTAATTTCGTTTTCGGTTGGTCGTCCAGAACCGCCCGGAAGAACTCTCCGATTCGGGATGCCAATCGAACAAGCAAATAGATCTTATTTGAGTTTGAAGTCGATGTATCGTGGTATTTGTGAAATTTAAGCACAATTATTGTATCATCATCATCACTACTTGATGACGAGGAAGATGCTGAAGACGATAATATTGAATTACAAAACTCCATCGGAATATCCATTTTAATATTATTTTTCGAATTAGGTAATTACTTTTATTGGATTTAAAATGCTAAACTATCAAATGCAACACAAAAAATGTACATCCAACCAATTTGGCGTTTATAGAAGCGTTCGCTTGCAGAAGCGTTCGAATTGCTTCCGGACGGATCTGGGTTACCAATCGAAAACGACATAAGATAAACCATGGGCAATGACAATTTGGAGACGTATATGTTAATGGCTTGTGAAAATGGCATCCTTCAACAAATCTAAGAAAGTACTATTATAGAAAAACTAGGTGAAAGTAGTTCCGAATTCCGTAGGCTTTTACAGTAATGTAATACGGATTCATATGAAAGAATTTATGTATTTATGTATAATTTGCAATAAAATTAGAGTTTATAAAATTTGTTGGTATAATTGTTTTAAAATTGAAATTTATTTCAAAGAAGGGAGAGGGGCATTTTCAATTTAAAATCCCGGTAGCAAATATGTTCCCACCTGTTTAGGGCTGACGTGGTGCTGCGGAGTTTGCGGAATCCATGTTAGAAATTTGTTTGGTCAAATACAAGCTTAAGATTGCCTCTGAGCTATGGACCTGTTCTGGTTTAGAAATTTCTTTGGTCATAGACAAGCTTAAGATTGCCTCTGAGCTATGAACCTGTTAGAAATTTGTTTGGTCATAGACAAGCTTAAAATTGCCTCTGAGCTATGGACCTGTTCTGGTATAGGAATTTATTTGCTTATAGACAAACGTAAGATTGCCTCTGAGCTATGAACCTGTTAGAAATTTCTTTGGTTAAAGGCAAGCTTAAGATTGCCTCTGAGCTATGAACCTGTTAGAAATTTGTTTGGTCATAGACAGGCTTAAGATTGCTTCTGAGCTATGAACTTATTCTGGTTTAGAAATTTCTTTGGTTATAGATAGGGTGTCCATCTGAGGTCTTTATAAAAAGAGAACATTTTGCTCCCAAAGACATAATAATAAAAATAAAATAAAAAAATACACTCACAAAAACTTCAAACATATATTTTAATTAACGTACGAATTCATTATTTCTTAAGAAAATAAAATTAAAACAAAACAAAATGGGTGCCGGTCTTTTCGACAAAATTCATTTCGCAAATTTTATTTCGCATTTATTGAAATAAATTTAGTTTATCTCGCAATATTTGTTTCGCGAAATTTCATATCATGTAATAGATTGTAAAACAAAACATTTCGCGAAATAATACAATGCGAAATAGTAAAATGCGAAAAAATCACAACGCAAGATAAAAATTTGCGAGATGACAAATGCGAAATGATGTTTTTGCGATATGATTACAAAGTGAAATGAAAGATTGCCTAACAAAATTTGCGATTTGATGAAATGCGAAATAATTAAAAAGCAAGACAGCAAATTGCGATATGATTATGGCGAAATGATAAATTGCCAAAAATATTCCGCGAGTTGACCCCTACCCAAACAAAATATATCTAGGTAATAATATACCATGTTCCCACCAACAATATGTTGTCATATGTCATATTGTCATATTGTCAGTGCAATTTGGTATGAAAAAGACTACCTAGTTATTCCCCTTGGATCTTTGGGAAGAAAAGTTTCAGGAAATGATAGAAATGTCAAAATAAAATACGAAAAATTCGGTGGGAACGTTTTTGGTAATTTCTAAATCACTTTCGCTTAGTCACGTTGGTGTTCACATGGTATAACAGTTGAAATTTTTAATTTATTTCTCTCTTGTGTCCATTGGGCCAAATCGGAAAGAATGTTCTTTCGACATTTTCAATTCAATTCAATTCAATTTTAACACAGAAAGATAAAATATCTTCTAAAATTGTGCAAACTTCAATAATGTACGAATAATTTGTTACTGTTTGGAGAGAACAAGAGAGAACAAAAAAATAAGAAAACTACATAAGTTCAGTAGATGGAATTTCATTAATAAGTAGCTAATTGGGTTCATGGATATTATAAACATAAATGCATTATAATGTTCCTAAGACTAATTTAAAATAGGAAGTACCTACAACGAAAACAATAATAATAAATATTATTTCAAAAACAATAATATTATTTAATTATCATTATCAATTACTACACGCGCTGCAGTATGATATTATCAAATAACATGCTGCAACGTACACGCCATGTCATTCGCATTCTAATCATGAATATTATATTTCGTAAACTACTCATGCAAATTGAACCGTCTGGGAAATTCTAATTGTAAATTAAATTGTAAGATAAGCATTATTTTAGTATATAAGATAGTTTGAAAAATAAAGACTTTGAGTTATTCTAGAAACTTCACCGAGTGTACTCATTATTTATGTTGACTTCCCCCACGAGAGGTAAGGGGTAAACAAGATCGGAGAACATGTTCTCTTTTATAGAGATACGATGGACACCTTAGTTATAAACAAGCGCAAGATTGCCTCTGAGCTATGAACCTGTTTGAAATTTGTTTGGGCATAGACAAGCTTAAGATTGCCTCTGAGCTATGGACCTGTCTAAAGAGAGAAATTACTTTGTTCTTAGTCAAGCTTAATGTTGGCTCTGAACCATGATACAAATACTACAGATAGCGCAATGGTGTTATTCAGATTTTTTCGTTCTGCGCACCTACGTCATTTGAACGCAGAATGCATTTTGACAGGTAGAGATATAGGTGAGAGTATTTGCTAGTGGAGTTTTGTTTTCATTTGTTTTGTGTAAATTATAAATGGATTTGCTGAAAATGGTTAATTTGTTTTATTCGTAATGATGCGACAAATATTTTGTTAAAGTTTTGTTATGATTCAAAAAGCGTATCAGCCTTATTATGGATACGAAACAAGATGATATTTTTTTTCATTTTGTATGCAAAATAGTTTTAAGTCATGGTCATTGAACGCATTTCCTCTTTTAGGAAATGCAGATTACAAACTCTTGCAGTTTTTGGGTTTAGTACATATTTTCTTCTACAGAAGAGTACCCATTGCTTAAGCACAGTTTTTTCCCTTGAGAAGCTATGAAAGCTGGTGTTCAATTTTGTTTCTGTAATTGGTGTTACACTCAAATACAGCACAAACACCCATTTCAATAAATGTTGATATTTAATTATTTTTCTAATATTATTTGGAGCAGTTAAGGCAATCGACTACTAAAATAAACATAAAACGAACGAACTACAGAAATTCTACGCCCAAATGACGTCACTTTCCAAAAATGGAGAACATGCGCAATGCGTAATCTATAGTAATTGAATCATGGCTCTGAACTAATTCCGTCGTAGTCAAGAATTTAAAATTATTACAGGAGTGTTGCTGTTATTCAGAAAATTTGCGGTATCACATTAAAGCAGGATTATCTGCGGACCTGTCTAAAGCTGTAGGATGGTTGCGGAGGAAGTTGTCGCAAAATTTTTTTTTTATTATTAGGGTTTTTTCTTTGTGTTGGTATTGGATCGAATTGGAATTTGTTTTTGATCCTAGTATTGTTCCTTGAATTTCCAAGGAAGGAAAGGGAGAAGGGGTGTTTTGTTTCATCGAGAGCGATGAATTCTGCAGGATGGCCGTGTTAGGCTGAACCCACACCAAATAAAGCAGAAACAAACAAAGCTAAAACGTCTGTTGCTAGCCCACACCAGAAGAGGCAAAACAAAAATGTTTTCTTTGATTTGCCTAATTTGGTATGGGTTATTGACAGTCATCCATACCAATTGCACTTAAGATGGCTTCCGACTCGGGCGACGATATGGCTATTGTAAAAACTACATGAGTTTCGATGCATTTCATAATATATATAATAATATATTGCGATTGTCGACCGATTTTTAATTAAAAATACTAATTTTTCGACGTCACATACATATTAATGTTGCACTTCACAGAAAATGATTACATAAATGAAACATAAATACCGATAGTCGTCGCTCGCATGTTTGTAGCGTTTTATTTGGTTTTGCCTGTTTGACTAGTTTGGTGTGGGCGCTCTCATTTGATTACATGTGTTTCTCGCCTAAACATGCCTTAACTGTTTGATAGGCTTTTTGCCTAGCTCGATTGTTTTGCTTAAAATGCTGTATTGCTTATTTCGGTGTACGTTACTCCGTAAGCACTCCTGTAATGTTTGACGTTAGGCAGTAGAACAAATCGTTTTTGATTTCTTGCTTTGTTTTGTCTTATTCGGTGTGGGCACTCGTATTTAAACGTTTGTATTTAAATTTCAAAAACATACTACAGAAAATCAGTTTTGTTTGTTTAAGGCGTTTTGTTCCATCCGGTGTGGAAGCTGCCATAAGAGTGTGCGACTGCGTTTGGGGTAGTTGCACTGTGCACTGTGTGTGTGTGTGTTAAGCTCCAACGATCTGGTTTGCAATGGTTTTGCATTCCTTTGTGATCAACTGATTTGGTTGGGGTGCATCTGCTATGCTTTTGTATCCTTTGTGATCAACTGGTTTGGTTGGGGTGCATCTGATAGGCGCAGGTCCATGAGACATAAGTCCATTATGACTACGGTGACCATATTTTTAGAAGCCAAACCCGGGACGAAAAAAATTTTAGCAACAAATTGTAGCACAAAAAAAATGGATTATTCCATAAATTATTAGATACTTATTGACGGGAAGACATAATCTACAAACATAATTCCTTCATGAAGTAAAAACAATAAAATAGGCACAAAACATGTTGCACACATTTGTCGTACACATGTCTAAGACAAATGCTCCGCACCCGGTGAAACAACTTCAAAACTGTCTTTCAGTCACTTCTCGATTTTTTTAAATGAAGAAGAAGAAAATAAAGAAGACCCCAAATACACTTTCAGTAAACTTTTTCAGATAATATGAATACAGAAACTGCGATCCGCAATCCGCGACCCCAATATATACTTACCCGCTGTGCATTTGGGAATAACCCCCCAGTACAAGGCCCTAAAATCGATTTTCTTCTAGGCTGTCCGCACTAAAATTAAGTCCCCATCCAAATGTATCTTAATTTTCCTTAGCTTAATTTTTACATCTTAAGGGAAAGTATCGGTATTCACGTCGTAGTTTTAATTAAAAACAGGATACAGGCATAGGCTTCATATTCAATTCAATTCAATTTTAACAAATTTGTTTATGATCGTTTTGTGAACGCAAATCCATTGTTAAGTCACGAGTTTATACAAAAAACCTCAGGGAGCACGATCGGCAATCGACCTTTTCCGGGACATCACACTGGAGGAGGAAGAACTGCTGCTTACTGAGGGCGAGGAAACAGCCCCGCATGGGCAATAGCGAGGGCATACATTCTTATAAATAACAAATATAAAGATAGATTTATTCTACTTTCGAGTCTGCCGCACCATCATCATCGCCTCGGTGTACTGCGCAGGAGATGAGCCAATGCCATTGCTACTAGGATGCGATGCAAATGCACATAATGTAATCTGGGGTAGCACTGATACCAATACCAGAGCTGAGTACTTATTAGAATTTATTTTAAGTTCGTCCCTTGATATTTATAATGTAGGAAATACCCCCACTTTTGTAACTAGTGTTAGGCAAGAGGTACTTGATCTTACACTCGGTAGCACGAGTGTTACTAGACTAATTAGGAACTGGAAAGTATCTAGTGAGCCATCACTGTCCGACCACAGAATTATAGAATTCGAGATGGACAACACAAGCCTCACGAGAAATTCGGTAAGAAATCCAAGAAAAACAAATTGTTAAAAATACCAATCGGCCCTAGAAAGTAACCTGGAACGACTCGAAATGAGAAAAGCTCCAGCACGCTCTCTGGAACTGGAAAGCGCAGTTGGGGACATAACAGACGCCATCACGAATGCGCTCGAAGAAAGCTGCCCCCAGGAAAAGAAAGGAGCAAAAGAGATATGCCATGGTGGAATAAGAATCTGTCAAAACTCAGATCCGGAACGCACAGACTGTTTAACACTGCAAAGCGAAAAGGAGATTGGCAAAGCTACCAAAGGCTCTCACAACCTACAATAAGGAAATAAGAAAAGCTAAAAGAAATAGCTTCAGGAGATTCTGTGAGACAATCTCTAGTACTCCCACGGCGGCAAGGCTACACAAGGCCCTAGCAAAGACGGGAGGAATAGCAACGTACCTAAAGAAACCAGATGGTAGCTATACAGAAAATGAGGACCAGCGGGCTCTACTGCTTCTAGAAACTCATTTCCCGGATAGCTCACTCAGCCATGATGATGGAAACAAGACCATTTCAGTCCGGCCCCGGAAAGAGGACTGGGAAACAGCTTCAGCCATCTGCTCCAGGCGAAGACTGGAATGGGCAATAAGTTCCTTTCAACCATTCAAGGAACCAGCTGTGGACGGCATCATACCTGCCCAACTACAAAAAGGATCGGATGTGCTCCTACCGCACCTGATCAGAATAACAAAAAGTAGTATTGCTTTCGGCTATATACCAACGCAATGGAGACGGAAAAGGATCCATCACACCCAAAAAGAAAAGAAAAAAGAAACAGAGATAGCAGTGGACAACTATTTGAGGGAGGAAGAATTCCCCCTACACCATCGTCAACATGCATATAGAGCGGGCAGATCAACAGAGACCGCCTTATATCAGCTAACGGAGGTGATTCAAAGGGCTCTGAATACAAAAGAGACGGTACTGTGCGCCTTCCTTGACATCGAAGGCGCGTTTGACAATATCTCCCACGAGGCCATCAGACGATCCTTGGAAAAAAAGGAGTAAACAGTACAATATCCAGGTGGATGTGTGAACTGCTGAGCACTAGATCAGCGGAGACTCAAACGTCAACCGGGACGATCACAGTAAACACAACTAGAGGATGTCCACAAGGAGGGGTACTATCACCCTTAATGTGGAGCCTAGTTGTGGACGAACTACTGGAAAAATTAACCAGCCTTGGCATCAGCTGTCAGGCATATGCCGACGACATAGTATTGATTGCCAGGGGAAAGTTTGAGGAAACTCTCTGTGACATCATACAGAGAGGACTGAGAGCAACACAGGAATGGTGCCACACTGCTGGACTAAACATCAATCCAGCAAAAACAACTATAGTACCATTCACAAGAAAAAGAAAACTTCAGAGACTGAAAGCAATACGACTATCAGGCACGACGCTGATACCAGTCAATGAATTAAAATACCTAGGACTTCACCTAGCGTAACGACTACAATTATTGGCACCCCCAATTTTTGACCCAACTATTGGCACCCCATCATTCAACAGTGATTTTCTCAATAACCCTTTGTTCGAATAAGTCAATTTATTTTTTATTTTTAATTTGCACATTTTTCTCATATTTCTGTGTCTTTAGTTTGGAGACATTCCTTTCCGTTTCTGTTTTATAAGTGAAAGTAAAATCACGTGCGACAAAAAAAACAAAACTTCAAAATTTTCAATGTTTTGTTTAAGGACCTATAAATTTGTAAGCTTTTTTTCACTACTTTCTTTTATATTTTTTAATGAAAACTTTCTTTATTTACTATAAGAATGCATCAAATAAGTCGTTTGTAATTATATTTTGTTAAAAAAGTTATTGTTTTGTTAATAAAAGGGGTGCCAATAATTGGGTTAAAAAAAAAACTGGGGCTTAAATATTGGCAGGTGGTGCCAATAATTACATCCTATGTAGCTACAATTATTGGCACTGCCAATAGTTGTACTTTTGTGAGTGCCAATAGTTGTATCATGTAACCGTTATTCATTGATTTTTGTGGTAAATGCGTTTTTCTGCACCAATTTCCGGTTTGTTCAGAGCAAAAATATCTAACATCTTATATGATATCCATAGGTGCATATTGCTTAACGGTAAATTTAGGTTGCCTTTTTTGAGAAATACATACCTATTATTTTCTTTTACTTTCTTCTTAAATTCTACAATGATTTAAATAATATTAAAAACAAATTTTTGTTTGTTTCCTTTAAAAAATATTCATTTTATAATATCTACTTATTTAAATTAAATAAATTCCCAACGAAGAAAATAATAATTTTTGTTTATTTGCCTTAGGAAAACATGATGTTTTTCTGTTTTAAAGAGTGCCAATAATTGTAGATTTTGGGGTGCCAATAATTATGTCAGGGTGCCAATAATTGTGGTTTTTTGTAAGGTTTTACTAAATTGGCATTTTAAATATAATTTCAATAACTAAACCGTTATTTATAAAATTTAATCAACGATGAATTTAATAATTTATACTTCTGTATTCAACAGATTCAAATAACTCTATAAACATAAATGTTATAGTTGATCAAAGTTGAAATTTCCTTAGGGGTGCCAATAATTGTAGTCGTTACGCTAGATAGTAAACTCATCTGGCGTAGATACACGGAAGAGATTTCAAAGAAGGCAACACGTGCTCTTATGATATGTAAGAGTTTAGCAGGAAAATCGTGGGGATGCAGCCCAAGCATCCTGCGATGGATGTACATTGCAATTGTGAGACCCATGATCACATACGGAGCGGTAGCATGGGCAAAATGAACCAGCCTAGTCACAACAAAAGATGCTCTCAACAAAGTGCAAACACTGGCGTGCCTGTGCATCACCGGAGCAATGCGTACATGCCCAACTGCAGCCATGGAGGTACTCCAAGAGCTAAGCCTTCTACACCTCATGGTTGAGGATACGGCAGAAAAAATTATCCTGAGGATGGCAAAAGAAGGTATACTTCTAGGTATACCCAGGGATGACAGTATCAGAAGATTCAATTTTGAGAAAAACTTCATAACGAAGCTCAGCAATAAGAAAAATTGGAGCAATGAATCCATGATCTATGGACTGAGTAACCATACTGTAAAATGGTACACAGATGGATCGAGAACGGACGAAGGAACTGGTGCAGGAGTGTTTGGGCCAGGAACTAAGCACTACGAATCCATGGGCAAATGTACCAGCATCTTCCAAGCTGAAATATGTGCTATAGATAGGTGCGTTCGGATCATTCTCAAGAAAAACTACAGAAACTGTGATATAGCAGTGATGTCAGATAGTCAAGCCGCCATCAAGGCACTTGGTGCCTCTGCGGACTCTCTGGCAAGACAGGGAGCAGCGGAGCCCTTCATAGGACCTGAACCGTTCTGCGGCATAGGGGAACACACCCTACGAGAAGAGTTCAGGAGGATTGAAAAAGAAAAAAGAACTGCATCTTTTAAAAACCTTCAGGGCCTAAGACAAGCTAAGAAACTTCTAGGGGACTATAACCTAAAAAGATTCAAGGCATGTATTGGTCTAAGCAAAAACAACCTAAGAATCCTCACAGGTCTCCTAACGGGACACTGTAGACTGAGGGAACATCTGAAGAAAATGGGTGTATCAGAAGAAGGTCTTTGCAGATTCTGCGATGAGAACGCAGAAACCCCAGATCACATTCTAGAACACTGCGGGGCACTGACCCACAGGAGGATGAAACATCTGGGCAAGTACCAGATAACAGATATGGATATTCAAACCATGGACCCACTACTCATTCTCAGATTCATAAAAGAAACTGGACTGGATGAAGTGCTCTAGATTTGATATTCTTGCCATGGCTAAAGACAGAGCAAAAACCCTCAAACACGTTTCTTAATGGAACGGTAATGCGATGGGGGCTCTGGAAAAGGGCATGAACTTTTCCAAGGTATAAGCAGGGGGCACAATAGACCACAAGGTCGCAGTGTAGTGTGTACTAAACCCTCTTCATTATTATTATTATTATTATCCATAATTATGTGTTGTTCATCCATTGCACATTAAGATAATGATTTGCATTGCGATCTCATTCTTGCGCCCTTATCTTTCTGTTCTCAAGCAAGGAATTGTATGTTTGATGTTGTAAATGTTCGACTATTCTCAATAAATTGGGTTCTGTTTGAACTTTTGAGCGAAGTTATGGCAAAGGTTCAGTTAAATTAGAGAAATCTATATTACGTCTAGTCTATAGAACAATATTATTTTTCCGGTCAAAAAAGGATTTTCCGGTTAACAAATTTGTTCGTTCCGGTCAGAAATCGGTTAGACCGGATTCTGAAATTTTCTCCGGCAGAGTGAAATGATTTCGGTCAGATATGAATTGGAAGATAAGAATTGGAAGGATCGTCATGTAAAGGATCGACATGTAAATTCAATTTCAATTGCTGCGTTTGTTTTGCAGTTTGGTGGTGCCAAATCTGCCGTTATGCAGATTGGGTGAATCCAAGGCTGTCAATAACGTTCCAGAAGATCAATGCGAAGTGAAGCAATCTCTCAACTTCGATGAAACAGAAGGCGGTCGAACTCTAGGGCTTTAATGGGATCCCACGTGTGACAACTTGACGTTCACAGTCCAGGTTTTTGAAATACATATTGCTAACCTAACTAAGCGTATACTACTTTCAGATGCGTCCAAGCTATTTGTTCCCCTGGGATTGTTGTCTCCTAGTACAATTATTCCTAAGATGTTGTTCCAGCGTCTATGGAGACCAAAGGTTGGTATGAAGCCGTTCCGAACGATGTCAAACGTCAGTGGCTGGCGTACAGAAACCAAATCACTAGCCTCATATTCTAGAGTTACTGGACGCCGAACGCCGAAGGTGAACCAACGCAACAACAACAATAACAGCAAGATGAAGAAGACGAGGAAGCAGAGCTCGATCGTTTAATCAAAGAGCTCCTCGAAAAAAGGGAGAAACTGCGTCAGCAAAAAGCGCAGCAACAACAACAAAAGCTGAAGCAAATGGAAGCGGCGCAGCAAAAACAAAAACAGCAACAGCAAGAGATGAAAAAGCAGCAGCAACAGTAGCAGCTGCAAAGGCAAAGCAAAAGGCAAAAGCCTCAACAATCGCAGCAAAGCCAGCAACAACGACAACAAAAACAAAAGCAACAACAGAATCAGCAGCTGACACAAAAACAGCCACTGCAACAACAACAACAGCAACAGCAGAAGGAGCAACAGCAACAACAAAAACATCAGCAGCAGCAGTAGCAAAATCAAAAAAAGTAAGAATACCGCCTATTAATGTAAGTTATTTAGATATAAGTGATCGCATTAGGTTATGTAGATTATTTAGTAAGGATTTCTATATAAAAAGGCTAAACGCCGATGAACATATGATGTGTAACAATATGGAGGAATACAAATAGGTACGCACTGCTCTGGAGAAAGCTGAATCAGAATACTTCGCGTATACTCCAAAGGGAGAAAAATTTCAAACGGTGCTGCTTAAAGGTATCGACCCAAATATTGAAACGGGCGAGCTCGAGAAGGAGCTCAAGAATTATGACCGCGACGACCTCAAATTTGTGGGGGCAAGCCGTTTTCCTCGCCTGCGGAGAGGGGTGGTAGCCGCAAATTAACATTCTTTTTGGTTTAACTAACCCCCGACAGCAAAATAGATAGTCTGAAAAGGATCAGATTCCTGTACTATCATGCAATACCAGTACGTCGAGAAAAATTAATAAGGTCAGATCGTGTACTTCAGTGTATGCGCTGCCAGAGGTTCGGGCACGCCGCAGCTAACTGCGATATTCAATTTAGATGCGTTAAGTGCAACAGGGACCACAAGTATAGGGAGTGTCCTTTGGGAATGGGTAGAGTCAGCTCTCGTGTTTACTCTGCAAAAGCTCACGGCATCCTGCCAATTTCAAGGCATGTCCCAATTATCAGCAGGTTAAACAGAACGTGTTGGCTCAGAAACAGAGGTCCGAAGAAGAGAAGGGTCGAAAGAGTCGCTCGTTCTCAAATTTTGTTGTACCCAATGTGTCATTTGTCCAAATGGTATATCTGGACCGGGTAAGGCAAACACAAAAACCACACCAAAGGTTCCTATGCCTGAAGCGGATCTGGATTTGTAAGCGATCCATCTGTCACTGCACGGAAAGATGGACAAACTCCAGAATCAGTTAAATGAGCAAGCGGCTCGAATAAACGTTATCTATTCGACGCTGTTTGCTGAGTCAACCGCGCCATAAATATGATGGGTACGCTGGACGAGGAAAAACTAAAGATCCTTGCGTTGAATATTAATTCAATGATCAGTATCGAGAGAGGATCAATGTTTCGAATCGGTTGAAAGCCGAAAAGCCAGATGTACTTTTGGTTAGCGAGACTAAGCTAAATCCGAAGCACAAAGTAGGCAAGTAGAAATTACAAGGTAGTTACAAGGTAGTTACAAGGTAGTTAGAAGAGATCGGCCCAACTCCACTCAAGGAGGCGGTGTCGGTATCTTAAAGGCTTGCGATATAGGGTCATATATAGCAGGGACATGCATAGGTTCCATGTGTTGGAAGCATACATCGTGTGCATTCCCCTCCATAGCCAGAGGCGGGTGTACGTGGTGTCGCTTTACGCACCTGACGCACCTCAACCCATTATATTTTTAAATGAGCTCGAGACACTTTTTCGTTGCTTACAGCTTCAATCGGAAGACAATTATTACTTTACGGGCGGATACCTTAATGCTAAACATGCGGCATGGGGAAATGATACTCCGAACCCTAGGGGCAACCAGTTTCACGACTGGTAGCGTCATAATATGATTGAGTACAAACTCGAGTTGTACGCGACGGATTTCCCGTCTTTCTCTAGAGAAGGTGTGTTTTGGGGGGTGATGGGTGGTTCGAAAAATTGTTGTTTCTCTGGTGTTGCGCTGGTTTTTTTCGTTTTCGGTGTTTGCCAATTGATGGGTGCAATTGGGGGATTTTAATTGCGGGGAGGTAAAGTATGTAAATGAAATGAAAGAAATTTGGTTTGGGTTGAACAATGTTGGGTTTTATTTTCGGGGTACCAAATAGGTCTTACCTCTATGCGGGTTGGTACAAGAATAGAAAGAGATTAGGGTTACAGCCTAGTAGCTAACTTCAAAAAAAGGAAATAGGGAAATAATGAAGGAACAATTTTGGAGAGTTTACAAAGTAAAGTGGTAGTGACATCTATGTATTCAATATAACATTCAAAAGGGACTCTAGTTCATAATTCATCTGAACATTATCGGCCGCCTTGCAGCAACTGCTGCTAAACAATCCATAAAGGCAAGCGCGTTAAAAATTAACATAATTCAATTAAACTTAACCTAAGGGGGAGCCTTTTGTTGATCGGAGGGACTCCACTCACTCCTTTAAAAAAAAAGTAAACTAAACAATAGATACTTAGATACTAGTGAGAAAGATATTCTTAATAACTTATATTATTAATACTTAATAAAATGCATGTAGTAGTCTTCAGTATAAGTGCGATAAAGAGATAAATAAATTTAAAAGCGATCGAGAAATAACACTAACCCACATATGCATACGAGTGTGATATATGACGATAAAAGATGTTCTTAATTATGTTAATGATGAATTAATGTTAATGACTTCCTGACAAGGAAGCAAACACAATTTAACAATTGCACGAGTGATTATTCCCTTTTGCGTTCTGATATCCGCTATTCTGACTCGTTTGTCGGCACCGAGATACGTCTTGACTACTCTACCCAATCTCCATTCATTTGGAGGCAACTGTTCGTCTCGTATGACAACCAGATCATCCACCTGAATATCCCTTTGCGGAAACTTCCATTTATTTCGCTTATGAACTGATGGTGCAGAATTTTAAGTTTTTGCCATCGGTTGAGAATATTTAAGGATCCATCGGCGAGTGACGGTTCAGGAGGACTAAGTAGAGGGCCACCTCTTAAGAAATGTCCTGGAGTGAGAGGTAGAATGTCAGAAGGGTTATCAGAGACAGGGGATATTGGTCTTGAATTTAAACAGGACTCAATTCGAGCGAGAAGCGTTGAGAACTCTTCGAATGTCAGTTTTGTACTTCCGGCGACTTTACGGATATGAGCCTTAAAACTTTTGACGCCTGCCTCCTGGAGGTATAAACGTCCATTTGATTTGCGAAAAATTCGTACTAGGGTAACTCTTAAGAGCACTTTTGAAATCGTGAATAAGATATCTTGAAGCACCGACAAAATTTGTGCCATTATCTGAAAATATCTGATCAGGAATGCCTCTGCGGGACACGAAGCGAGAAAAACAGGCAAGGAAAGCTTGAGTCGACAAATCACTCACCGCTTCTAGGTGTATTGCTTTTGTCGAAAAACAAACGAACAAGCACACATAGCCTTTCTCCAAACGACAAGCCCGTCCATAGTAATTTTTTATTAAAAAGGGTCCTGCAAAATCGATTCCCGTATTTGTGAACGGTAATGTAAATGTCGTTCTTTGTACAGGGAGCGCACCCATGATTTGCGTCTGGAGTTTCTTCTTGTGAATCATACACACTTTGCACTCACGGATACATTTCTTTACAAGATTTTTCAGCTTCGGAATCCAAAATTCAGAACGAATTATGCGAATCATGAGCTGGATCTCACCATGTAAAGAAAGTATGTGTACGAAGTCAACAATCAGTTTTGAAAAGTACGCATTATAAGGGAGTAAAATTGGATGACGCTCATTATAGGTAAGTGTAGTCGTTAGAGTTAATCTTCCATTAACTCGAAGGATTTGCTTAGAATCCAAAAAAGGGTTAAGCGTCAGCAGACAACTTTTTGGCTTAAGGGACTGACCTTTATATAAAGCGTCATACTCATGAGAAAAATAAATCTTTTGAGACAGCATTATCATTCGGGTTTTCGTAAATTCGATTTCCTCAGGTGAAATGGAATACACTGCCGATAGTCTCCTGCGAAATCGAGTGGCGTTGTAAAATCTAAACACATAGCTGATAACTCGCACTGCCTTATGCCAGGAAGAAAATCGATTGAGAATGGGCTCGAAGTCATCAACTGCGATTGAAGAAAAACTTTTGATAGTTTTTGCTTCCATCAAAGACTCATCTGGGGGTAACGGAACTGAATCTGGCCAATAACTTGGATGCTGCCGTAGCCACTTCGGGCCAGTCCACCAGAGTTCACTTTCTCGTAATTCGTGAGGTGTCACGCCACGAGTGGCCAGGTCGGCAGGGTTATCCGATGAAGGAACATGTCTCCATTTTGCACCTTTAACGTTTGTTAAGATTTCGGAAATTCTATTTGCCACGAAAGTTTTCCAAGTGCACGGTGGTTTACTAAGCCACCACAAAACAATGGTCGAGTCCGTCCACAAAAATAACGTAACGTCCTTAAGAAAATGTAACTTTTCAAAAGCCACTCGAACCATATTCGATAATAAGACGGCGCCTTGCAAGGCGTGGCAAGGATATTGAGTGTACGGGAGCTACTTTGCTCTTTGCCCAGAGTAAATGAGAAGAGAACAAATTAACATTCTTTTTGGTTTAACTAACCCCCGACAGCAAAATAGATAGTCTGAAAAGGATCAGATTCCTGTACTATCATGCAATACCAGTACGTCGAGAAAAATTAATAAGGTCAGATCGTGTACTTCAGTGTATGCGCTGCCAGAGGTTCGGGCACGCCGCAGCTAACTGCGATATTCAATTTAGATGCGTTAAGTGCAACAGGGACCACAAGTATAGGGAGTGTCCTTTGGGAATGGGTAGAGTCAGCTCTCGTGTTTACTCTGCAAAAGCTCACGGCATCCTGCCAATTTCAAGGCATGTCCCAATTATCAGCAGGTTAAACAGAACGTGTTGGCTCAGAAACAGAGGTCCGAAGAAGAGAAGGGTCGAAAGAGTCGCTCGTTCTCAAATTTTGTTGTACCCAATGTGTCATTTGTCCAAATGGTATATCTGGACCGGGTAAGGCAAACACAAAAACCACACCAAAGGTTCCTATGCCTGAAGCGGATCTGGATTTGTAAGCGATCCATCTGTCACTGCACGGAAAGATGGACAAACTCCAGAATCAGTTAAATGAGCAAGCGGCTCGAATAAACGTTATCTATTCGACGCTGTTTGCTGAGTCAACCGCGCCATAAATATGATGGGTACGCTGGACGAGGAAAAACTAAAGATCCTTGCGTTGAATATTAATTCAATGATCAGTATCGAGAGAGGATCAATGTTTCGAATCGGTTGAAAGCCGAAAAGCCAGATGTACTTTTGGTTAGCGAGACTAAGCTAAATCCGAAGCACAAAGTAGGCAAGTAGAAATTACAAGGTAGTTACAAGGTAGTTACAAGGTAGTTAGAAGAGATCGGCCCAACTCCACTCAAGGAGGCGGTGTCGGTATCTTAAAGGCTTGCGATATAGGGTCATATATAGCAGGGACATGCATAGGTTCCATGTGTTGGAAGCATACATCGTGTGCATTCCCCTCCATAGCCAGAGGCGGGTGTACGTGGTGTCGCTTTACGCACCTGACGCACCTCAACCCATTATATTTTTAAATGAGCTCGAGACACTTTTTCGTTGCTTACAGCTTCAATCGGAAGACAATTATTACTTTACGGGCGGATACCTTAATGCTAAACATGCGGCATGGGGAAATGATACTCCGAACCCTAGGGGCAACCAGTTTCACGACTGGTAGCGTCATAATATGATTGAGTACAAACTCGAGTTGTACGCGACGGATTTCCCGTCTTTCTCTAGAGAAGGTGTGTTTCGGGGGGTGATGGGTGGTTCGAAAAATTGTTGTTTCTCTGGTGTTGCGCTGGTTTTTTTCGTTTTCGGTGTTTGCCAATTGATGGGTGCAATTGGGGGATTTTAATTGCGGGGAGGTAAAGTATGTAAATGAAATGAAAGAAATTTGGTTTGGGTTGAACAATGTTGGGTTTTATTTTCGGGGTACCAAATAGGTCTTACCTCTATGCGGGTTGGTACAAGAATAGAAAGAGATTAGGGTTACAGCCTAGTAGCTAACTTCAAAAAAAGGAAATAGGGAAATAATGAAGGAACAATTTTGGAGAGTTTACAAAGTAAAGTGGTAGTGACATCTATGTATTCAATATAACATTCAAAAGGGACTCTAGTTCATAATTCATCTGAACATTATCGGCCGCCTTGCAGCAACTGCTGCTAAACAATCCATAAAGGCAAGCGCGTTAAAAATTAACATAATTCAATTAAACTTAACCTAAGGGGGAGCCTTTTGTTGATCGGAGGGACTCCACTCACTCCTTTAAAAAAAAAGTAAACTAAACAATAGATACTTAGATACTAGTGAGAAAGATATTCTTAATAACTTATATTATTAATACTTAATAAAATGCATGTAGTAGTCTTCAGTATAAGTGCGATAAAGAGATAAATAAATTTAAAAGCGATCGAGAAATAACACTAACCCACATATGCATACGAGTGTGATATATGACGATAAAAGATGTTCTTAATTATGTTAATGATGAATTAATGTTAATGACTTCCTGACAAGGAAGCAAACACAATTTAACAATTGCACGAGTGATTATTCCCTTTTGCGTTCTGATATCCGCTATTCTGACTCGTTTGTCGGCACCGAGATACGTCTTGACTACTCTACCCAATCTCCATTCATTTGGAGGCAACTGTTCGTCTCGTATGACAACCAGATCATCCACCTGAATATCCCTTTGCGGAAACTTCCATTTATTTCGCTTATGGAGCTCCTTCAAATATTCTTCTTTCCAATGGTAACTGAACTGATGGTGCAGAATTTTAAGTTTTTGCCATCGGTTGAGAATATTTAAGGATCCATCGGCGAGTGACGGTTCAGGAGGACTAAGTAGAGGGCCACCTCTTAAGAAATGTCCTGGAGTGAGAGGTAGAATGTCAGAAGGGTTATCAGAGACAGGGGATATTGGTCTTGAATTTAAACAGGACTCAATTCGAGCGAGAAGCGTTGAGAACTCTTCGAATGTCAGTTTTGTACTTCCGGCGACTTTACAGATATGAGCCTTAAAACTTTTGACGCCTGCCTCCCATAATCCACCCATATGGGGGGCTCCTGGAGGTATAAACGTCCATTTGATTTGCGAAAAATTCGTACTAGGGTAACTCTTAAGAGCACTTTTGAAATCGTGAATAAGATATCTTGAAGCACCGACAAAATTTGTGCCATTATCTGAAAATATCTGATCAGGAATGCCTCTGCGGGACACGAAGCGAGAAAAACAGGCAAGGAAAGCTTGAGTCGACAAATCACTCACCGCTTCTAGGTGTATTGCTTTTGTCGAAAAACAAACGAACAAGCACACATAGCCTTTCTCCAAACGACAAGCCCGTCTATAGTAATTTTTTATTAAAAAGGGTCCTGCAAAATCGATTCCCGTATTTGTGAACGGTAATGTAAATGTCGTTCTTTGTACAGGGAGCGCACCCATGATTTGCGTCTGGAGTTTCTTCTTGTGAATCATACACACTTTGCACTCACGGATACATTTCTTTACAAGATTTTTCAGCTTCGGAATCCAAAATTCAGAACGAATTATGCGAATCATGAGCTGGATCTCACCATGTAAAGAAAGTATGTGTACGAAGTCAACAAACAGTTTTGAAAAGTACGCATTATAAGGGAGTAAAATTGGATGACGCTCATTATAGGTAAGTGTAGTCGTTAGAGTTAATCTTCCATTAACTCGAAGGATTTGCTTAGAATCCAAAAAAGGGTTAAGCGTCAGCAGACAACTTTTTGGCTTAAGGGACTGACCTTTATATAAAGCGTCATACTCATGAGAAAAATAAATCTTTTGAGACAGCATTATCATTCGGGTTTTCGTAAATTCGATTTCCTCAGGTGAAATGGAATACACTGCCGATAGTCTCCTGCGAAATCGAGTGGCGTTGTAAAATCTAAACACATAGCTGATAATTCGCACTGCCTTATGCCAGGAAGAAAATCGATTGAGAATGGGCTCGAAGTCATCAACTGCGATTGAAGAAAAACTTTTGATAGTTTTTGCTTCCATCAAAGACTCATCTGGGGGTAACGGAACTGAATCTGGCCAATAACTTGGATGCTGCCGTAGCCACTTCGGGCCAGTCCACCAGAGTTCACTTTCTCGTAATTCGTGAGGTGTCACGCCACGAGTGGCCAGGTCGGCAGGGTTATCCGATGAAGGAACATGTCTCCATTTTGCACCTTTAACGTTTGTTAAGATTTCGGAAATTCTATTTGCCACGAAAGTTTTCCAAGTGCACGGTGGTTTACTAAGCCACCACAAAACAATGGTCGAGTCCGTCCACAAAAATAACGTAACGTCCTTAAGAAAATGTAACTTTTCAAAAGCCACTCGAACCATATTCGATAATAAGACGGCGCCTTGCAAGGCGTGGCAAGGATATTGAGTGTACGGGAGCTACTTTGCTCTTTGCCCAGAGTAAATGAGAAGAGAACAAATTAACATTCTTTTTGGTTTAACTAACCCCCGACAGCAAAATAGATAGTCTGAAAAGGATCAGATTCCTGTACTATCATGCAATACCAGTACGTCGAGAAAAATTAATAAGGTCAGATCGTGTACTTCAGTGTATGCGCTGCCAGAGGTTCGGGCACGCCGCAGCTAACTGCGATATTCAATTTAGATGCGTTAAGTGCAACAGGGACCACAAGTATAGGGAGTATCCTTTGGGAATGGGTAGAGTCAGCTCTCGTGTTTACTCTGCAAAAGCTCACGGCATCCTGCCAATTTCAAGGCATGTCCCAATTATCAGCAGGTTAAACAGAACGTGTTGGCTCAGAAACAGAGGTCCGAAGAAGAGAAGGGTCGAAAGAGTCGCTCGTTCTCAAATTTTGTTGTACCCAATGTGTCATTTGTCCAAATGGTATATCTGGACCGGGTAAGGCAAACACAAAAACCACACCAAAGGTTCCTATGCCTGAAGCGGATCTGGATTTGTAAGCGATCCATCTGTCACTGCACGGAAAGATGGACAAACTCCAGAATCAGTTAAATAAGCAAGCGGCTCGAATAAACGTTATCTATTCGACGCTGTTTGCTGAGTCAACCGCGCCATAAATATGATGGGTACGCTGGACGAGGAAAAACTAAAGATCCTTGCGTTGAATATTAATTCAATGATCAGTATCGAGAGATGATCAATGTTTCGAATCGGTTGAAAGCCGAAAAGCCAGATGTACTTTTGGTTAGCGAGACTAAGCTAAATCCGAAGCACAAAGTAGGCAAGTAGAAATTACAAGGTAGTTACAAGGTAGTTACAAGGTAGTTACAAGAGATCGGCCCAACTCCACTCAAGGAGGCGGTGTCGGTATCTTAAAGGCTTGCGATATAGGGTCATATATAGCAGGGACATGCATAGGTTCCATGTGTTGGAAGCATACATCGTGTGCATTCCCCTCCATAGCCAGAGGCGGGTGTACGTGGTGTCGCTTTACGCACCTGACGCACCTCAACCCATTATATTTTTAAATGAGCTCGAGACACTTTTTCGTTGCTTACAGCTTCAATCGGAAGACAATTATTACTTTACGGGCGGATACCTTAATGCTAAACATGCGGCATGGGGAAATGATACTCCGAACCCTAGGGGCAACCAGTTTCACGACTGGTAGCGTCATAATATGATTGAGTACAAACTCGAGTTGTACGCGACGGATTTCCCGTCTTTCTCTAGAGAAGGTGTGTTTCGGGGGGTGATGGGTGGTTCGAAAAATTGTTGTTTCTCTGGTGTTGCGCTGGTTTTTTTCGTTTTCGGTGTTTGCCAATTGATGGGTGCAATTGGGGGATTTTAATTGAGGGGAGGTAAAGTATGTAAATGAAATGAAAGAAATTTGGTTTGGGTTGAACAATGTTGGGTTTTATTTTCGGGGTACCAAATAGGTCTTACCTCTATGCGGGTTGGTACAAGAATAGAAAGAGATTAGGGTTACAGCCTAGTAGCTAACTTCAAAAAAAGGAAATAGGGAAATAATGAAGGAACAATTTTGGAGAGTTTACAAAGTAAAGTGGTAGTGACATCTATGTATTCAATATAACATTCAAAAGGGACTCTAGTTCATAATTCATCTGAACATTATCGGCCGCCTTGCAGCAACTGCTGCTAAACAATCCATAAAGGCAAGCGCGTTAAAAATTAACATAATTCAATTAAACTTAACCTAAGGGGGAGCCTTTTGTTGATCGGAGGGACTCCACTCACTCCTTTAAAAAAAAAGTAAACTAAACAATAGATACTTAGATACTAGTGAGAAAGATATTCTTAATAACTTATATTATTAATACTTAATAAAATGCATGTAGTAGTCTTCAGTATAAGTGCGATAAAGAGATAAATAAATTTAAAAGCGATCGAGAAATAACACTAACCCACATATGCATACGAGTGTGATATATGACGATAAAAGATGTTCTTAATTATGTTAATGATGAATTAATGTTAATGACTTCCTGACAAGGAAGCAAACACAATTTAACAATTGCACGAGTGATTATTCCCTTTTGCGTTCTGATATCCGCTATTCTGACTCGTTTGTCGGCACCGAGATACGTCTTGACTACTCTACCCAATCTCCATTCATTTGGAGGCAACTGTTCGTCTCGTATGACAACCAGATCATCCACCTGAATATCCCTTTGCGGAAACTTCCATTTATTTCGCTTATGGAGCTCCTTCAAATATTCTTCTTTCCAACGGTAACTGAACTGATGGTGCAGAATTTTAAGTTTTTGCCATCGGTTGAGAATATTTAAGGATCCATCGGCGAGTGACGGTTCAGGAGGACTAAGTAGAGGGCCACCTCTTAAGAAATGTCCTGGAGTGAGAGGTAGAATGTCAGAAGGGTTATCAGAGACAGGGGATATTGGTCTTGAATTTAAACAGGACTCAATTCGAGCGAGAAGCGTTGAGAACTCTTCGAATGTCAGTTTTGTACTTCCGGCGACTTTACGGATATGAGCCTTAAAACTTTTGACGCCTGCCTCCCATAATCCACCCATATGGGGGCTCCTGGAGGTATAAACGTCCATTTGATTTGCGAAAAATTCGTACTAGGGTAACTCTTAAGAGCACTTTTGAAATCGTGAATAAGATATCTTGAAGCACCGACAAAATTTGTGCCATTATCTGAAAATATCTGATCAGGAATGCCTCTGCGGGACACGAAGCGAGAAAAACAGGCAAGGAAAGCTTGAGTCGACAAATCACTCACCGCTTCTAGGTGTATTGCTTTTGTCGAAAAACAAACGAACAAGCACACATAGCCTTTCTCCAAACGACAAGCCCGTCCATAGTAATTTTTTATTAAAAAGGGTCCTGCAAAATCGATTCCCGTATTTGTGAACGGTAATGTAAATGTCGTTCTTTGTACAGGGAGCGCACCCATGATTTGCGTCTGGAGTTTCTTCTTGTGAATCATACACACTTTGCACTCACGGATACATTTCTTTACAAGATTTTTCAGCTTCGGAATCCAAAATTCAGAACGAATTATGCGAATCATGAGCTGGATCTCACCATGTAAAGAAAGTATGTGTACGAAGTCAACAAACAGTTTTGAAAAGTACGCATTATAAGGGAGTAAAATTGGATGACGCTCATTATAGGTAAGTGTAGTCGTTAGAGTTAATCTTCCATTAACTCGAAGGATTTGCTTAGAATCCAAAAAAGGGTTAAGCGTCAGCAGACAACTTTTTGGCTTAAGGGACTGACCTTTATATAAAGCGTCATACTCATGAGAAAAATAAATCTTTTGAGACAGCATTATCATTCGGGTTTTCGTAAATTCGATTTCCTCAGGTGAAATGGAATACACTGCCGATAGTCTCCTGCGAAATCGAGTGGCGTTGTAAAATCTAAACACATAGCTGATAACTCGCACTGCCTTATGCCAGGAAGAAATTCGATTGAGAATGGGCTCGAAGTCATCAACTGCGATTGAAGAAAAACTTTTGATAGTTTTTGCTTCCATCAAAGACTCATCTGGGGGTAACGGAACTGAATCTGGCCAATAACTTGGATGCTGCCGTAGCCACTTCGGGCCAGTCCACCAGAGTTCACTTTCTCGTAATTCGTGAGGTGTCACGCCACGAGTGGCCAGGTCGGCAGGGTTATCCGATGAAGGAACATGTCTCCATTTTGCACCTTTAACGTTTGTTAAGATTTCGGAAATTCTATTTGCCACGAAAGTTTTCCAAGTGCACGGTGGTTTACTAAGCCACTACAAAACAATGGTCGAGTCCGTCCACAAAAATAACGTAACTTCCTTAAGAAAATGTAACTTTTCAAAAGCCACTCGAACCATATTCGATAATAAGACGGCGCCTTGCAAGGCGTGGCAAGGATATTGAGTGTACGGGAGTGTAGTGTATAACACTGTAGTATATAGTACTATAGCTTTTATTTATAAATATTAATGTTAGTAGTTAAGTTCCTATATTGAATGAATGTCAGGAATATTAATAATCATTAATAAAATGTTCTCGATCGGGATAGTTTCCCAATGTATTAAACTTATTCAAAACTAGTATTCTACATTTTGGCGACGAGGATTGAAGAACGAATTTAAAAGAATTGGTTTGAATTCATTTAAAAAAAAAGAAAAAAATTGGTAAGATTTCTCAAGAATATTCAAAATTACAGTCGTTTCATAAATATTTATGGCGATGTGTATATGTAAGTAAATTGTTGGTTAAATTAAAATATATAAAAGAAAATAAAAGATTAAATTCGAAAAACAAAATTTTGGATGAAGGATTAAATTCGTTAATCATCCATTATAGATTAAATTCGTTTGAAAATATTAGATTCGTCTGGAAAGATTAAATTCGTGTGGAAAGATTTAATTCTTTTGGAAAGATTGAATTCGTTTGAAAGGATTTAATTCATTGGGAAAGATGAAATTCGTTTCCTGTTATGGAAAATTCTTACTGATATAAAGTTATATCACAATGTTACAATGAGATTAAATTCTGACGATATTAAACATAAACAGTAGAGGAATGTTTTCACTCATCTGTTGTATTTTGATATAGGTTCACGATGACTGATATGAGTTATCTACATAAAATGGACCAATTTGATTGCAGTTGTGACACTCAATCATTGGGAATGAAATGGGAAAAATGGAAGCGAGCTTTTGAACTATATACTCTTGTGACTGAAATCAAAGATCCTATTAAAAAGAGAGCAAGTCTTTTGCATTGTGGAGGGCAAGATTTGCAGGAAATTTTTTACAATTTACCAGGTGCATTTGTGGATGAAGTCTCAGAATCAAACAAAAATGTGTATGATGTTTGTGTCGAGAAATTGGATGAATACTTTACTCCGCGACAAAATAAGACGTATGAAAGACATGTTTTTAGGCAAATGTGTCAAGAAAAAAATGAAAAATTCGAAGCATTTATTGTCCGTCTTAGACGCCAAGCTACCAAGTGCAAATTTGAAAACACTGACGAACATATTAAAGATCAAGTGGTGGAGAAATGTTTTTCTGAAAAACTAAGACGAAAGATATTAGAGATGGATGATTCAAAGACACTAAATGATGTAGTTTTTCTTGCAAATTCCTTAGAAACCGTAGAATTTCAAATGGAGAATTTTGGAAACAAATCTGGTAACAGCACAATTGAAGTAAATAAAATTTCTGAAAAATCTATAACCAAGCAACGCATTTTCGAATGTTTTCGATGTGGTTCTAAAGAACATTCTGCACGTGATATGAATTGTCCGGCAAGGAATAAAAATTGTCGTAAATGCGGATTAACAGGCCATTTTGAATCCAAGTGCCGGACTAAGCTGAAACGATATGCAGCAAATAATAAAGAGAGAACAAGCAAATTTAAAAAGGAAGTTGTAAGGTCTGTTCAAGAAGATGAAAGTAACGAATACGTTTTTTGCATTCAAAACCAAGAAAGAAATGAAATAATGTGTCAGATCGGAGGCATTTTGGTATCAATTGTTATCGATTCTGGGAGCAAGTCAAACATTATTTCAGAACAAACATGGACAGAAATGAAAGGTCAGGGAATTGCGGTCCGGAATCAAGTAAAAAATCCAAAGAAAACCTTTCTGGCGTATGGCTGCGATAAACCATTGAATGTTTTAGGATCTTTTGAGGCCGACATTTTGGTAGGAAGTAAGAAACAATCTGCTACTTTTTATGTTGTAAAGAATGGACGGAAATGTTTATTGGGGAGTGACACAGCAAAAAAACTGGAAGTGCTTAAACTAGGTTTGGAGTTGTTGAACTCAATTGAGTACACTGTTTTCCCAAAATCAAGGATGTGATGGTTGATATTCCCATAGATAGCTCAGTAACTCCTGTAATTCAGCCTTGTAGGAAATTACCAATACCTTTGGAAGAAAAAATTAAGGCCAAAATACATGAACTTTTGGCATCAGATATAATTGAACAAGTCGAAGGACATTCAAAATGGATTTCTCCTATCGTGCCTATTTTGAAAAAGGATGGTGATATACGTTTATGTGTGGACATGAGAAGAGCGAATACAGCAATATTGAGAGAAAATTACCCATTACCTACAATGAATCAAATTCTTCCTAAACTACGAAAATCAATATTATTTTCAAGACTGGACATAAAAAATGCTTTTCATCAAGTTGAAATTTCTCCAAAATCACGTTATATCACAACATTTATCACCAATAATGGACTATTCAGGTACAAAAGGCTTATGTTTGGAATCACATGTGCGCCCGAAATATTTCAAAAGATAATAGAACGCATGCTTTCTGGTTGCGAAGGAGCCGTTAATTTTATTGATGATATCATAATATTTGGTAAGTCTGAAGAAGAACATAACGCTCGTTTAAAGAACGTACTTGAGGTAATTAAAAAAAACAATGTTTTATTAAACTACGATAAATGTGTATATAATGTCCAGCAAATTGAGTTTTTGGGGCATATCCTTTCTGCAAAAGGTATTCAACCATCTCGAGCAAAATTAGAAGCAATCAATAAATTTCGGGAACCCAAGACGATTGAAGAGCTGGAAAGTTTTTTGGGTCTTATAAATTATGTAGGAAAATTTATAGCAAATCTAGCAACATTAACAGATCCTTTACGTGCATTTTTAAAAAATCAAAATGGACGACACAAGTCTGATATAAAATTAAGCGAGAACGAAATTCGTGCATTTGAAGCTCTTAAAAATGTTCTGAGTAACGACAAACACTTAGGATATTATGATCCAAAAGACAAGACACAGTTAATGGTTGATGCAAGTCCTGTAGCGCTAGGTGCGGTATTGATTCAATTTAATAGCAATGGAAAACCACGAAAAGATATTGTCAGACGGAAAAGGAGGCATTGGCACTTGTGTGGGGTGTAGAACATTTTCATATATATCTATATGGAAAAGATTTCGAACTTGTAACAGACCATAAGCCCCTGGAAATTATTTTCGGTCCGAAATCCAAGCCATGTGCTCGAATAGAAAGATGGGTTCTTCGATTGCAATCCTATAGGTATAAGGTGATTTATAAGCCAGGCAAGTCTAATATTGCTGATCCTTTGTCTCGACTTTGTATCACGAATGGTATTAAGAATTTTGATCACGAAGAACATATACAACAAATCGTATGTAATAGTGTTCCAAAGGCTATGACACTCAATGAAATTGACAAAGTGTCATCAACTGATATTGAAATTTTGAATGTAAAACAGGGCATATACAATAATAATTGGAAGAAGGAAATTCTTCATTTTAAAATTTTTGAAAATGAACTATGTTTTTACGGAAACATATTGTTACGGCATAATAAAATTGTCATTCCGCAACAGCTTCGTAAAAGAGTAATCGAATTTGCTCATGAAGGACATCCAGGTATAGTTGGTACAAAACGACGATTACGAACCAAAGTATGGTGGCCGAAAATTGACCAGGAAGCTGAGAGTTTCGTTAAGAATTGTAAAGGCTGCTTGTTGGTTTCAAATTCAGTACCCCCCCGAACCAATGAAACGAAGAGTACTTCCAATAGCTCCCTGGATAGAGGTTGCTATAGATCTGATGGGACCACTCCCAAGCGGTGAACACATTTTTGTTATAGTGGATTATTATAGTCGTTACAAAGAAATTGTTATAATGAGAAGTATAACGTCTACATCAATAATCAATGCTTTAAAGAAAATTTTCACCAGGTTGGGGTTTCCACATACAATAACTTCAGATAATGGAAAACAATTTGTTAGCGTGGAATTTAAAGATTTTTGCGAAACCTACAATATAAAGCTTTATAACACTATTCCATATTGGCCACAACAAAATGGAGAAGTTGAACGACAGAATCGGGACATACTTAAGAGAATAAAAATAAGCAAGGCAACAAATACTAATTGGAAAGATGATTTGCAAGACTACATACTAAGTTACCACAATACACCACATTCAACAACTGGAAAAGCACCTGCAGAACTGTTTTATGGGAGATTGCTTAAAGACAAAATTCCTTCTGTCATTAGTTATGACCAAGATCTCAATGAAGAAACCAGAGATAGGGATTTATTGGCAAAAGAAAAAGGAAAAATATATGCAGATAAGAAAAGAAATGCCATTCACACTGAGTTGTCTTGTGGTGATAAAGTTCTGGTAAAACGATTGCGAAAAGAAAATAAATTAGATACAAACTTCAGTGAAGAGCCCTATGATGTTCTTGAACAAAAAGGAGGAGATGTATTAATCAAGAATCTTCAAACCGGTGAGATATCACGACGGAATATAGTACATCTAAAAAAAATTAATGGAAAATGGGCTGTACAAAGAAGGGGATCTAAATCGTTATGTGAATTGACTAACGAGACATCCTAGTTGGTCCATATTTTAATATAAACCTACTTTTCTTTGTCTAACTACAATTTGTAATTTTAGTCTAACTACAATTTATAATTTCGATATTAAGTAATCTGTTTTCTTATATTTTAAAATTGGATTTGTTTTAAATTTAATTTGTTATAATATTTAAAAAAAAGGAGAGAATGTAGTGTATAACACTGTAGTATATAGTACTATAGCTTTTATTTATAAATATTAATGTTAGTAGTTAAGTTCCTATATTGAATGAATGTCAGGAATATTAATAATCATTAATAAAATGTTCTCGATCGGGATAGTTTCCCAATGTATTAAACTTATTCAAAACTAGTATTCTACAGGGAGCTACTTTGCTCTTTGCCCAGAGTAAATGAGAAGAGAACGAAGATGGACCATGCTGGACCCGGATGTACAGAGCAGCAGCATAGGCCTTCTCGGAAGAATCACAAAAACCATGTATTTCGATTGGAGCCCATGGAACGTAATCAATCCATCTTGGGATATTAATGGTTTTTATAGCGGCGAGATTGGCTAGATATTGTTTCCACTTTTGTTGTGTAATGGGTTCGAGATTTTGGTCCCATCCTGTATTATCTTTCCAAATCTGCTGCATGATGATTTTTGCAGAGATAACAATCGGAGCAAGCCATCCCGCAGGATCATACAACTTGGCAATTACAGACAGGACGGATCTTTTTGTTATAGAGCATGACAACGTTTCGGAAGCGACTGAGAAAGAAAAAGTGTCTGAAGTGGCCTGCCAGCAGATGCCCAGGGTAGTTGCTGTGCTGGTTTGATCGATTTTCAAAAAATCCGCATTTAGCAAGTGTTCTTTTGGTATGTTTTTCAACAAATCAGGCGAATTTGCCGTCCACTTTCGGAGGCTAAATCCTGCTGAGGAAAGAGCTGACTCGAGTTCAGTCTGAGCAGATTGGGCGGTTTGGACATCATGGGCGCCGGACAGTACATCATCCACGTAGAAATCTCGTCTAAGAATGTTTGATGCTAGCGGCTGAGATTCTTGTACGTCGTCAGCGAGTTGACGTAGGGTTCGAATTGCTAAGTACGGGGCGCAATTCACCCCAAAAGTAACCGTTTTGAGTTGAAAATCCTTTATGCTGTCATCTACTGCATCTCTAAACAAAATTCTTTGAAAAGATGTATGCTGAGGGTTGACAAGTATTTGTCTATACATCTTTTCGATGTCACAATTAAAGACATATTTAAAGCAGCGCCAATTTAAAAGAAGCAGGGTTATATCGGACTGAAGTACAGGGCCAGGGTAAAGAATGTCATTGAGGCTCACTCCGTTCGATGAAGGGTTGGATGCATTGAATACCACCCTTACCTTTGTTGTGGTGCTTTGGGGTTTGATTACTGTATGATGAGGTAAGTAATATGAATGAACCTTATTGGATTTTATTATTTCCGATGAGTTGACAGGTTCCATGTGATCAAGGGTTATGTATTCTCGGATGACTGAATAGTATTGATCCTTTAGTTCAACCTTGGCTAAAAGACGCTTTTCAGTCCTAAGAAATTGCCTTAGCGCAACGTCCCTTGAGGTGCCAATCTCAACCTCATTAGGAAAGCTTTCTTTAAAAGGTAGGCTTACAACATAACGTCCTGTAGAATCGCGATAGGTTGTATTTTCATACAAATCCTGACAGCGCTGATCTGCTGATGAAAGCACGGGAGCTTGGGGCAATTCCTCAAGTTTCCAAAAGTTTTCCAGTTGCTTATCGAGTGACTGTTCATTGAAATATGATACGAATGTTGAGTAAGAAGCGTTTTGTCTCATCATCGTATCAAGCGGTCCTAAGAGTATCCAACCAAAGACTGTCTCTTGGGCCATGAGGGTATTGAAAACTTTGCTTTTCACTCCTTCTAATATAATCGAAGGATACAAATCCGCTCCGATAAGCATATCTATTTTCGAGCTTCTGTTAAAGAATGGGTCAGCTAGAGAAAAATCGATGCTATTTTTGAGGTCATCAATGCTAAACGAACATGATGGAATGTGACCGGTAAGTCGCTTGAGAACCAATGCCTGAACGTCAAGAGTGAAATCGTTCATATGATTAGAGCCAAGAGTGAACGTACATAATTTGGAGGAGGAGGCGGTGATGGTTGAACTCATACCGGATATCTGGGCATGAACAGGTTGAGTAGGTAAGTTCAAAATACTCTGGATCTCTTCCGAAATGAATGAGACCTCAGAACCTGGGTCAATGAGAGCCCGCACATTGAACTCGGAGTTATGATGAACAATTTTTACCATTGCGGTAGCCAAAACAGTTTGTCGATGGTTGGTTGAGAACAGGCAATGATGAGTCATGTTTGAAGTGGACTGTATTTCTGGGTGTATGCTATCATGAGAGGTGGAAGCAGCATTACTAGGGGACGGAGAAGGAGTTGGGTCAGAATGTAACAATGTGTGATGCCGATTGTGACATCGGAAGCATGTGTTGGAACTCTTACAATAAGCATGGGTATGGGTGATCGCGAGACAGTTTGAGCAATAGTTATGGTTCCGAACTGTGGTCATTCTATTGTTACAATCCATATTTAAGAACTCGGGACAAAACCGTAAAGGGTGTTGACCTTTACAAACTTTGCACTCTATTTTATTTTTATTTTGTTTTGTATGGTAGGTTTTAACATTCTTGAAACGGGGAGGTTGCTTAGGTTGTGGGGCTTGTTTTGGCTTACTGCCAATAGTCATATCAGATACCGATTCTAGGACGCGAAAGCGATTTGAAAGAAATGTACTCATATCATCCCATAAAGGGATATCAGTGGGCTGATTCAGTGATTGTTCCCAAAGTGATAGGGTTACTTCTGGGAGTCGGCTTGCACAAAGAAAAACTAGGATAGAGTTCCAAGAACTGGTATCTATTCCGTGGGAATTTAAAGCAACTAAACAATCACTTATATCAGTTTGGAGTTTCTTTATTGACCTACCCGATTCAGTTTGAATGTATGGCAGATTGAAGAGAATTTTTATTTGATTATTGACGAGAATCCTTTTATTTTCATAATGATCCTTAAGCGCCTTCCAAGCTACATCAAAATTTTCATCGACAAGTGAGAATTTGTTCACTATTTGGAAGGCATCACCCTTTGTTTTTGATCGTAAGTGAAAAAGCTTTTGCACTGGACTTAGCTTAGTATGTTTAACATATACGGCTGTAAACATGTCTCTGAAAGATGGCCAATCTAAATAGTTGCCAAAAAACACTTCCGTATCGCAAGGCGGAAGTTTTATACAATGGGTGGCACTTGTATCAATTGGAGGTGGAGGTAGCAGAATTGGACTTGGTGCACGTTCCTTAATAGATTCGAGTTTTCCGATTCTATCTATTATTTCACCCAGACATGACACGTAAGTATCAGAAGAAGAACGATACTTAGATTTGACGACGTCAAGGAAAGCCTCGGTTGGTTGAGTAGTAGCTTCATCAGAACGCACGCACTCTTCATAATATTTTTTCACTTTAAGCCAAAGATCTTTAAGTTCTATTTTATAAGCTTGCAAAGAAGACACAGTAAAATCAACTATCGGTTTTTCTTTAAAAGATGCGCGAAACTCAACTAGTTGATCTGTTGAAAAAATGAAATCTGCTAAAACGGTCATATTGCAGATCTGCACTTAATGAATTTCCCCAAGAACAATGAAAAAACGTGGCCTGAGAGGTGCCGATATATATGTATATGTAAAATTTAAAAAAAAAGTAAAACACTCACCGGCGTATTGCAATATATATAGATTAAAACCGATTGAATTAGTTATTTATGCACTTTTCAGGGAAGTTTTATCACACTAACGAAATATGTTGGAGTTCCTTTCAGTAGCAATATGTATATATGGGTTTTATATATGTTAACTACTCGTAAATATATAAAATTAAATATGAAAATAACTACGAATGCACGCGGTAAAATGAACGCACTTATTTAGAAAAATACTTCACGCACCTGATTAAATCCAATCCAAGACTAATTCTCGTGTCCTCTGAACAGTACTGCAACAGCAACGTGTTGGGAATTGGGAGCGAGGGAGCCGAGTTGTAAATTCTCTTTTTTGAGCTGATTTCGTCTATCTGAGTGATGAATGATGATTATGTTATCGTTGATTTTGGGTTTGGTGTAGAAAGAAAATGAGATGAGCGTTTTCCTCTTGAAGAATCCGGCTCGAAGGACCAAATGTTTCGGGGGGTGATGGGTGGTTCGAAAAATTGTTGTTTCTCTGGTGTTGCGCTGGTTTTTTTCGTTTTCGGTGTTTGCCAATTGCCGGGTGCAATTGGGGGATTTTAATTGCGGGGAGGTAAAGTATGTAAATGAAATGAAAGAAATTTGGTTTGGGTTGAACAATGTTGGGTTTTATTTTCGGGGTACCAAATAGGTCTTACCTCTATGCGGGTTGGTACAAGAATAGAAAGAGATTAGGGTTACAGCCTAGTAGCTAACTTCAAAAAAAGGAAATAGGGAAATAATGAAGGAACAATTTTGGAGAGTTTACAAAGTAAAGTGGTAGTGACATCTATGTATTCAATATAACATTCAAAAGGGACTCTAGTTCATAATTCATCTGAACAAGGTGCTTTCTTGGCCTTAGCGCTAGTTGACGAAAGACTAGAACTGACAGACACAGATCAGAGTATCAGACAGAGTACGATAGTGACCACTACGGACTTGCCAGACACAAAAGTAGACTGATGTCGAATCTTAAACAGCTGCAAAGACAGTTTACTGACAGGAACGATCCCTAGATGAGGACACTGAAGTCGATGATCAAACACCTCAAACAGTTGATAGTCGAGAATTACAAAAAATCTGTGAGTTTGTATTGGGGCAATAAAATTCGGGCTATAAAATCCAGTAGTCCGAACATGTTCCCACAAATAAATAAACTGTTCAGACGGAAACGACGGCGGGAGTTGACGGTGTCCCAAACGTCGTATTAAGACACCTGCCTCTAGAAGCGATTGAGATCTTCACCACGCTATTGAACAATGCGCTGATTAATGGCAGTGGTACATCCTATCCCCAAAGGGATAAAGATAGGACCAACCCGGCTAATCTTCGGTCAATTAGTTTGCTCCCGAATGTTAGCAAGGTATTCGAGAAGATCGACTAGAGCTCTTTTGAAGTGGGCTGAAGAAAATAAGATTATTCCGGACAATCAGTTTGGCTTTAGAGCGGGGCATGAAACGATTCATGCCGCGTCGAAATTGGTGTCCGACATTCAGTGGTGCAAGAACGAATTCACGGGTGCCTGCCTGGTCGACTTTGAGAAAGCCTTCGACACCGTATGGTCGGCTAACTAGTTTGGATATGCAAAAACCATTACTATATATGATTTATGACATGCTTATGGGAAAGAAGTTCGTAGTCAAATCTGGCAACGTCACTTCGAGCAATCGGGAAGGTGACCAATCGAGAGATTGCTCATCACCCTGATTATAGGTAATTTAGGTTAAGTAGCTTAGGTAGTTTTAAGTAGTTGTAGGTAGTTTTAAGAAAACCCGAATAATAAAGAGTCCAAGTTTTTAGCAAAGTTTCTTGGAAATGAAAACCAGTAAGACAATTATCTTCGAGTATGCCGAAGCTCAAATACCCGGTACTATATTATTGTAAAATAAAAAAAATATTTTAGTATTAAAAAATTATATATTTGTATGGGAGGTGTGGGTACTTTTTAGTCGACCAAGCTCATTTTTTGTCAAAAATTTTTAAATATTATTAAAACAATATGTGCAAAGTTTATACTTGCTATCTTTACTGTAGCTATTTAAATTTAATTTTTAACATAAAAAGCTATGTAAATCTGATATTTTTGTATGGGAGGTAGTAGTAGTTTTCATCCAATCTTGCTCATCTTCGAACTTAGCCTCAGTTTGGTGGATAAAAGCTTACATACCAAATTTCAAGTCGATAGCTCTTAAATTACGGCCGTAATCGTGCGGACAGACAGACGGACATCGTTAGATCGACTAAGAAAGTGATGCTGATCAATAATATATGTAGTTTGTCATACCTACAACGCCTCCTTATGGGCGTTACAAATGGAATGACAAAGTGAATATACCCTCACCACAGTGTGGTACCGGGTATAAAAACAGCACAAAACACAAAAATTTATAGATTTAAGGCCGAAAGGCAATAGTTATAAGTATATAGTTAAGTTTAGAGTGCTCGTTAAGAGCCCGTAAGCTAGAATAAGATAAATGTTAGTACCTATTAATTTAGATTTAATCATTTTTGTCTAGCTTATAAGTTAAAGAAAGAATATAATAAAAATGAATTTAAAAGTTAAAAAAATATACGGATGGACAGATTCCAGTGTTACACTCGCCTGGATCCGCCAACATCCTGGAAAATGGTGCACATTTATCGTAAATCGGGTGTCCCAGATCCAGAAAGTCATATTTCCGGAGAATTGGTTTCACGTACGGTCATCAGATAACCCATGGGTGACTACCCCATATCGCGTGTTGATGCACGCGATAAGTAGAGTTGATTTTTCCGGACCAGTGCTACTGAGGTTTTCAAAAGGACCTGGATCGAAAGCAGTAAAGGGATATAATTTCCATATTCATGTGTATTGCAACTCGTGCTATGCATTATTGGAACTCGCGAGCGACTTACCATCATCGACATTCATCGCAGTATTCAAACGCTGTGTTTCTCGTCGTGGCCAATGCCGGGAACTATATAGCTATAATGGCACCAACTTTGTCGGTTCCGAGAGGTAACTGAGGAGCTTACTAACGGATGCTAGTACGGACGAAAACTTAGGCAAATACCTCTCAAACGACGGCACTATCTAGCACTTTAATCCCCCGCTGCTCCGCAAATGTATGATTACTGGGAGGCAGCGGTCAAGCGTCTCAAGTTCCACCTGCGGCGGACGTTGGGAGACAATCTGATAACGTTTGATGAGTTTACGATGCGACGTTGTTAACAGAAATCTAAGCCTGCGTTAACTCAAGGCCTCTCTTCGCCATCTCTTCAGATGTTAACGATTATCTCGCCCTAACACCAGGACACTTTTTAATTGGCGAGACGCTCAAAACTATACCACAGCCCAGCATCACTCACCTCAAATTCAACCTACTCAACAGATGGCAGCTGACATCGAGTTTGAGACAACACTTTTGGAGACGATGGAGTACTGAGTACTTGGTGCAACTTCAACAGCGCACCAAGTGGACTCAAAGCAGTTCCAATTACAGGGTAGGAGATTTAGTTGTCATTCGAGGCGAGAGGTTACCCCCGACTAAGTGGAAGCTGAGTAGAGTCGCAAACGTGCAGATGGAAGCGTTCGAATTGTCACGTTGAACGGCAGATGGACTACTTACGCGTCCCATAGTCAAGATAGCTCGTCTTTTCTCACCATCAGAGGACGCTATAGAGCGCGTGGTTGAAGCATAGGTGAAGCATTTCATATTTTTGATCGCATTTGGCTATTCGCTCAATGCGGGCAGAATGTTGAGGCCAAAACTCTCATTCACTACTTCAGTCTTTCTCTGAATGTCTATGGTGACGGTAGCGCGCACTCTTTAGTTTTAAATAAATTTGTTCATATAGTCGAAGCGTTTTACTTTGCACATTTTCCATTTCAGCGAAAACAGGCCGTGTTTAATTTTTCAAACTAATGAAAAAAAAGTCTGGACCACTATTGGTTATGGTCTCTAATGTTTATTAATTTGTATTACTGTTTAGTGGAGTCTTTTTGTTAATAAAAAAAAGTTTCATAACATTTCTTGTTTTTTTTTTTAATTTTGATTGAGAAAACAATAAATGGGAAGTGTTTTTAGGCAATGTATTGCTAATATTGCAATTAATGGATATTTAAAAAAATATATATATAATTTTTCAGAATTGCACACCCGTCTACATAATTCATGCGACGCCACTGTTATATACCTATCTATATAAAAATGTTATGTTGGTTTGTGTACTATGTTTCAAAAACTCGAAACGTTTTGCACCGATTGAGCTCAAATTTTCAGAGAATCTTTGGTATTGACTCGTGATGGTTATTATGATTTGATATTGCCCCTTGAGTGTTCCTGTAAAGACTGGTCAAAATTGGACAGATGGGCGTGGCACCGCCAATACAAAAAAAAACCAGTAAGACAATTATCTTCGACTATGCCGAAGCTCAAATACCCGGTACTATATTAATATAAAATAAAAAAAATATTTTAGTATTAAAAAATTATATATTTGTATGGGAGGTATGGGTACTTTTTATTCGACCAAGCTCATTTTTTGTCAAAAATTTCTAAATATTATTAGAACAATATGTGCAAAGTTTAAACTTGCTATCTTTACTGTAGCTATTTACATTTAATTTTTAACATAAAAAGCTATATAAATCTGATATTTTTGTATGGGAGGTAGTAGTACTTTTCATCCGATCTTGCTCATCTTCGAACTTAGCCTCAGTCTGGTGGATAAAAGCTTACGTACCAAATTTCAAGTCGATAGCTCTTAAATTACGGCCGTAATCGTGCGGACAGACAGACGGACAGACGGACAGACAGACGGACAGACGGACAGACGGACAGACAGACGGACATCGCTAGATCGACTAAGAAAGTGATGCTGATCAATAATATATATAGTTTGTCATACCTACAACGCCTACTTATGTGCGTTACAAATGGAATGACAAAGTGAATATACCCTCACCACAGTGTGGTACCGGGTATAAACATTCAAAATCTTTTATGCCGAAAACCAAAGAATCGATTGAGTGTGGTCAAAATTCGACAAAAAGGCGTGGCACTGAGCACTGCGCAGCGCATACAAAAAAAATTGGAAAAGCTATTCTTCGACAGCCTTGGAAGCCAAAGTTTCTAAAATTTGTAGCATTGATATGCATAATTCATTGTCCTGATAGAGAAGAATATTATCTAGTAGGCAATACGTTTTCTAGAAAAACAAAAAAATGTGTGCTCTGTGCAGTGATGGGACTTCTACCACTTAAGTGGTATTTCTACCACTTTTTGCTTAACCCAAAATTCTACCACCCACAAATCCAAATCTACCACTTTTTCAGATGGGGAAAAATAACGTATATAGGTAATAACAAATACCCACGCACTATAAGACTTATTTTCCATCATCCACATAATAGAAACCGAGTGGTTGAATAATTTTAAATTTTTGTGCACTCTGGAAAATTGGTATACTGGTACTGAACTTTGGAAAAAAATCTGTGATGCTTTGTGAGGTGGGTTTACCACAAAAAAAATCTCGAAAGCAAAAATCTCGAATTTAAAAAATCTCGAAAAATAAATCTAGAAAGCATAACCTCGAATAACAAAAATCTCGAATTCATATTAAAAATGGTGTTAAAAAGTGAGATGCGTATGCATGTGCCCCCCTGCAACCCTCCTGCTTGGGTTTACTGTTTGGCTATGGGATGGGTGCAAACAAAATTTCGAATTTACTTTTTATTTTCGAGATATAGTCTTTCGAGATTTTTGCTTTCGAGATTAAAAAATATTTTTTTTCAAGATTTTTAGAATTCGAGATTTTTGTCATTCGAGATTTCGTCATGATCCCTTGTGAGGTGACATTTATAGAGCTCAAGAAAATTTGATCTGAATGTTTGCAAAAAATTATTCATCATATTTTGGGTATTGCTAGCATAATAGTAGCATTTATGGTATGTTTTAAAAATCTACCACTTTCTACCACTTTTTGGTTTCCCAATATACCACCTTTTGCCTACCCTCAAGTCCCAACACTGTCTGTGGCATTAAAATAAAAACTGTTTATCACTGATTTAAATGAATTTGAAATCGATTTTTAATTTTTTTATTTTGCACTACAATATTATTTATTTTGTAGGCAGGGGCTTCGCTAGTATAATAATAAAACAAATAAAAGTATACAACAACAATTTGTGTCCTTGCTCGATATTTAAACCAAAAAGCGGTATTAGGTTTTTCTTTTGGTTAGGTCTGAACAAAATGTTAAAATAGAAGAAGTGAGTTTGGATTTTCATTACGCTGTTCAAGAGTCGGCAAATTAACGAGCAATTTTCAAAAATTAGATCTTAGGTTTGGATTTTCATTAGGTATAGGTTTTAAACTTGTAAATGTATACCTACAAGTCGGCATTTTCAAAGATTCCACATGAACTCGTAAAAATGTAGCTAGTTCCGATTCGATTTTAAAAAGGACAGTCGGCATCTGTGAATATGCCGACTGAAATCCTTAGATTCGACGTCGGCATCGGTGAATTTGCCGACTGAAATCCTTAAAATGTAGCAAGTTTCGATTCTATTTTTGAAATACCGGGTCCCGGGTGGCATTTCTAATTTGAGGTTAAATTCGAATGAATATGTTATTCGCTAGTTTGTGGAACTCGGCTTATTGAAGTGGGCGAACTTTGACCATTCGCGGCAAGGGTGTTTTCGTTCGCGGCAAATAGTTTGTAAAACGAAATTTCGTTTTTTAAACTTGTTTTCTTAATACGGCTGAAAAACTTCCGAATATTCGTTCGTTCGTAGATAGTTAGTCGCTCTCATGTGAATGGTCCTTTAGGTATCAAAGTCTTATATACGAAAGAACACCGAATCGATTGACCTCAAATTTACAGGAGATCTTAAGTATTAAATAAATAAATAAATAGACACCCTAGGCCTAGCTTCTCGCAACCATTCGTTTTTGCGTGAGTTTCTATTTTTGGGACGAATGGAATGGACCTACAATTTTATGCCGAGTCCGAACGGCTGAATTGAGAAGCTTTTTCATGACAGTCATACTCTCGGATGTTTGTCAGACGTTCGCGAGAGGTGGCGCAGCAGAAAAAACCTTAAGATATAATTTGTGTTTTTCCGGTGATCGAACCTGGCATCCCTCGCACAGTAGTCCAGCACACTAAACACTCCGCTACTGCGCTCTTAAGTATTGGCACGGGATATTTCCTGTGAAAATTGGTCAAAATTGGACAAAGGGGCGTAGGACCTCCCATACAAAAAAACAAATTCTATGATGGGGTTAAATTCGATGACGTTAGATATAACTCGATAACCGATAGGCCGATTTTTATGATTTCTATACAATCGGCAAGTTCCTGCAATAAGTCGGCATTTCAATGAAAGACACCCCTCCAAGGCTCGAACCATCGCTACGCCCCTGTTTCAGTGGCAAAGTGGGACACGAAGATAAAACCTGTTAGGTGAAACAACGTGCAGATAGGAAACGGGTTAATCTTTGTAGTAATACTGCAAAGTCCGGGGTGATACCATCGCTGTTGTAAACGGTATTATTTGTCATTGCCTTCTTCATACGGGCTCCGATTTCTCCTTGATCAAAGCTGATATTGCAAAAAAACTTTGTGCAAGAACATCGAATTATCTCTTAAGTATTCAAGGTATTGGCTTGAGTCCCATTATATTAAAAAAGCAGACTGATCTATTAGTAGAATTTGAAGATTTAATAATCGAGGTTAAATTTCAAAATGTTGACTCAAAGACCATGCCTTGGAAATAAAAGTTGATACTGATAGCACAGTCAATCGGACGAAAATGATAGAAAATGATGGCCTCTAAATTTTTTTTCCTGTAGCAGGAAACGCAATAGAAAGACAGCTTTCGTAACATACGGGCAGTATGAATATTTGCGGATACCTTTCGGGTTAGCGAATGCTTCTGTTGTGTTTCAAAGATATATTAACAAAGCGCTTGGCGATCTCAAGGATGGCATTGGTCTTGTTAGATGATGTACCAATTCTATCAAAAACTGTTTGTGAAGATTAGGAAAGATTAGATACCGTCCTGCAAGCATTGACTGATTGCGAATTCTCTCTGGATACTTAATGGGTTAAGGAAAGTTGTGTATCATTGTAACGGAATTTAAATGACCTTTACACTGATGCCGAAATTTACATGAAGTAAGTTCAAATTATGAGCAGAATTAACTTTAGTTTTGTCAAAATACTTATGCCGGCCACTGTAGTTGTATCATATTACTTACGAAATAAAGGGTACAATTTGTATGGAATCAGGAGTGCGAGGAAGCCAGGCACTATATCATAAGTCAACTCACTAAAAGACCAGTTTTAGGTATTTTGAATCCAACACGAAAAACGGAGCTTCACACCGATGCTCACTATCTGAGCCGAAACCCACCTGTACGAACTTGCTATCAACTGAACAGTCTGTCTGAAAATAGGCTTAACGTGGAACAAAGTATGGATCAAGAAGTTCTGGAAGTTATTGATCAAATTCATGCTGGTGACAATGATGCGAGGTCTCGCTACTCCGTTAAACAATAGGTATATGCTTTATCGGAAAACGGAAGAATGTACTGTATACAGTGAATACATCCCTAAACAGTGTCGTTTGTCGTTGCTGAGACGTTGTCGCAAGACGCTTGAAAAATGAGACAACACTTTTGGATGCCTTCAATGGCGAGAAAGAAGTTTGTGATATCCTGTCTTAATTGTCTTATAGTCTTTCGAGATTTTTGCTTTCGAGATTAAAAAATATTTTTTTTCAAGATTTTTAGAATTCGAGATTTTTGTCATTCGAGATTTCGTCATGATCCCTTGTGAGGTGACATTTATAGAGCTCAAGAAAATTTGATCTGAATGTTTGCAAAAAATTATTCATCATATTTTGGGTATTGCTAGCATAATAGTAGCATTTATGGTATGTTTTAAAAATCTACCACTTTCTACCACTTTTTGGTTTCCCAATATACCACCTTTTGCCTACCCTCAAGTCCCAACACTGTCTGTGGCATTAAAATAAAAACTGTTTATCACTGATTTAAATGAATTTGAAATCGATTTTTAATTTTTTTATTTTGCACTACAATATTATTTATTTTGTAGGCAGGGGCTTCGCTAGTATAATAATAAAACAAATAAAAGTATACAACAACAATTTGTGTCCTTGCTCGATATTTAAACCAAAAAGCGGTATTAGGTTTTTCTTTTGGTTAGGTCTGAACAAAATGTTAAAATAGAAGAAGTGAGTTTGGATTTTCATTACGCTGTTCAAGAGTCGGCAAATTAACGAGCAATTTTCAAAAATTAGATCTTAGGTTTGGATTTTCATTAGGTATAGGTTTTAAACTTGTAAATGTATACCTACAAGTCGGCATTTTCAAAGATTCCACATGAACTCGTAAAAATGTAGCTAGTTCCGATTCGATTTTAAAAAGGACAGTCGGCATCTGTGAATATGCCGACTGAAATCCTTAGATTCGACGTCGGCATCGGTGAATTTGCCGACTGAAATTCTTAAAATGTAGCAAGTTTCGATTCTATTTTTGAAATACCGGGTCCCGGGTGGCATTTCTAATTTGAGGTTAAATTCGAATGAATATGTTATTCGCTAGTTTGTGGAACTCGGCTTATTGAAGTGGGCGAACTTTGACCATTCGCGGCAAGGGTGTTTTCGTTCGCGGCAAATAGTTTGTAAAACGAAATTTCGTTTTTTAAACTTGTTTTCTTAATACGGCTGAAAAACTTCCGAATATTCGTTCGTTCGTAGATAGTTAGTCGCTCTCATGTGAATGGTCCTTTAGGTATCAAAGTCTTATATACGAAAGAACACCGAATCGATTGACCTCAAATTTACAGGAGATCTTAAGTATTAAATAAATAAATAAATAGACACCCTAGGCCTAGCTTCTCGCAACCATTCGTTTTTGCGTGAGTTTCTATTTTTGGGACGAATGGAATGGACCTACAATTTTATGCCGAGTCCGAACGGCTGAATTGAGAAGCTTTTTCATGACAGTCATACTCTCGGATGTTTGTCAGACGTTCGCGAGAGGTGGCGCAGCAGAAAAAACCTTAAGATATAATTTGTGTTTTTCCGGTGATCGAACCTGGCATCCCTCGCACAGTAGTCCAGCACACTAAACACTCCGCTACTGCGCTCTTAAGTATTGGCACGGGATATTTCCTGTGAAAATTGGTCAAAATTGGACAAAGGGGCGTAGGACCTCCCATACAAAAAAACAAATTCTATGATGGGGTTAAATTCGATGACGTTAGATATAACTCGATAACCGATAGGCCGATTTTTATGATTTCTATACAATCGGCAAGTTCCTGCAATAAGTCGGCATTTCAATGAAAGACACCCCTCCAAGGCTCGAACCATCGCTACGCCCCTGTTTCAGTGGCAAAGTGGGACACGAAGATAAAACCTGTTAGGTGAAACAACGTGCAGATAGGAAACGGGTTAATCTTTGTAGTAATACTGCAAAGTCCGGGGTGATACCATCGCTGTTGTAAACGGTATTATTTGTCATTGCCTTCTTCATACGGGCTCCGATTTCTCCTTGATCAAAGCTGATATTGCAAAAAAACTTTGTGCAAGAACATCGAATTATCTCTTAAGTATTCAAGGTATTGGCTTGAGTCCCATTATATTAAAAAAGCAGACTGATCTATTAGTAGAATTTGAAGATTTAATAATCGAGGTTAAATTTCAAAATGTTGACTCAAAGACCATGCCTTGGAAATAAAAGTTGATACTGATAGCACAGTCAATCGGACGAAAATGATAGAAAATGATGGCCTCTAAATTTTTTTTCCTGTAGCAGGAAACGCAATAGAAAGACAGCTTTCGTAACATACGGGCAGTATGAATATTTGCGGATACCTTTCGGGTTAGCGAATGCTTCTGTTGTGTTTCAAAGATATATTAACAAAGCGCTTGGCGATCTCAAGGATGGCATTGGTCTTGTTAGATGATGTACCAATTCTATCAAAAACTGTTTGTGAAGATTAGGAAAGATTAGATACCGTCCTGCAAGCATTGACTGATTGCGAATTCTCTCTGGATACTTAATGGGTTAAGGAAAGTTGTGTATCATTGTAACGGAATTTAAATGACCTTTACACTGATGCCGAAATTTACATGAAGTAAGTTCAAATTATGAGCAGAATTAACTTTAGTTTTGTCAAAATACTTATGCCGGCCACTGTAGTTGTATCATATTACTTACGAAATAAAGGGTACAATTTGTATGGAATCAGGAGTGCGAGGAAGCCAGGCACTATATCATAAGTCAACTCACTAAAAGACCAGTTTTAGGTATTTTGAATCCAACACGAAAAACGGAGCTTCACACCGATGCTCACTATCTGAGCCGAAACCCACCTGTACGAACTTGCTATCAACTGAACAGTCTGTCTGAAAATAGGCTTAACGTGGAACAAAGTATGGATCAAGAAGTTCTGGAAGTTATTGATCAAATTCATGCTGGTGACAATGATGCGAGGTCTCGCTACTCCGTTAAACAATAGGTATATGCTTTATCGGAAAACGGAAGAATGTACTGTATACAGTGAATACATCCCTAAACAGTGTCGTTTGTCGTTGCTGAGACGTTGTCGCAAGACGCTTGAAAAATGAGACAACACTTTTGAATGCCTTCAATGGCGAGAAAGAAGTTTGTGATATCCTGTCTTAATTGCCTGGTTGCAAAAAACCTTCGGGAAAAAGCAATCCGAGTTACATACTATCGATAAAGTGCCAGTACAGTTTCATATCATACGCATCGACTGTATGGCTTCATTCAAAGGGGGTACTAGAACCGATAAATCGGTACATTTTAATTGTTGTTGATTCTTTTACGAGCTTTGTCATCCTATCACCCGTGTTATATAAAGAGAAGAAAATTATAAGAAAAGAGTTTCATAAATAAAACAAAAGATGCTGTCCCGAAAGATGATTTCCTTAGGGTTTTCCTCCAAATCCTACAGTAACCACAAGCAGCATACAAATTTCACTGTTTATGGGGTTGTTGAAAAAATATAATAAAAAAAAATATAAATAGCTATGCACCTATTAAAAATTATTTCATTTCCTAAAAAAAAAAAAAAATTACAGTGAAATTCGCCTATAGCGACCTCGGTTATAACGACCATGCGGATATAACGACGCAAATTCTGAGTCCCTTGACTTTACACCATATTTTCCATACAAATTCATCCTGATATAGCGACCTCGGATATAGCGACGATTCCGTATATAGCGTCCGTTTTTTGCTACAATTTGAATATTTTCCTGAATATTTTCCGGATATTAGCGACGAAATATAAAAAATAGCTATTTGGTTTCGTTTGTTTAAATAGCGTTTGTTTTTTGCTAGAATTAAAATTTTTTCCTGCAGATATAGCGACGAAAAACATAAAAAAAAAATTATGTAGTTGCCTGAGCAAAAAATACAGTTGATTTCTTTTGCTTGTCCTTTTTCTTTGTTTTTTCTTCATAGGTACATAGCTAGTTGTTGCAAACTCAGAATCGAAGTTAAAACTATGTATTTTCAATTGTAGTTGATTCGAATGTTACTTTCTTGCAGAACAAATTAAATTCGTTTGATTTAGCTGCATAATATTTAACTTATTATATAGTGACATTCATGACCTAAATCATTTTTTTGTTATAGATGGATTTTGTATTACATTTGTTATTACAGGTTTTCTTTATAACTTTGTCTGAATAATAAAGCTATGAATACAGCATCTGTACCGTGTAGGTACCTATCTACCTACTAGTAAAGAATAATTTTTTTTGTAATTTGTCTGACCATCGGTTATAGCGACATTCGGCTATAGCGACCATTTGAGCCCGGTCCCTTCACCGTCGTTATATCCGGATTTCACTGTATTTAGGTATGTGTTTCAGAAACTGGCCCCGAATATGTTTTTAATATGCTTTTTATTAAAACATAATTATACATTATATATTTTTTGCAGATCCACACTGACGGTTTTTTTATCGGCATTGAAAAAAAAAAAAAAATTTTGTACATAGGTACATTGTAAAAAATTCTTTTGTTATAGCAATTTAAATTCAATTCAATTTTATTCAGAAAACAATTAAATCTACCTACATATTTCCCCAACTAAATATGTATGTACAATTGTACATTTATAAGAAATATAAGGGGTAAGTAGGTACCTATTTAAAAACAGGTAAAAGTGTTATCATCGGCCTGGCCGATGCTTTGATACCCTCCATTGCATAAAAGTCATGCAAAATGTTTGCCATGCGAGTTAGTATGTACTGTACAGGTACACACATGTATCTAATATTGGTTTTGTATGGTAAAAATAAGTTTAATCACAAAATTTCATTCACCTAAGTCGATTCGTTTGGACGCTATCGTGATTTCAACAGACCGAGAGACACATGGGTCTAAAGTGGTTTCCTATGGGAGGTACCAGAACTACTTTACCGATATAGTCCATTTTCAATATCAACCTGATGATGGTAAAAAGAAGTCCTCTCACAAAATTTCATTTGCCTAGGTTGACAGACGGACATGGCTAAATCGATTCAGAATGTCATCCTGATTCAGAATATATTATATTTTACTAGCGGGCCCGGCAAACGTTGTTTTGCCTGGCTCGTACATTTTTTATTTGACATTTTATTCCCGATTTGTTTTTATTATGGGTGTATATTATTTGAAATTTTATTCATGAGCTTATTTTTTTTATTGTTGAGTGTTTATTATTTAAAATTTTGTGGAATCGGATCGCAGCGCCACCTATCGGATCCAATTGTGAATATAAACCATCCCCAGACCCATTCAAACACACACACAAAGTTTCATTAAAATCAGTCCAGCCGTTTAGGAGGAGTACGGTACAAACGTAATGACAAAGTGAATATTATACCTTCCTGTGGAGGGTATAAAAAGTTAAGACTTGTCAAATGTTACCCGGTACCCGATGTGTACGATGTACGAAAAAACGAGTATATGGGCTCCTTGGCATATAAATATGTAGAAAATGTATAATATACTATATACATAGATACACGTATGTACTATATACATTTTTAAAAAGACTCAAATAAATCTTAGGAAAACGATGTGCCGGGTTATAACACAACGCAATTGTATGTACCTATAATCTATAAATTGTTTGTGCTAATGGTGCATACAATATTCAAATTAACATTAAAAAACAAAGAAATCTTACGATACTTTTTTCTCTTTTTTTCTTTTTAAACGATTAGGTATTACACGAGTAGATTAAGTGATAAACAAAATTCATACGTATGGGTACGAACAAAAAGGACTGGCAGACATTACATTCATGGTTGGGACTGAATTAGTGAAATGTGAGGGAGGGAATGCATTTATATATAAAAAAATTTACAGTTGAAGAATTAGCACAAACCATATAAGAAATATATAACCATATTTCACAAGTGGTACTTCTACCCAATTGCAAGCCACAGTATACATGCAGATAATAATTATAAATATACATACCTACCTCATTTGCAACAAAAAAGTGAAATGGTACCTAGGTATAAACTTAAACAGTTGCACAAAAACCAATATAAGTGAAGTAGGTACAGTGCACGTTGGGGCTAAAATATAAATTCAAATTGTATGAGAAAGATGGAGAATATGAAATGAAAGCAGTTTTTTTATTATTCTCGAAATCCGATCTGGATCATGAAAATGAAACAGAATTGTCCTGAGAGAGCTTCATTTTAGAAGTTCTAAAATGCTGTGGCATAGTGGTTAGTATGCTGGACTACTGAGCGGAGGGGTTTTATATTCCCCCGATTTATTTCCTGTTTCATTACGTCATAATTGACAAAGTGCCTTACGCTTTCATATAAAATCGTCCATCATTTTTCACATTGCGTTATCGAGTCTAACACCCGGATACAATTTGCAAATATATGTATCTAGCTAGCTATGTACATAATGAAATGCTAAAACAGCATTTTCTGGGTGTCAATTCCTTATGGTTGTGGTGAACAATTATTAATTTGTTTCTCATCTGTTTTTTTTTTTTAATAAAAACATCCAATAAGTAGGTATACAATTGAAAAATAAAGTGAATTTTGGTGACAATTATTTTAGTAAAAGCCTACAGTGAAAAGATACAGTTAAATTTGTGGAGCTTATCTGAACTTTTATTTGCCAATAATATCTAATTATAAAATAACTAAATCTTAAAATGGTAAAAAAATAACATGGAAACGAAATAATGGAACATTTACCATCGACCATAGAAATAATTATAGCAAAAAACACAATTAAACTGAATATAAAAAATTTCAGAACTCAATGAAAGAATAATAAAGCAGACATATTTTATTATTATTAATTTTTTATTTGTAGATTTTTTGTTTGCTTAGGTATATTTTGCGAAAAGAATTTGCGTTTAGACAGTGAATATATAGAATATATGTAGTTAAATGCAAAAATAGTAGATATATTTATGATAGTATTTGAAACAAAAAGAAAATAGATAGTCCGATTGCATTTTGATTGTATATTAAAAAGAAAAATTAAAACAAATGTTAACAGAATATTTAAGTAAAAATTACTCAGTAATTGCTTCTTTGAAGTTAGAACTCCATCGCCAGTTGTACTATAAAAAAGAAAACGATACCAGAAATGGGTTTGGTTATATACTATTCCACAAATGCATTTCTAAATACTTTTGCCGCTATTCACAGTCGTTTGAAGCCAGCTCCAATTTTAAAGGAAAATTAAGACGGCTTTGTTAGACTTACAAAAGAAAGAGTATGCAGTTGCCTTGAAATTAGAGCTGCCTTTATTGATCTTACTGACTTTCATTACAATCTGCTCTAACGTACGACTGTGAATATGAGCATTTAAAAAAAAATCTTGTTGCAATAGGTAGAAAAACTTATATAAAAGAATATGTCATCTGTTAAGAACGTGTAATGCTTACGGTTTTGTGTAGATAACATTTTTATTTTCAAAATTATATCAGTGATGAGTGTTAATTTTCAAGCACTCGCTGAAATAGGTAAAAGTGTTTTTAACGAAATGTATGGAGAGTGCGATTATGCGGCTCGTTTAAATACATATTGTTTGTACATATTGAAGCTCTTTTTTGACTGATGTATAGCTACTCGGGATTTTATGATCTTCGGGCATGGCATATGTTTTATCTGGTAGTAAATAGTAATAAGAATCACATCTTTGATCCTAAGGTACCTATCTAAATCCCATATCTGCATATATTTATGTCAAACCCAAAAGAATTTATACGTGAAACTACCCGTACCTACAGTCCTACACGTTTTGCTTTGCTCGTACCAACAATATACCTACATTATTTACTTAATTATGTACTATTTTAGAATTCCTTATAAGAGTTGATTATTGCCACCGAAAACAATAAGTCAGCTCGTACATTGAGGTAATAATCACTAAACAACTGGCAATTATAGGAAACACGCAAAATTATAGCACACAATTATTTTACTTTGAATTAAATCAGAGGTCTCAAAGCAACCTAATAACGGTCAATCAAAAAATGTTGCTGATTGCGGCAATATTCATCGCTGCAGATACACAGCGCATGTTGAGAAGCAAGCAATTCTGCTTCGCAATATTAGTGTCTATATACAATGATAGTACTATAGTGTCTATATACAATGCTGATAGCTAGAAATGTCTGGCAACAACGTTGCTTCAATGCGAGAATAGGTTAAAATAAAGTTGCTTATTATTATTGCTTATTGACAATTTCTAGTTGCTTATTGCTTGTTGCCTCAATGCGAGAGCCGCCTAATTTTCTCTTATATAAGAGAAAGTTTCCAGCTATGTTGATTAGCTAGAAAAAAAGAAAGCAGAACATTATATTACTTACTTTATGCAACATGCAAATCCACTGCTACCACCCCTTTAAACTCAAGCTAAGACAGGGATTTTATTTATTTAATTAATTAATCGCAATAATCGTATCTGAGGGCCAGCCGTTGTATACAGGGTATCCCAGTTAAGAAGTATAATCCTTTAAGGGAAGATTCCTGAAGTTCTGCCGACCAAAAAATTGTATGGCAGGCGGGGTCTATTTTCATCGTATTTCCCGTTATAGCCCATCAAAGTAGGTGACCTCTAATTTGGAGCTGTTACCACTTTAAACGCTATAACTTCTAAACTATTATAGCTACAGAAATAATTTTGAACATTTTTAAAAAACAATTTAGTAGCGCATACAAGTCCTGAGCACTTCGGGTACATCTGTGCAGCTACAAACAAGTTATGACTCCTTAAACTCAAAATTTGGTTGTTCCAATTTTTTACTTAAAATGCCTTTTTCTCAAAATGTTGACTAAATAAATTTTTATTTTTTTTATGAAATTTGTATCCTTAAGAAATTTATTAAACATTTTGTTAAGCAACTTTTTGACGTACGATTATAGTACTATCATCCCGTCGCCGTCATTCGTATTGAATTAATCGTCTTCGACGATCCAGGTGGCGCTTCAGTTGATTTAATTTGTACACACTACACTACCAACTCCGAGCATTGGGGAAATGTGTATGGAGAAAACCAAAAGAAACAAAACAAAATCAGACTGGTTTGCTTCTTTTCTTTCTTATTTCTGATGTGATGTAGCAGGGTAGGGAACTGCATTTGGTTTTGTTTTCTTATAGAAGAGAGGAACGAAGGAAAGGAGATGCAATATTATGAGTAGGTGTAGGAGTAGGATTTGTGTGATTGTGGCCAATTTGAATTTGGCTTTCTTTCTGTCATTGCAGAAGATTTGAGGATTGGGCATAAAATAATGTAGACTCTCACTATTATGCCTATATTTTTGTCAAATATGCATCGATTTAAGTGATTCTTTTTTTAATTGATTCAAAAATATTATATGTCTCTACTTTATGCAGTAGGTAATAATGTAGAAACATTTTATGTCGGTACAACGAGCTGCTAACTATTATATCTACTACATCTACCTCTATATAAAAATCAATTGTTGTGCGCTAGTGTCGCAAAAGTCGAAAAAAGTCTAGAGGCTAGACATTTGGATAGTTATTTTTTTCTTTTGTTCGTCTTGATTCAGGGTTTGGCATAAAAGAAAATTCGGGAAACCCCAAATGAAAAGCCGAAAAATCGAAAAAAACAGAATTTCCATTTTGTATGGGAATATTTATAAACTCGAAAGCCACCGAACCGATTGAGCTCAAATTTCCAGGCAGTCTTTGAAGTTGGCCCAAAGCTAGGTATTTGCTAGGTATTGACATGCATTTTGCTGAAGACAAAAATATAATTATTTCGATAAAACACCTAGCGAATTCAATCTGAAGAGTTGATAAATGCATACATATTCACGGGATTTATGCTTAACTATAAAAAAAAGTATGTATGTTTTTCATGTATGTATTTAGAAGAAGTTCTAAGTTTGATTTTCATATACTTAGTATTACTAGCAGCCTTGCTTGCGTTATTTGGGGTTACCCGCCTAATGCTGCCATATCTGGTCTGGAGGTAAATCTGAGCAATTCGCTTTTCCTTGAGTTCGCTCAATAACCCTATATAAAGAGGTAGAGGATATAATTGTAAGAAATCCCGAACCAGCTATTTAGTATACCTACTGTTTGACAATTGTCTATTCTCCCCTATATTCACTATTACCAAATGTTGGTTTAGCGCATCTATGTTAAAGTCATTAACAAATTCTCTTACATACATATCTTATTCCTTTCGATTATTATTTTCCCTCACAGTTTTGGGCTGTGCGTTAATGACTCAGGTATTTAAAACAAACACCAGCTTACTTAATTTCGTAGCAAGTTGCTAAATATTCGTTAATTTCCTACATAATGTAATCCATATTTCAAATTTATAGATGAGTAGGTGGATTGCTGCAATAACATTCAGCGTAGCACTGCGAATTGCGTATAGCTGCTCGACTATCATCTTAATATGATTATGGTGGTTTTCATCCCAAAAGCAGGAAAGACCTCCCACAGACTCCCCAAGGACTTCAGACCAATTAGTCTGTCCTCCTTTCTTCTGGAAACTCTCGAGAGGATCATCGACCTTCCTAACCCAACCTAAAATGCCTACCAAAAGAGCAAGTCAATCGAAATTGCTTTTCACACGATTGTTGGAACGATGGAGAGGTCCCTTTCACTCAAGGAATCAGGGCCGTAGCCAGGATTTTGTTTCGCGGGGGGGCTTGCTTCCAAATCTTACGAGGAATTCCTTATAAACAAAAAACTATATAAGTTTAAGTATATTCCAATTCATTGATTTTTATTAGTTTTTAAATCATATGTACTTAAACGAACATACTAAAATTATTTTTTTACACACATTTTTTTCAAAGCAGAATACGTTTGATTTTTAACTTAAACTAGCCATGGACGCGGCTCCGCCCACCGGATTATTTTCTTTTAAATAACATTAAAATTTATTTTAAGTTACCATTGTACGTTTGTTGATATATTTCCTCTTTTTTCCTCATATATAAGCAATGCCCATTTTGTAAACTATATCTACATGCTATTTTTTTAGTGGGCGCAAGTATAAAAAAATAACGACTCCGAAGATAGCCTTATACCTACCCCCGTTTCCCCTTCCACTTTCTTATCCCTAAGTAACCTATACTGATCCGGAGGATGAAGCCAATATTGAAAGAAATTTAGTTCCAGTGTTAGTCCCTACCACTCCTTTACCCCCCATCACTGACCCAACGTAACCTGTACGGATCCATCTACATTAACAGCCTTACATCCATATGTTAATGGACATATCTATTTCACAGAAATGAAAACATAAGAGAGACAGACTTACACTTTCTATAACCGCAGATCTCAAATATACGTACCTATGTACGATTGTGCATACGGCATACCTAATTACGCATCACTAACTCCTTATTATGTACGTTCGAGCTTGGCAAAATAAGATCTATTTTCAATTTATTATATCTCACCCTCTGAATGGACCCGAAAAATAATTGTTAGTTCAAAATACTCTGTGGAGTATTACCTAACAATTAAAAGCATTTATTGATTTGACGTAAACAGATTTATGGTATAATAGCAAATTAAGCGCAGTAAGGCGAAATAGAAACACCCCTTTTTCAACCCTTATAGGACGAATTTTGAAAAACGATGAATGAGGCATGTAATAGTTTTGACTTATCTATCAACATACAAACTTTCAAGTTCATACGGCTAACGGTTCTTGACACCCCCCTTACTCCCCGCGATCCCTTTACTCCTGAGCAATTCTCACCCACCCTACGGCCTAAGTTGACACATCTATAAATCAGTAAAAAAAAAATCATGAAAATCGGACGAATGGTTCTAGAGTTATGGAGAAACGAACAGACGGAAGTTGTTTTAGGAGCCCTAAATCCTCCTTTTACCCTCCAATCGTCCGTCTTTCCTTTCGAAGTTTTAATATGAATTTCTTCAACGAAAAATCAATTCAAACTTTGCACTTATGAATGTGCTGAAAAGAGAAGTTTGCCAAACTCAAATCTTAAAATATAAATTTAGAATTGATTTAAATTCAGAATTTTATTCAAGTCAAAATAACGTCAACAAATTAGCCTAATAATAATTTAATAATTTTTATTACTTTGCTCCCGGAGCAGAATACTTTTTTGACAACTGAAAACTCGTTCTCCACCACAATAGTGTCAGCAAATTGTCTGAGGATAATTAGAAGCATCATTAAATAATTGATCCTTCTTTCACCCTCTTTTTGGAGAAAAAAAACCTCCTTTTTGGCAAAATTTCGAAGGAAAACCCTCCTTTTTGACGAAATTGAGATGGGATGGTTAAGTATGGATGACTCTGAGATTCAGCGAGATTCGCAATAAACGAGAAAGTTTCGTGAGACCCAGTTGTGACATTTTTTTTTACATGAGATCAATCACCTTATCTGGGGGCTAACTATGCACTTCGCCGCGAAGCGCAGTTTGTATCGATTTCGCATTTTGGTACTATTCAGTTCGCCGGCGAAAACTATCGCAATTCGCTTTATTACATCCGCGCAACTATGTAAATGCGAACGCCATTTTATCGACGTGAAATGCGGTAGATAATTTGATGGCGAATTAAGTTGTCAGCGGTGCAATCGCATTGTAAAAAAAAAAATAGACGGAAACGAGAAATAGTGTGATTTTCTTTGAAAGTCGACATTCCGAGCGATCGTTTTGTATAGTTGACATGTTCGTCGCGAAGCGAACTGAATGAATCGAAAATTATGCGATTCGCGGTGAAGTGCATAGTTAGCCCCATGGATCCACATTAATATCCGAATGAACAGATTTCACAGTAAGTGAGCTTAATCTTGCATTCTCCATAACGCTTCGGCACTGTTTTAATCCTTTACATAGATGAAAAGGTACTTTCAACACTAGCTGTGGTCACTGGATGGAAGCATAGCCACATCCGTAAGCAAGAAGTTTATTGCTCTAAAGTAAGTCTTGTCACATATAGGTATCATGCAATTTCAAAACTTCGGTAGAAGCTTTCTATTATATCTACAAATGAAATAATACTGGCATGCCTTTCAATGAATCTTGTTTCACAAAGGCGCAAGTTGACATGGCAGAGCCAGATTAAGGTGTACCTGTACTGTACATACCTAGCGTTTGGATACTGTAGTATACCTATCTGGATAGTTTCCTTATTTTTATAGTTTTGAATTTATATTAGAAAGTTTAGCTTTCTTGATATACAGGGGCCACATAACAATATTGAGACTAGATCGATTATTCAACCCTTAAACAAGCTTAACATCGGAGAATCAATCTGCCGCGTAGGAAGATTTAAAGCTAAAAAGTATTAAAAAAAATTATTAACTACAAACCGTCAAAATGTGGGGCATTCATTTTGCGCCACTTGAATAGAACACTTAAACGAAAAAAATATTTTAGAGAATTCTGCTTCTTTTTAACACAAACAATACTTAAATCTAAGGTAATTGGAGTATTTTAGATTTAATAAAAATTGTTCAATTGTGTTTTGAACCACCTTTCTGCTCCAAAATTCACACATCCGGTTTGGAAGGGTTGCATATACAAATTGGCCAAATAATTAGATACAGTCGAGCATTGTTGTCCCGATACATAAACTTGGCCTGATGTATCCACGGCAGATGTCCGTTATGAAAATGTGTTAAACCCTTATCAGTAAGACAACGCATTCATTGTGGTTAACAAAAATTGTAATTTTCGCCATAATACGAAACGGCCCCACACCATCCCACCTTCAACTCTGCTATGGAGCCGGTACAAATGATGGGTATATTTGCGGAGGTTATGGTGATAGTAGCTATAGCTATCTATCTTCTTGGTTTTTAGTCCTTTTATATCCTTGGTATTCAAAATATTACGACGAATAGTTGTGAGCCTTGCTTCGATACGACAATTTTTCCTGGTTTTGGGAAAAGATTCGTGAGAATTTGACGCTTTTCCTAATATAAGTCGCCTTTCCGCAGTTGTAAGCACACTATGTATGCGGCCTTTCACGTTTTTATCCATAGTTAGACTCATTACTTAAAAATATGGATATAACGTGTCGGCTCCTGTCGATTTTCTTAGATAAATTGGCAATAAATAGGTGAGCGTCCTTTAAGCTTTGATTTGTCTTTTTCCGTCACGGGTAAGGCTTTTTCTCCACCCATTTTATTTTTTTTTTTTGTAAATTAAATAGTCGAAACTAACAAAAAAATCGATCAAAGAAAAATATGAGCACACGTGCCAAAGATAACGGTCAAACTAAATGCATGTTCTATTCAAGTGGCGCAAAATTAATGCCCCACATTTTGACGGTTTGTAGTTAATAATTTTTTGTTAGGATTTAATCTTCCTTCTGGTCAAATCACAACAATTAAATGAACTTTAATTAAAAAAAAAATAAGTCTCTATCTCTAGCATGTTTGGTTTGAGACCAATGGGCGATAGAAAACCGACCTTAGGGGGTGTGCTATTCAAGTAGCGCGGAGTGTATCATAATAATTAATAGATATAAATTTGGACTTAAAACAATACCTTTCTCATACTACATACCTACATTATGAGAAAATTGAAAAACGGTATCGTTCTAGGTACGTGATTTTATTTCCTAAGATCCAACCAAACTTCACCACTAGTACACCTACCAATCCTACCATGCACCTCACATGCTCACCCACTCCATAACTTTCAAATCATCATAACCTACCGTTGACACCTAAGTCCAAAAGCTACCACCATGACACAATCACTGCTGCCCATAAATAGAAGAAATACAAAATATTGTAAATAATCTGCGATTTAATATTTTCCTACATTGTTATCCTCTTAAATATCAACAATTCCAATCCTCATCTCATCACTCATTCATCGCACTCGTTATCGTCATGCTAAAAGTACACTTCGCCTAACCTACACACCACCACTACTAACTACATACGAGTATAGGTATATGCGAAAAGCACCCGATCAGTCATTTCATTTTCCTTTTGATATTCCACTTCCACTCCTTATTATGCAATCGGTGGAGAATAAATGACAACAAAAATAATAATTGTTCTTTCTCTTTCATCTGCATGTTGTCAATGAGACGAATAAGGCTACGTCCATAGAGAAACCAGCTTCTCGCTTTCTCACCCTAGAAAGCTGGTTACCGGCGTCAACAAGAATTAAAAATGCATTCCGGTAAAAGCTGGTAAGCGAGAAGCTGGTTCACTATGGACGTAGCCTAAGAAAAGAATAATTTCGTTTCAAATAATCAAAGACAACTACCATGTTCGATGTGAGTAGTTGGTCTTGGAAGTGGTTGGTGGCGCTAGTGCATAAATGCGAAGTGATAGTACTGTGTTTAGTTTATATACAATGGTGCGATCAACAAAAGTTGTAGTAAAAGCCATTTTTCGTCAGAAATGGTCAAACAAAATTAAGTGAGAACCAGTAAGACAATTATCTTCGACTATGCCGAAGCTCAAATACCCGGTACTATATTATTGTAAAATAAAAAAAATATTTTAGTATTAAAAAATTATATGTATGGGAGGTATGGGTACTTTTTATTCGACCAAGCTCATTTTTTGTCAAAAATTTTTAAATATTATTAAAACAATATGTGCAAAGTTTAAACTTGCTATCTTTACTGTAGCTATTTAAATTTAATTTTTAACATAAAAAGCTATATAAATCTGATATTTTTGTATGGGAGGTAGTAGTAGTTTTCATCCGATCTTGCTCATCTTCGAACTTAGCCTCAGTTTGGTGGATAAAAGCTTACATACCAAATTTCAAGGCGATAGCTCTTAAATTACGGCCGTAATCGTGCGGACAGACGGACAGACAGACGGACAGACAGACGGACATCGCTAGATCGACTAAGAAAGTGATGCTGATCAATAATATATATAGTTTGTCATACCTACAACGCCTCCTTATGGGCGTTACAAATGGAATGACAAAATGAATATACCCTCACCACAGTGTGGTACCGGGTATAATAATAAACTAACGTACCTCTATGAGCAATGGTTAACAGCACATTTCACAAACAAAGTTACAAAGCTACAAACCTCCACAATTTGCACCATTGGACAGACCCCAGTCCCCATTAAATACGCACAACATCCTTTCAAAGGTAAAAATTTAAGTAGATATTGTGAACAACTTCTTCAAAATGTGTGCTTATTTCAAAGGAGGTTTAGCGTAAATGTTTGAAAACACTTTAGTAGGCCCGAACGTTCTTCCACAAACAGTTAATTCCCATTACTACCTGGAATTTCTTAGAGAACGATTGCAGGAGCTCCTTGAAGATGTTCCTCTTGTTCAGAGAAGGGCCGATGTTCTTTCAACAAGATGGAGCACCTTGTCACAGTAGCAGCGGGATAACTCCATTCCTCAACCATATTTTTATCGACCGGTGGACTAGTCAATTTGGCCCCAACCCTTGTCCACCCAGATCTCCTGACTTAACACCCATGGATTTCTTTCTTCTGGGGTGCTATGAAAGAAAATCTTATTTTTGAAAAATATCGAGTCTTTTTTGACCATTTTTGTCTGACAAAAAAATGGTTTTACTACAACTTCTGTTGATCGTAATTAAAAAAGTTGCTTAACATAATTTTTAGGAAATTTCTCAAAGGTAAACATTTATTAAGTCAAAATTTTGAGAAAAAGACATTTTAAGTAAAAAATTGGAACAACAATTTTTTAAAATTTTGAGTTTAAGGAGCCATTCCTTTTTTCTAGCTACCCAGATGTAGCCGAAGTGCTTAAGACTTGTATGCGCTACTAAATTGTCTTTTAAAAATGTACAACATTATTTTTGTGGCAGTAATAGTTTAGAAGTTATAGAGTTTAAGTGGTAACACATCCCAATTAGAGGACACCTACTTTGATAAGGTATAACGGGAAATACGATGAAAATAGACCCCCCTGCCATACAATTTTTTGTTCGGCAGAACTTCAGGAATCTTCCCTTAAAGGAACCTCTTAACCTTGACACCCTTATTAGGCGAATTTGCGTCTGTTCTCCCTGGCGGGTGGTTCCCTAACAAGCGCGACCACAGGTGGCGGATGGTGGGGCCTCGGTACGATTCGTTCGTCATCATAGGACTTAGGGTTATAGCAGAGATTTAAGTAATGTCTATATGACTATATGAGTTCAGGCTCAAAGCTGAGCTCATGCAGACTGCACTTCGCTATTCGCTGTGAAATCCCTGTCGCGGACCAACCACTCGTCATCCTGTATTCTTTTTCTCGCTAACCGGGTGACCTACCGATAGAAAAATTGAAATCTAGTCTGCGTTTAGCCAGATGTTTTCTCACATACCGGTTCGTCAAATGGGGGTTTTAGAAAAGGGATGACACAAGGCAACGTACAACATCCGAGTTCAGTCGCTAGCGCAAACTCTGGATACGTGGGGACTGGACCTCTAGTTTTAATTTAATTTCCCTTATCTGTAGGGGTTGAGTCCAGGCGGACATCGACTTCTCCCTTACTCGATGGACCCAATTCTTAAAAACTTCAATTAAAATAGATCTTCAAAAAGCGAAGAGTGTGGACCGACCAGGTGCTCCTAGCACACAACACATCGAAAAACGGAAGAATGTGTGAAAGATGCTCTTTTACCCGTTTGGACGGAGAAAGTGTTGGAGCAATTAACGCAAATCTAAAAAATTATTCTGGATTCTAGCGACACTTGCTCCATGGCTTGCTTATCATTTTTCTGCAACTCAACGCAACTCAAAGGGTGAAAATAAAACTGTGCGTGAGGCTGGGGAAAAATGGGAGGAACTGCTCGAAAATGACAGGAAAAGGTATTGTCATACACTCATACTCATATTTCATACACAACCTTGGTCGAAAAGTTATCTGTCAAAACACAACAAAGATGGCGGTGGTTGTCTATGAGTTGTTGTTGTGAGTTGCATTGAAGACAACTCAACTAAGTTGAGTTGTGTTCTACAATGGAGGCAATTATAAATTGTAAATGAATTTATTAACAAGTAATAAGTAGTAGTAGGTAAGAATTCAAGTGTGCATGTACCTAGTAAGTTCTAATAAATAGATAGATATAAGCATGCGTAATAAGTTCAGTAGGTGTTATACATATAATTAAAAATTGTAGTCAGCCTAGAGTTTAATTTCCATATCCGTATCTGTTAATGCTAACAGGTTTAACAATTCGTCCGCTTCTGGTTTTGTACATCGTGTTGTCATTATTGCCTTGAGTGACGTCATTGCTACCAGTAGTGTCTTCCTGTCTTCGGATTTCAGCGCCTGATGGATTGAGGGGAGCTGGTTCCATTTCCCTTGGACTCTCAGTCCCATGTGAAGTCGGTGTCTGTGGATTAACAACTAAGTTTTTTTCTGGAGCGATAAAAGCGTTAATTTTATTGATATGTGGAAAATTACGGCGTATCAGTTTTTCCTCGCCTGTTTGAATTATTAGACTAAGAGCTAGCAACGATTTTTCTCAAGTCATTTTACTAAGGCTGTAACTTCGTGAGCTTAGTTCGTGGTGACTACTGAACACGAAAATATATTTCTGGCAGCGCTGCGTTGGTTTATATAGGAATGCCATAGCCTCAAATGGATAGCTGGACAAGAGTTCTAGAGTTCCTGATAAAAATTTTGAAGAGTTCTCTTCATTTAGTATTTTTTTTTAATTTGGGGTGCTAATTTCAGGATGCACCACATTTGCAAAAATTTTGGATTTTTCTTTTTTTTTGTATGGAATCAACATAGTTCTGGAGTAGTTAGTTATGTCTTTTGACATTCCCCGCCAAAACAAAGTACTACGTGCACGACTAAGTGATTTGAATTCATTGGTGCCCATTGTGAATTTTTTGACTCAAAATATTTGTGGTTCGTTTCCACTAAAAGCCGTTTTCCAAAACTAGCTATATTGATGGAAATTCTTGCATACAAAATGCTTTTCTATCTATGGATAATTTTGCTGAGCCGATGTAAGTGCTTTCGACGCGTAGCCCACAGGTTGACCGCTTTGTGTCAGCACCGCAGCGAGGCTGTATGTGCAATGCTTGAGGTTCACATCATAATAACGCAGATCTGGTGTGCTTGAAATGATTTCTTTTAGTTTCTCAAAACCGTTTCGATGTTCCTCTGTCCATTGCCAATCTTTTTTAATAAGCTGGCGTAGCGGCTGCGTTATCTCAGACAAACCGACAATTAATTTACCTAGGTATGTTATTATTCCTAAGAACCTTTGCAACTCAACAACGTCTGCTGGTGTTTTTAGTCTTCTAATGGTGTCGACTTTGTTATAATCTACACGAATTCCGTTTGATATCAAGAGATGGCATAGAAATTACACTGAGCTGACACAGACAACACATTTTTCTTTATTCCGTTTTAGCTCCGCACGTGAAATTATCGAGATAAACTTTTGTGTTAATGATTCCAATTCTTTTGTTGACGAGGCGTGTATTAAAACACTTCCATAGACACTTCCACATTTTAAAGATCTTCTAGCGAACTAAACATTAGTTCCTGAAATATTTCTGGGGCAGATGCAATACCAAAGGTTAGGCGAGTATGCCTACGAATACCTACCTCATATGGTGTGGCCATGGTAAGTAAGCTGCATTCAAAGCTTGATACTCTTACCTGCGAAAACAGATTTTGGCACGAGTACGATAACTTAAGCGCCAAAAATTGATAACGGTTTTTAGTAGAGGAAGGGGGGTCTATCTGGCTTCTTTTAGGCGGGAGGGGTAACTAAAAAAAAAATGAAACATAAAATGAAAATAAAATATTAAAAAACTATGGCAACACCTACAATTAAGGACTTTAGGATTTTTGAAAGCCAAGAGTCAGTTCTTTCAAATTATTTTTAAATCAAGTTATTTTTATTTTATTTAAATCAAGCGATCGGCGTAAGGCACTCATCCAGTATTCTCGATGTCCGAACATTCCGAGCGGCCAACATAGACACTACCTTATTGTAGCGGATATCTTAGATATATACTGTGAGGAAATTTAAAGCTCAACTGATACATTCGCGACAAACCCCAAAACCTTGCCGATTGCGTCTACATCATTGCGTCTACAAAGACGAGAACTACAAGTCATGAGCAATGAGCTCTACGAACCAAAAAGGAAGGGAGAAAACCGGCGTCTTCGGAGGAAAAAGAAAGAGCATGAACATATGTTCGGTAGGTTTACCAAAAGGTAAAAATACCGGACGATTTAAAAGCCGAACGTTTTAAGGCAACGGGAGATGACTTTGTGGAGAGCATACATCAACTCGTCTCCAAGATTTGGTCAGAGAAGAGTATGCCTGATGGATGGAACCTCAGCGTCAGCATCGTTTGCCCGATCCACAAGAATGGAGACCGTCTACAAGACAACTATAGACTCGTCAGCCTCCTCAACATCGCCTATAAGATCCTATCTGCTATACTGCGTGAACGCCTAAAACCATTCGTCAACGAACTAATTGGTGTGAACTTAGGCCCGGTAGGTCCACAACCGACCAAATATTCACACTACGGCACATCTTGGAAAAAACTCAAGAAGTTCAAATCGATACTCACCGTCAATTTATCGATTTTATGGCCGCATATGAAAGACAGGGCTATATAGAGACATTTCAAGTTTTGGAATCCCTGCCAAACTTGTCAGTTTGTGACGATGAAGAATGGTCGCTGCTCCATAAACGTTGGAAACAATCACAAACATCGGTACCATTGATGTCGAAACAATTTTCTAAAGTCTGTTTTTTTTTTTTTAATAGGTACTTCTCTCGGGAAAGGCGAACCTATAACGCTTCAACAGCGCCCCGAGATGCTTGCAGATGTATGTTAGATCTGCACTTAAATTGCTGCAAATTGTATACTTCTGGAAATAAATCCGCAGGAATCGAGTTCCAAAGTTTGCTTGTCCTGTAACAGAAGGAGTTTTGGAAAGTTGATGTCCTCGCGGTTGTCAAGTGTACTGTATGGTCATGCGCATTAGCAGCCTGCCTTGTGTGGCGCCCAAAAATTGCATTTCGAGGGATAATGTCTTTGAGTTCCTCGGAACGTATACCGTGGAAGTATCAATAGAACAAGCATAGGTCAGCGACTTGTCTTCTGTGCACCAATGGTTCTAGATTCGATGTGAGTGAAGGGCCCCAGTAAGTCGAACAGCTCGTCTCTGTATGCTACCAAGTAGGTTAAGTGAATGTTTTGGGGCCGAGCTCCATATAAGGGAACAATATTCCAGGCCTGGTCTAACCTGAGCTTTGTAGAGAAGGAGAAGTTGCTTGGGGCTCTTTGCTCTAAATAGGTAGCGCAACTTAGCGGACGCCGATCTTGCGATATAGGAAGATGGTCCTGCCATGGTCCTGCCATGTGATTCCTGAATTGACTGTGACTCCTAGAAGGTGCATTGAGTCCTTGGGATGGATTGGATGGTCATCCATTTGGATCTGAAGAACTGTTGATGCATTTTTCCTAGAAAATGTTGTGAGCTGTGTCTTGTTTGCATTAAATACAACCAAGTTGTCTTTTCCCCACTGCAAGATTTTGTCCAGATCATCATTTAGAGAACTGATTTGTTCACATCTCTGACTGTGTGATGTAGTCGCATTCACAGGCCCACTATTCGAGAGGGAGGATATAAGAGTGCTGTCATCAGCAAAGCTGTAGATATTATTATTTGTCGATCCAAGCAAATCGTTGATGTAGAGCTGAAGATAAAATAGATCCTTGGGGCACTCCTGCATTTATAGCAAACGAATTAGGTGATACACCATCTAAAACAACTTGGATCGATCTTCCCAGAAGAAATTTTGCATCCATCCGCAGAGTTGTTGTGGTAATCCATAAGACGCTAACTTGCCTAATAGGGCTCTATGCCAGACTCGGTCAAATGCCTTTGATATGTCCAAGGCTACGGCTCTTTATTCGCCGTGTTGTTCAATTGCTTCCATCTATAAGTGCGTTACGTAGCTTAACAGGTCTCCAGTGGAACGAGGGCTCCGAAATCCGTATTGCCTGTCGCTTATTAACCGGTGGCCTTCTAGATATTTGATTATTTCGACATTTATTGCCTTTTCCATTACATTTGAGAGCATTGAAAGTAACTCTATTAGACGATAGTTTTGTGGCAATGCGAGCGGTCTTCCAGCAAGAAGGAAACGTCTTCTGGGAGTACGACATGCTAACCAGCTTACATAGTACAGGTACAAGTTCAGGTGCACAGCTCTTGAGTACTATAGCAGGGATTCCGTCGGGTCCCGTTACCTTATTGCAATCTAGTTCTTTAAGGATGCGTTGAATTATGATCCTCCAGACTGTCAACGAGAAGGGAGACACAACATCGACGAATCGTACAGAACGTCACTATAGACAGATGCAACATTGAATTGGTTAGAGACTTTGTCTACCTCGGCTGCGCTATTGGAAGAGGAGATTTAACAGCGAACTCTACGATCTGTACAGAGACATCGACGTGGTGAGAAAAGTACTTATCACTCCACCAACATGGCTAGGATATGCGAATGGACACCAACGCTCTGCCCCGACGAGTCTTCGATTCCAACCCGGAGGGACGACGCAGTAGAGAAAGACCTCGCACCTCGAAAGGTGGCGCGCTTAAGTGGGGCTGGCCAAAGATCGAGCTAACTGGAGAGGCTTGTTGGTTGAGCCCCAGCCCCAGGTCTACAACGTTGTGCAGCGCCATCTAAGTAAGTAAGTAATCTAAATTGCCCGACCGACATCAACCAGAAAGCAGAGTAAATAGTCACTGTTTTTAAAGAGGCATTCGAAAGAGCTTGTCCAGTGACAAAACTGAAAACATAAATTTTACCTCTATGGTGGAATCAGAAAGTAGCCGTAATTAGGAAGGAAACAAGGAGACTTATAAATACGGCAAACTAGACAAAATTGGACTCTGACTGGGAAATCTACCATGCCAGTCAGAGAAACTTCAAAAACGAAATTCAGAAATATAATCGCCTTTCCAGGCTGCACCACTCAGCCAAGCGTCGATATTTGCGGGGCTCTGTGCAGATCGACACTTCTTTCCCAAGCTACTCGTAGGACCAACATTTCATCCTTAATTAAAAAAAAAAAAACAACCCTGGCTGCCACCCCCATGCAACGCGTGGAAGAGCATCTGCAGGAACTCTGCATTGAAGATGCTGTCAGTGATTGTTCGACGATCTCGGATGAAATAGCTGACAAAACAAAAACGGCTGCTGCAATGTGCAGCTACCCACGTCCCCCCACACTAACCCTGGCGGACCTCAAGAACAGGTCGCTTGGTCGAGAGATCAAGGCTGGTCTCCGCATTCTGGCCCGTCTTCACTCGAAGGCGGAAAAGAACTAGAGCGAAATGGAAAGGGTGTCATACTCATGGGAAACGCCCTGGGTATTGGACCACAAAAGGAACAGGGACGCCCTTCCCTCCACTTCGAAGGCCTCATTCCCAGCCAAATCTTCTGCCCCACCGATGGGCAAAAAGAGACCGCTCGTAAGGGATAACCAATCTCTGAAGAGTCGCCCCCTAGTCAACAGCTCATCGAGCGTTACAGCGGGTAGGCCTACGGCGGCGACTGGAGCTGTGCCAAAAAGGCGCAGGTCCCTGGATGAGGTGTCCAACGCTTCTAAGAAGGCTAAGAGCTCCACCAAGAGCTCCAGATCCTTTTCAGATGCGGTCAAGGACTACCTTATAGTCGCAGTAGTGGACCTCTCAGATGAGGAAGGTAAAATGGGGGATCATAGAGAACGCAATGATGAACCGTCTCTGTGAGTACCTTCTCACCAACCAGCAACCGGTAACATTCAAAGATGCAGGATGGCACCCGGGGACAGAGGAGGGCTTAACGTGTACACCTGCCTTGACGGCTCAATAACACGGTGGGCCTTCCCACAGAAGGGGTCAAAAGAAAAGCGTTGACCTCGCCCATGGCAGTACAAGTACTACCCCAGTACAATTTCATAGTCATGTATAAGGCATGAACTGCACTCCTTGCTAGAGAGCGAGGCCTATCTAACACCTCTTAAGTCCAGGAACACTTATGCTCCCACGATTTTGGGCAACCACAGCCACCACAATACTCCCACTAGGGAGCCTACTCCTCGACAGGCTGCGCTAAGCCGACTGCTGACAAGTCATCAGATAACCGACCTAACACAGGGGCTCCTGTCTCCCGTCTCCCAGAATATAGCTTCCGGTGGAGCTTCGCAGCCGTTAAGGCTATTTCCAGATGGACTCCTTATAGCCCGAGGCCCGCCAACCTCATACACATCAAAAATAAAACAACCTAAGCATCACCTACTCTTGGCGCCAATCTGCGCCTTCTAAAAACCTCCTCGGCAAACCTACCAAAACTTTCAGTAGTGTCTCTTGAAGATAAGACCCTACTGAAATCACGAGTGTTAGCTCCCCATTCAATGCCCATAGCAGGGAGGTCCCTGATATCGGCATAGAGTGGACAGCAACACAAAACGTGCTCCCAGTCTTCACAGTGCTCACCACATGCGCACACCTCAGAGCTAGTCAGACATCTATCGTACAAAAATTTGTTGAAAGAGCCATGACCAGTCATAAGGAAGCCCATGTACAGTGAAAAGCCCTGTTCGGACCTTCCTGCAGCCAATGATACATCCGGAAGAAACTCAAAAGTTACCCTACCCGTCCCACTGGCGTTCCACCTAAGCTGCCACATAGATGAAACATGATCAGCCAAAACCTTCTTCCTATCTCCAGCATTCAGTCTTGCAATCTCGTCACCACTAACCCAGTCATATGATGACAGAGGTAGGTCCTTCTTGATCTGGTAGGCAATTCCTTTACGAATGACCTCAAGATCCAAAGGGGGGACCCCTAGCAGCACTTGTAGGGCATCAGTGGCGACGGTACGGCATACCCTGAGTGAACTCAGCAAGATCACTCTCTGGCAGGAGAGAATCCTGTTTCGTCCAGCCACTTGCCTGACGACGTCACCCCATATCGGCGCAGTCGGAGGTCGACGTTCCGAAAGCTTGCCCTTAAGCAGCATAATCACCGTCTTGTCCACTGAAACGCCGACTCACACACCATTGCCATGATCGCCGTGCCCCCTTGCTCGAGTTCACGACGAGTCTCACCCCGGACAAGGATAAGCAGATCATCGGCAAACGCACTACACTCACAATGTTGACTTAGGCGTACCAGCAGAGGATCCATCATGAGGTTCCAAATGAATGGACCTGCAACGGACCCCTGTGGGCACCCTCGCTCAACTGACACACATACACTATCGTTGGCCCCAATGACGCTAGCCCTCCTATTGAAAAAATAACTCTTCCAAAGTTCTAGGTCACGGCAAACAACTTCAGCCAACCGCCCTACTATCCTATCCCAACTGAGGTAGTCAAATGCGCCCTTGAAATCAACAAATATGCCTAGAACATATTCGGACCGGGACTCACTGACATATCTCTTAACATGCATCCAAGCATCCTCAATGCTGCGGTCAGGCGTGAAGCCAAACTGGTTGGGACAAAGCGGTTGGGGTAAGCACTCCATAAGTCTTTCCACCATGACTCTTTCCAGCACTTTTCCAAGTACTGGAAGGATGCCGCGGTAAGAACCAGGCGCAGACCTGATCTTATCAGCAGACTTAAGGAGCACGAAAACCTTCGCACTCTTCCACTCCAGGGGAAAATAGCCCTCCCGCACGCATGTCGAGAAGAGGGCCATCAAGTACTGGGGAGCCGCGATCCAAATGGCTCTCACCATTTCTCCCGTCAGCCCATCAACACCCGGTGACCTCCTCGACTTGAGTCGCCCTATCGCATACCCTACTTCTCCTGCTTCTAACCTAGGAGCATCAATCAGCCCACCCGCCGATGGGGCAGTTTGACGCTCAGCCCTAGGGAAAAACGACCTCATAAGGGCACCAATGCAGTCTTCCGTGACCCCAAGGGTCATCTCTGTGCCTTTCGGTGAAAGATCTCCACTCCTGTTCTTTGGCAATGACAAGCATTTTCTTATACTCAGCTAGACCCTGCCTATACGCATTGCTGAGTTCCGTCAGGTCGCCATTGCCAGTACGCCTACTTCTTTGAAGGGCTTTTCGAAGCCTCCGTACATTCCTTTTTTTCTGGTTTAGACTGGGTGTCCACCAATTCACTCTTTTGATATTAACCTTACGGTACCTATCAAAGAGTTGGTCGTTTACATCCCATATCCAACCATTAAGAAGTGCCACTTTATGGTCAGCACTAAATGCATCGAAGGCATGAAGAGACATCGACGAAAACCTGTCTCTGATGTGCTCCTGATATAACGTCCAGTCGACGTTATTCAGCCGCCAGCGCTTATCAGCCTCACCATCACCGTCGTTGTTGTCAGCCACCCTGTGCGTAATATCAATCCGTATAAGATTGTGATCACTCACAGCAAGGTCAACACCAACAACCCAGTCAAAGGTGAAACATTTAAGCGCTGCCTCATTGACAAGCGTAACGCCAATGTCACTTTTTCCATTTGGGCCATGAAAGGTATAATAATCACTAGGCCGATTAACAGTGTGGAAGCGATTTGTCATCCACTCACAAAGCAGCTCACCCCTCGTTTCTCATGTTCGGATGTGTCTCCTCGCATTTTACTAAGCCAGACGGATGAGACAGCGTTGGCGTCGATGCCAAAAACCGCAGCGTCACTGCCAATCAGCACTAGCAACCTATCCAAATAGGCAAGGTATGGTTCGATTTCCCGGCAAAACTTAAAGTAGGAGCTGCACAGAAACAGCCCACCAAAAGCGCCTTTGACGTGAACACATACCCCAAATTCGGACCTATCCACCAGCACACAATCAACATTCACATCATTCACTATGACAGAAGCGTTGCCACTTGTGTCAGTGAATGAACTCATGTAACCTGGTAGTCCCCTAACGGTACCGTCTGTACCGTCTGAGGTATAAGGCTCTTGAACCAATGCAAAGCTGCATTGGGATTTAGAGATCTCTTGCCCCAAATGGCACATACCCGCATATGAACCCTGCGCATTAATTTGAATTAGGCGTGCAGCCATTTTAATGACGGGAGTTCACTCTAGCCGCTGCTGCTCGGAAGATGGGACTGTCATCAGTCAGCATTAAGTGCCCAGCTGAGTGACCCTTAGAGCCACAATCCCTGCAGTGGATGGCATTGACGCATTTACATGCGAAGTGCCCCGCTTGACCACATCGCCGGCAGGATTCCTTCTGCTCATTGCAGTTGGCCACTTTATGGTCTGTGCTTAAGCACCTGAAACAATTGACCACCGTACAGCGAACGAGTAAAACTGTACATAACAGCGCCTCGTATCGGGGAGAGCATCAGCGACTCGCTTACTGCCCTCCAAGACAACATTAACCACACCGTCCTTGCCGTCGTCACTCCAGACATTGCTCACTAGTTTGACTTCAGATTCAAACTCCTCCTTACTTAAAAATTTCAAGTTCTTCTCGTGCAGAGATGACATGAACTCCTCCACCTTAATACTTCTGAGAAGCTTCTGGACAACCACCTTAGGGCCTAAACTCCTTTTGGGCGCCACCGTCATGCCTACCTCGGCAAACTTCTTATTGTTGACTATCTGGTCTCTCTCCTTAACCGAAGGAGCCCTAATCAAGAGACCCCCATCCCGTAACGGCTTGATGGTGTGGACACGTACACCCAGGGTAGGACCTACTTCTTTAACGAGACGCTGCTGCAGCATCTTGTTTGTCTCATTCTTCTTCCCTTTGACAATCAGAGCCCAAGTATTCACGGGCTTGGGTAGCGCAGGGAATGGGACAACAACAGAGGGAGTAACAGAACGGGGTACCACAAGGGGAACAGCGGGGGTAACAACAGGAGAAGCAGCAACACGACAAAGGGGGGCAACAGATGGAGGGATGGCACCAGGGGTCAGTAAAACTGATCGCCTGTGATGACCAACGGTCGGCCGACTTCATCAAAGCAGCCATCGGTAGCCTTGGTGAAGTATGGCCAGGAGCCAAGCTCGAGGTCGTGGATCGGAGTTCGATCCCCCACACACCGAAAGCGAGGGTCTGGGTTCCACTCGAACCGCGGGATCCTGCTCACACTAATGAGCTTCCAAAATCCGGGACTCCCAGTCAAAGATGGGAAGATCGTGGAAAACCATCATCGCCCTAATCGAGGAACCGTGGATGGTTAGAGACAACGTCACTGGACTTAGGGCTCCCGGCTTTAGCCCTTACTACGCGGAAGGGTAAGTTAAAATCAAAGCTAGTATTCTTGCTAAAACATCCCAGCATACCACAGGCGACCTAGCAGCAGCGCAGATGACTTCATCGAACGGCAATCAGGTTTGGCTGGCGTCCAGTTATATCCCCTATGAAGAAGATAACCCGCCATCAGTTGGACTACAACGGGCTGTCCGAGAAGCGGAGCAAAAGAAGGGCGGCGTTGTGATAGGGTGTGACACTAATGCACACCATGATCTATGGGGCAGTACAGACACTAACCCTCGAGGAGAGTCTTTATTTGAATATTAAGTAGGAATTAACCTAGTAGTATGTAACAGAGGAAACAATCCTAGTTTTATTATCAAAAACAGTCAGGAAGTAATTGATGTTACTCTCGCCTCCCAATATCTTTACCCAGCTATATCAGACTGGATAGTCTTTCATTCTCAAACCACCGGTATATATCCTTCACTTTAAACTGTAGCTACACTCCCCAGAAATCAATTTAACACAACTCTATTCTATCTGCGAATTTAGCTCACTGCAGACACTCGCCACCTGGCGACCAGACAGAGCTTGACTCGCTTAACAATGTGGTCACCTCCGCCCTGAATGGGACATTCAGTGGATCCTGTCCCCTCACCAAACTGAGGGAGGGCAAGAAACCACCGTGGTGGAACAAGCAACTAATTAAAATTCTATTTAAGTCAAAAACTAAATTTGGATTGTCATACCTTTTGCCAACCGGCTTACCAGGCCCCTGGTTGGTTGGCTTGTCTCCAGATTCAGGCACCAGGGGTCAGTAAAACTGATCGCCTGTGATGACCAACGGTCGGCCGACTTCATCAAAGCAGCCATCGGTAGCCTTGGTGAAGTATGGCCAGGAGCCAAGCTCGAGGTCGTGGATCGGAGTTCGATCCCCCACACACCGAAAGCGAGGGTCTGGGTTCCACCCGAACCGCGGGATCCTGCTCACACTAATGAGCTTCCAAAATCTGGGACTCCCAGTCAAAGATGGGAAGATCGTGGAAAACCATCATCGCCCTAATCGAGGAACCGTGGATGGTTAAAGACAACGTCAGTGGACTTAGGGCTCCCGGCTTTAGCCCTTACTACGCGGAAGGGTAAGTCAAAATCAAAGCTAGTATTCTTGCTAAAACACCCCAGCATACCACAGGCGACCTAGCAGCAGCGCAGATGACTCGATCGAACGGCAGTCCGGTTTGGCTGGCGTCCAGTTATCTGCCCTATGAAGAAGATAACCCGGCATCAGTTGGACTACAACGGGCTGTCCGAGAAGCGGAGCAAAAGAAGGGCGGCGTTGTGATAGGGTGTGACACTAATGCACACCATGATCTATGGGGCAGTACAGACACTAACCCTCGAGGAGAGTCTTTATTTGAATATTAAGTAGGAATTAACCTAGTAGTGTGTAACAGAGGAAACAATCCTAGTTTTTATTATTTCAGTCAAAAGGCGCAGAAAGATTAAAGAAATAATATTTAGGTCTTTTATTGAAGAAAGTTGGGAAAGGAATAATATTAATTTTAAATTTCAAACAAACTTATAGAACATGAACTACTGAAATCTAAAATCTAAAGAATAAAGTAGATGTACAATTGTTCACTTCCGACACCCCTTCTCAATGTCATCTACTTCAAAGGTAAGTCTTGACAAATATGATAGCTTCACTCGTTCTAACGGCTTCGTCATCATATCAGCTATCATCTCAGAAGTTGGACAATATTTTAATATTATCTCGTTCTTCTCGACCATCTCCTTCACATGGTGGTATTTCACCTCAATGTGTTTTGTACGTGGGTTGAGTTTAAATTCATTTGCTAGAGCGATGCAGCTTTGGTTATCTTCATATACAGTTACAGCATCTACTTCCAACTTCAAATCCCTTTTGAGCATGTTAATCCATTTTAACTCACTGCATGCTTCTGATAATGCGACATATTCGGCTTCTGTTGAAGACAAAGTGATGTGGTTTTGCCTTCGACTAGCCCAAGATATAACTCCACTTCCAAGGAAGAATAGAAATCCTGTAGTGGATCGGCGAGTTTTGGTATCACCTGCCCAATCTGCGTCTACAAAAGCTACCAAATCTAATTCCTCCTTTCCACCAAGCTTCATTTTCAAATGTTGAGTATGATGTAAGTACTTCAAAATTCTTTTGGCTTCTAAAATGTCTCTTAGATTAGGTTCACTGACTTTTCTTCCAAGAATTGACACTGCCACTGCAATATCCGGGCGGGTATTCACAGATAAATAAAGAAGAGATCCAATAATTCTTCTATATTCAAAATTATTTGGAAGCTTGACGTCCTGAGCATTCAAATCCTTTATGAAACCAGGATCCATAGGAATTTTTGACGTCTTCGCATCAGTCATCTTATACTCCTTAAGGATCTTTGAAATGTAACTTCCTTGATGAATAGGATAAATCCCTTGATTGTCTCTTTCAACTTGAATTCCCAAGTAAGTTTTTACTTCTCCCAAATTAGTGAGACTAAAGTGCTTCTCAATTTCAGCTATTGTTCGATTGATCTTAGATTCATCTCTAGAAGCAATCAGCATATCGTCTACATATAGCAAAATAAATAGTACATCTTCCCCTTCTGTTTTGCTATACAAGCAAGGATCTGCGTCTCCCCTTCTGAAACCAATAGCATTGATAACTTCATTAACCTTCTCATTCCAACAGCGCGCAGATTGTTTCAATCCATACAAACTGCGTTTCAGTTTATAGACAAAATCTTCTTTTCCTTTGATTACAAATCCTTCTGGCTGCTTCATGAAAATTTCATTTGTCAATTCTCCTTTCAGAAAAGCATTCTTTACATCCACATGTACAATTTTCATATCTCGTGATGATGCAACTGCTAAAAGAGCTCTAAAAACAGTTGGCTTCAAAACAGGAGCGAAAACCTCGTCATAATCATCACCAAATTTCTGGGTGAAACCTTTTGCAACGAGCCTTGCTTTGTAACGCTGAACGTTCCCACTTGAATCAGTTTTCAACTTAAATACCCATTTGTTTCCTATTGCTTTTCGTCCAGGTGGTAACTTCACAAGTTCCCAGGTATTGTTGTTCTCGATAGCACTAAATTCTTCATTCATACCTTGAAACCAGCAGTCGTAATCTTTCCTGTTCATAGCTTCCTTGTAACTGTCAGGTTCTGCCTTCAAAACAGTTTCTACTTTACCAGCAACGTATCTGTCAGGTTTATTGCTTTGACGTGCAGATCTTCTCAAAGTATCTTCATTCACTTCTTCTTGTTGAATGTTATTATCTGGTATAGATGCTTCTACTTGAATTGAGCCAGCTTCATGAGGAACTTCTTGTGACATTTCTGAAATCCCGTTGTCAGTAGTATCAGTATTGTCTTCAATAGCATCTTCTTGAGTATCGCCAAAAGTTATATCGACGCTAACAGTTTTGACAGGTTCACCAGTCAATGTCGGCTTTTGACAACTCTCATCGAACTGAGCATCCCTACTGATGATAATTTTTCCAGAATCCTTGTCCAAGAACCGATATCCTTTTGAATTTTCGCAGTAACCAACAAATGTGACTTCCTTGCATTTGGGATCCAATATCTTCCTCAGCTGTTTTGGAACATGAATGTATGCTTTACAACCAAATACCTTGAAGTAATTGAGATTTGGCTTCCTACCATTACCATACCATAACTCAAACGGACTTTTGTTGTTGATGCATCTCATTGGTAAACGGTTTTGTGTATAGTTGGCTGCATTCATAGCTTCTGCCCAATAACGCTTTGTCAATTTGGATTCCAGCAGATTACATCTTGTCATTTCCATCAAGTATCGATTGCGACGTTCTGCGACACCATTCTGTTGTGGGTTGTATGGAACAGTGATCTCGTGAGTGATTCCTTTTGCCTTGAAGAACTGCTTCAAATTTCCGCAAACAAACTCACCGCCTCCATCAGAGCGAAAAGTCTTCAAACTCTTGTTGAATCTATTTTCCATCATAGCAATGAATTCCTTGATTCTTGAAGTAGTCTCGTCTTTCGTCTGCATGAAATATATAGTGTTGAATCGACTATGATCGTCAATGATCGATAAAACATATCTGTTTCCAGATGGAGTTGAATCATCCATAGGTCCCATCAAATCAGAATGAACAAGTTCCAATACTGCAGTTGATCTGCTAAGTGATTTCTTCGGAAACTTCTGCTTAGGCATCTTTCCTCCAAGACAAACAGCACATGTTGTAGAAATCTGACAATTACAACTTTTGACATGAATTCCTTCAGCAGCATTATTTGATTCAATGTGTTTCACGGTTTCAATATCCCTGTGACCGAGACGTCGATGCCACATATGAATACAGTCTGACTGAACCTTTTCTTTAGATACAAATTTCACTTGTTGCATTGGAAAGATTTCAAATAATCCATTCTTTGAAGTTATCGTGTAGGTTCCAGATCCTTTTTGAGAAATTTTGCAGACTTTCTTCGTGAATGATAATTCATAACCATCTTCATTCAATTTGGTAACTGACACAAGGTTACTGTCAAGTTCCGGAACGAATGATAAATTCTGTAAGTTGAATACATGTTGTTCACCCAGTTCACTTCGACATACTATTGATACGTTTCCAATTCCTTTTGTCTTGACATATCGTCCATCTGCTACAACTACGTCCTCCCCATCAAGCTCTTGCATTTTGTTGAATATTTTGCGGTCGCAGCACATATGGTTTGTGGCGCCTGAGTCAACAAACCATCCTTTTCTCATTTTCGAAACTTTCAAACAATTTTGAATCATCTTTGCTTGTTTCGTTGGATTCTGAATGTTCCTGCATTCACTTTTGAAGTGACCTCTTTTCCCACAGCCATGGCATTTTAAATTTGATTTCTTGGTTTGGGCGTTGGAGAACTTATCTTCTTTCGATTTCTTGTAGCTTGCAAAATTAGTCTTCAGAGCATGTTGATCAGAATCATTGAACAAATTTTCTGTTTTTCTCTTGAATTCTTGAACTAATTTTTCTTTCACCATCAAAGTTGACAATTCTGCCTCAGGGCGAATCTCCAGAGCTGTTATTAACGTGTCATAGCTTTCTGGTAAGCTACCCAAGATGAGAGCTACGACTAATTGTTCCTTGAGTTCTTCTCCCATACATCTCAATTGATCCACTAGACTCAGCATTTCACCGATGTGTGACTCCATGGTGTTGCCTCCTAGCTGCATACGGCACAATTTTTTCAGGAGAAACACTTTATTGACCAATGAAGCCTTCTCGTAGGTGTTTTCCAAAGTCTTCCAGTACTCCCTCGCGTATCTCAGTGGCTTCAGGGTTATAATCAGGGAATCTTCCACTAGGAGTCCTATCGTGGTCTTTGCCTTGCAATTCTTGGCTTTCCACGAATCTGACTGCACTTCCGGGATCTCCCTTTCAATTACGTCCCAAACTCCTTCTTTGTTCAACAGCAGCTCCAGCTTAAATTTCCATGTTTGGTAATTTTTACCATTTAGCAATGCAATCTGCGTTGACTTTTTCTCTTCCATGTCTATACTGCGACGACTTCCCAATTTCAGAAAAAAAAAATTTTTTATTTCTATTCTTTCGATCAATAGATATCTACTAATGTTATCTTTAATCTATTATGGCTTGACTGGGCCCATAACCTATTATTTCA